>VYZX01033143.1:8598-19949 GCA_013401335.1 Brachypteracias leptosomus | reverse complement strand
AAAAGATTCACAAAGTTTTGCCTGAACCTTTTTAAAATCCTCTTAAAGATTTGTTTTATTCTGAAGCTGGAATGAGGGTATAAGTTTCTTTTTTTTATTTTATCCAGACTAGTTCCACCACGTCTTGTGTAAATCATTATAGTCTTGTCTATCTCACTTCATTGGCTTTTTGGCTTCCATCTGTTTTCTCTCATCTTTTCCTCTACTCTGTCTCATCTGCATTCTCTTTTTACTCTGTTTTCTCTCATCTGCTTGCTCACTGCTGTTAGTCCAGCCCTCTGGTTTCCCCTTTACTTCCCAATTATCTCACAGAGGTGGAGAATGCACGAGACCTGAGAGCTCCATTCTGAGAGATGCTGACCACAAAAACTTCTCTTTTTTTACCTGAAAACTTTAACTTCTTTTTTTTTAAAACTTATTTTTGCAAACAGTCCTGGATGCCTTCACTGACCAAAGCATGCTACTTTTCTGAATATTGTCTAAGGTACGCTGTGTTCTCATTCCTGGAAGCATTAATTTCTACATGATCCCTTCGTACTTTCCATAGAAAACTGTAACTCCTAGCATCCTGCCTGCACACAGGTTAGCCTGATATCATGGTATGTACTTTATCAATCTCTGAAGGGAAGATGTAAATATTATTGTGGCACATTATTGTATCTGTTGAAGAACATTCAGGAATGTATTCATTGTAATGTTAATCCAATTAATTTAATAAAGATGCTGTGATACAAGCAAAAATTTGAGTATCTCAAATTTAAAAAACAGCTATACATGTATTTAAATCCTTTTAGGATCAGAACGCAAATATACACATTATTCTATCACTGGAAATGGATTAATGCTCCACAGCTACCTTCGTGACAGTATGGATATCACAACTCCCTGCTCTAATCCAGCCACTGATGATCAAGGCTAATCATTAAACCTTAAATTGAGTTCAGTTAGAAACTTCCAGCATGAAACTTTTTTTTTCTTTTGTAATAAAGAACAACTCTACACAAATGTTCAAGACCGTACGGTAAAGTACTGACCTTCCAGAAGTGTGCATATGGTCTCACTCCCGAGGCCTTCGCCAGTTTCTTTGTGCACTTTGTGATCTTTCTAATGCAGTCCCCTGTGACAGAAGTCTGGAGATGCAATGCCAAAGGGACTGCGACAAGATCATCACCTCAGCATCAGGTCTATCATTTAAAGGGTGCCTTAGCGCATAATTCACAGAATTACCTAAACATTTCTGTCTCAGGCTTGGGAATGCTGGCTGGACACTTAACTGAATGACCAGATTCAGTGACGTCCAGCTGTGCTATGTGGCCCTTTTCTTTGGGACAGGTCCCATTTACAGTAAAAGGCATCTCCTCCAAGTAAACACCCCTGAAGCAGGGAAGCCAAATATATCTTCTGAGATTTACCACCTCTGCCCTTCTGCCAGCAGAGATCTGTGTCAGTCAAAGCTTTCATTCCTTAAACTCTGCCCTTCTGCTCATGCTGTCCAAGGGAATCACTAGAGTGACAAATACTAATGTTCTTGCTCTTACCAGTGTCAGTGGAGGAAGAAAATCACTACAAATTAGTGTCCTGCTGTGAAGAAAACTTCTGGAAACTCTGGAGACTTATACAACTTGTAACAGAAGTTACAAATGAGGTTCAGAGAGGTAGCTTGCATGTTGCCTTAATTACAGAGTCCCTATCTCTTTTCTACGACTGTGAAAACTGTGAAAGGTTTGAAAAGAGACTGGAGAAAGGACCATCCCTCTGTTGACAGCACTGGTCTCCACTAAATGGCAAAGAGCCAAGTGGCAGAAGATGGCTGATTTGGATTTTATCAAATGAAAGTAGCATTGTTACTCCATGTCATTCCACATTCCATGACATATCATGCTTTTTTTAAAAGACTTAATTTTTTTAAAGCTTATGAATGTTTTTAAAGCTGAGGTGCTAATGTGGAACCCTGACAGACTAAGGATTGCTATGGAAAGAGGTAACCAGTCCTTCAGGATTTCAGAGACTCTATTCTGAAAGATGGTATCTGTGCCACAGCCAAAGCAGTATTTCAATAAAATGCTGGAGTCATGAACCTGAGAGATTTGGAGCTGTTCTATTTAAAAGCAGATATTCAAGACAGCATTTTTGGAAGGCGGCCACTGGAGTGTACTGTATTACAGAATAAATCACACTGAAAAGATGCTCCCTGTCAAGCTAGAGATACTTTTAGAAAAGATCAATTACAGAAACCATCACATTTATGTGACTATTTCTACCTTTGTTAGTGACACAAGCTTATTTCATACACTGTAATACCTGAGATGAGTTCCCCTAAGATTTCACACAGATCACAATACCACAAGCTCTTAAATCTAGTGGAGAGGTCTCATTTTTTATAGTACAATGAAGAACAATTAACGCTTGATCTTCCTCTGACAGGTCTGAAATAATCTCCATCTCAGCTCCTGAGGGAGTGTGTTGAAATTTAGCCATTTAAAAGATCTCTTGCCAGTATTTCAAGTGCTCTGAACTCTCATAAATATTATCAGCTCTAAATTTCTGGAAAGGGTCACTGTTGAGAGGTAGTCCCTTCAGGAGTATGCAGTACAACCTGACTAAACTATAATCTCATGCCAGGTTCTTGTTCTCATGTATTTTGGTCTAGGTGCAGCCCACAGTATTGTCTATGGAAGGTGCAGTACAAGGATATAACAGAAAGTGTGTATCTGAAGTGGCAAATCTTCCATTTACTTCATCAAACTGAGGTGGATACCTTGCCTAGGGATATGACCTCAATGCACACTGCAGCAAGATACAAAGTTGTATAGCTTTAAAATGTAAAGTGTAGCTTTAAAAACTAAAAAACCTTTGCCAGAAGAACTTGGGTTTGTACAGGCTACTTCATATTGCTAAGAAAAGGCAATTTATCCCAGCATGGTATATTAGCCCTGTGGTACATTAGCCTCTTCCAGCCTGTAAGATTAGTTTGGAGATAAACTACTTACAGTGTGTGTGTTTACATTTTGGCACTGTGCAGTAAAGACAAAATCAATTAGCATGGTGGCTCATGAGAATTCTTCAGAACATTTCCCAGGTAGGTTAAAGCTGGATTGAATATGTCTACACTTTCTTTGCAGATGTAGAAGTATAGGCATACTCTGAGACAGGGGCTTAGAACACTATCCCTAACCATGTATGGATGAAATCATGGTTAACTAAATTTTCCCAGAAGTATGTAAATAACCACTATCTAGAATAGAGATTAATTTAACCAGGAATGGCATCCAAATTCAGATGCAGACACCTAACCATATACTGTGGCAGTCTATATGTGAGCTGAGGGTCTAAGCTCTCATTATACTTCATGGACACAGAGGATTCAGTGCAGTTACCTTTGTGAATATATCCAGTGGCTTCTGGGATGCAAGGAGATCCTGCTGACTCTCCAAAAGGGCACAATCTCCCAGAGATTCTGTGCTATAGCTGTCAGCCACAGCAGTTAACCTCAACTCCTCCAATGCATCTTATGTGGCACTGGACTTTTATGTTCTTGAGAACTGAATCGAGGTCCTAGTCAGTACAGGTAATGAAGTCTAAAAAGTTATTCAACCAACCAATGTACATCCCTGCTCGAGGATGAGTCACACAGTTCTCTCCATTTGGCTGACTGCATCACCCAGAGCTCCACAATGGCAAAGCAGACATCTTGCTCATATATAGATGCCTATATGGGAGGGACATGGCTGGATTTCTGAACTTGACCCTGAATTTGTCTCTGTTTATATGCTAGTTTTCAAACATAATGTAGTGTGAAATAAGAAGCCAAAAATTACTTCTTCAGTATTATTGTCAATCAAACTAAAAGCTCCAGCAAAGGAATCATTGCAGGAAGCTTTCCATTAATGCTCTTCTCCATCCAATCTTAAGGTACTGGGGCAGAGAAGGTCTCCTGGGTGCAGAGCAAAGGAACTCAAGCTTCTTTTTCAAATATAAAGTCATGTCTCTTCATGTTCAAAGCAGAAAGGACATAAGGAAGTGAATCACATCTGTATAATGAAATTTTTCAAGTAAGACCTGAAAACGTATGGCTGCTTTCCACATTTTCCTTTAGGGCACTAATACAGGTTTTTTCTACACAGCAGGATGAACATTCTGTTTTCTCTCAATGGCTTGTGCATTGCTGCTTTTTCAGTGCAAAAATCAGAGTCTGAACCAGGCAGTTAATACTGTTACAGCAACTTATAACAATAATTATCTAGATTTTACAAAGAATAATGTTATTCATAAGCAGCATGGGCAATACAGGACTTAGGGATTTGTTAATTCCACAATCCTTACACAAAAGCTTACACTAAATCAAAAATTGCTTGTTTTTAACTTAAAATGTGTGAATTACTAGTCCATTTTTTAAGACATCTAAGGTAGGATTGACTGCAAATTCAAAGTAATGCTTTATGTCTCTGTTTGAATTGAATTTAACTTCTGTTAAAAATGTTTTAAGCACAATAATAAGTAGAATACAATGGGAAGTCTTTTAAAATTTTAAAGAAACGTTGAATTTGTGTATGTGTTCCTGTGTTTTATTACAGCACTGTCAATCACTATAGTCATTTTGGAATACTGTACATATGAATTAAATTAAGGAAACAGAACGATTAGGAGAAAATATGCAACTATAAGCACTCCCTGTTTTTTCTTAATCCTAAATCTGACTTTGTTAACAAGCAGGTGCAAGACTTAACACTACAACCAAGAACAATAAAGAAGCATGTTGCCCTCATTTTTCCTCTAATTGTTCTTTTCTCCAAATTGTATTAGCTCCCATTTGTTTTATATGATATTCACTATTATTCCCTTTTATTCTTTTCAAGTTTATTGTAGTCATGAAAATAAGAGTACTATCCTTTGATCTCCCACATCACACAAAAGTAATCTATGAGAATATAGCATATGCTGTGAGAAATATATCCCAGTTGAATTCCTCAGTCAAAATAATTATGTACCTATGGCATCCTCTGTGAAAGTTCTTTGCAGTGAATTAATCCCACTGTTGTCACAGAGTACCGCAATGAAAAATCATAGCTAAAAAAGACATACGTATCTTAGGTAAGTAATGTCCTCACTAACTCTTTCTCTAACGTTTACCAGAGTAAAGGATGCCTGAAAGCAATCTATAATTATATAACAGGTAAAGCATCCAGCATTCAAGTAAATGTTCTTCATAGCATTTATTTTCCAGTTACTCTCTTGTTATCAAAGAGTGTAAAAAAACATGTAATGAACAACAGAACATAGTGCTGCCAAAATATATGTCATGGTGTAGTGGGTCTGTCTGAGCTGATTTTCCCCATACAGCCCCCATGCTGCAGTACTGGGAGCCAGAGGCTGTTGATAACACACCCCTGTTATGTCTAANGCCAAGGTAAACCCACAACACATGGTCATTGCATTTAAGTGACTTACTGAACCCAAGTGGTTCAATTTACCTCTTCTTTACACATTCAAAATGATACGAAGGAATAATGAAAAGGAAATCAAAATCTACCTTCAAGTTTTAACAGCAGAGCAGATGGATATATAGACAGATGACATCTAATGGTCATTTTTTTAGATGTGACATTTTAAAGACGCAGGAATTTCACAGGATTAGTGAAAGTAATGAAGCCCAACATTTATTCTTGGCTTAACTACTGATTTGCTGTGTGGTCTCTATAGTATTTTGAAAACACGCAACACACAACCATTATATCAGATAATGGCTACTTTACGAATATTTTTGTTAGACTTTGTTTTATTAAATTGCAGATTTACAAGCACTTGTAAGTAAGGTGGAAATTATGCAACTGTGTAGCCCTCAGCTCCTCACATAAAAAACCCAAACCAAACCAAAACAAAACCATCCTAGTAATACCTGAAAAACGTTATTGGAAACCTTGAAAATGAGCAGTTTAAGCACCCAGGAAATTTTTTCCTGCAATAAAATGCTTTCCCAGTCACTATCTCTTACTAGACTTACACCACCCACCTAAGCTTAACTTTACTCTATAAAGTTTGTAGACAGATGTGCAAAGGTCAAATTAAATCACCAGTAGATTTTACAAAATCCTATTCCTTCTACTGAAAAGATAATTAGGCATATGTGCAAGGTATAAATGAATAGATTACATATCACTTCTAGTCAATAAATCTTTCCAATACACTGTAATATTATTATATCATCATATATGCTCCTCTAAATCACATCAGCCTCAACAAAATATAAATGTAGCTCAAAGTACAGTCAAGACAAGGGTTACGATTTACAACATTAATAGCCCAAACTACTTCTTAGAAAGCATGGTATCAAAAAGGAAGTTTGTGCCTTGTTATTTAGTTATAAAGAATGAGAGCAAACAAAATCTGTTTAATAAAGAGCAGGATATCTGACCATCTAGAAATATTGCTTATAAGAAATCTCACACTGTCTTGCTATGACACCTACACTGCTATTTTCTCAAAAAAAAATCTTTTGTATTAGAAGGGAAATTATTGTTTTCTGGTAATTGTAATGAATTATGATGATTTCAAAAGATATTTTCTCAGCTCAGAGAGAGATTCATTAGTGTTAATAAAATATGCATCAAGATATAACCAGCTCCCTGTGATGCTGGCTATGAGTTCAACAAGTTAAAATTTCACAAAATGTTGATAAAAATATTAAAACCTGCTGTTTCTCTTTAAAGTATATAACCAATTTGCCACTCTACTGACATAAAACATGTTAAAATGAAAGGGAAGAAAAACAAGAAGCCTTCAGGCTTCTTAAATAGAAGTCCTTTGTGTTAAAAAATCTTCAGCTATGTATACATAAAATTAGCATTATAGCATATATATTATTTATTAAATAATCTAAGGTGGAACTAGCTTAAATTACAGAAGACCTGTTTGTGAAAGAGTGCTGCCTTAAGGAAAGAGCTGAATATTCTGCAGAATGTATCTTTGTGACATTTCTAATTTTTATGAAGAAATCCAAGACATTTTTGAGCTTTTAAGAAAACCAGAAATATTAGCTTCATGAAAAACTGAATACAAAATAAATATATATTTAAAAAAAGATCACAGAGTAGACAGCAACAGAACTGATTTTCAGTCCTTTCTCCTTGCCTCCTGAGCTCATAGAAAAACGTTTGTGTATCTTGATCTGAACTTCACAGTTCAGTCCCACTAGAAAGTAATATTCCTCAATATTTCTTTTATTATGTGCTAGTGTTGGTAATATGGGATCTGGCCCAAATTGGCCAACATTATGCACTTTCATTAGCCTCTGAAGGCCCAATCCTGCAAACTTAAATGCACATGTGTAACTTTACTCAGGCTGGTAGCCTGATTGACTTAATGAGTTAACATGTAAATATATTCAGACACATCTCTAATTAGACATTTGCAGGATTTGTCCCTGGTTTCCCAACAGCAGTCTTTCCACAGACCTCAGTGGCCCCAAACACTGGATCCTGAAGCCTGAGAGATGTCCCTCCTGCTATAGAGTGCCTAGATCTAAAAATCCATTCATGCACACTAATTCAGCTTCTTTTTTTCAGCACCACCAGCTGGAGCAGCTAAAGAGATCAGGACCAAACTCTGAAAGTAATTATCCTGAAGAGAATAACTCACAACGAACGTTGCTAAAATAGCTCAATTCTTGCTTGCCCATACAGCATTTCACAGAAGCCTTTCTGTTTTTGGAGAGCATGTTACAAGTTACACTCAAGATATCAGGCTGTAAGGAGTCAGTTCTGTAGGGTGTCAGGTCTGCAAACAAACCATAGGGGTTTCCTCACTTATTCCCACTTCAAAGAAGCATTAAGAACAATTTCTCTTTATTACGGATTTTAACTAGATTTCTTTCCCCTGTGATGATTAATTAGGCATTTGTTACAATATGCTTTCTTTCCACCTCTAAGAATAAATGTCCTCTTCTGCTAATCAGACACAAACAAAATGTTTTGAAAAGTAATCACTTGCTAAAAAAAAATGGAAATTGGGCTTCTGTGTTGTGAGGAATGTACACACATAGCACAGTGAAATTTAACACGGGTAAATGATCCAACTACCTCAAAGTGAAGTTTTTGCCTTCCTACAGTGGCCTTTCACCCTGCCCTTTCCTCCAATCTGAGGAGAGCTGATGTTGATGGAACATATAATGGCTCCTTTCCTGTGTAGTAAAGTCAGCAATAAAGCTCAGTAATTAAGGTGACCGGGGAGGCCCAGCCCAGCAGGCTAGTGGTGTGGCGAACACTTTCANAATAAATTCTAGTCTTAAAATTTTGCATAAAAGACAAAGAATTCTGTGTCTTTCATCTGGGATAGAGGACTCAACCCCACCATCTCCCTCTTTCAAGCCCTGGGAAGATATTCCCTTTTGCTTCAGATCAGAGGACCTGATTCTAACCTGGTTCTAGCCTTGGTCCCTGCCAGTGCAACATCTTGTGTGACCCCATGTCTCATATGCAGCCNTGAGCTCATAGAAAAACGTTTGTGTATCTTGATCTGAACTTCACAGTTCAGTCCCACTAGAAAGTAATATTCCTCAATATTTCTTTTATTATGTGCTAGTGTTGGTAATATGGGATCTGGCCCAAATTGGCCAACATTATGCACTTTCATTAGCCTCTGAAGGCCCAATCCTGCAAACTTAAATGCACATGTGTAACTTTACTCAGGCTGGTAGCCTGATTGACTTAATGAGTTAACATGTAAATATATTCAGACACATCTCTAATTAGACATTTGCAGGATTTGTCCCTGGTTTCCCAACAGCAGTCTTTCCACAGACCTCAGTGGCCCCAAACACTGGATCCTGAAGCCTGAGAGATGTCCCTCCTGCTATAGAGTGCCTAGATCTAAAAATCCATTCATGCACACTAATTCAGCTTCTTTTTTTCAGCACCACCAGCTGGAGCAGCTAAAGAGATCAGGACCAAACTCTGAAAGTAATTATCCTGAAGAGAATAACTCACAACGAACGTTGCTAAAATAGCTCAATTCTTGCTTGCCCATACAGCATTTCACAGAAGCCTTTCTGTTTTTGGAGAGCATGTTACAAGTTACACTCAAGATATCAGGCTGTAAGGAGTCAGTTCTGTAGGGTGTCAGGTCTGCAAACAAACCATAGGGGTTTCCTCACTTATTCCCACTTCAAAGAAGCATTAAGAACAATTTCTCTTTATTACGGATTTTAACTAGATTTCTTTCCCCTGTGATGATTAATTAGGCATTTGTTACAATATGCTTTCTTTCCACCTCTAAGAATAAATGTCCTCTTCTGCTAATCAGACACAAACAAAATGTTTTGAAAAGTAATCACTTGCTAAAAAAAAATGGAAATTGGGCTTCTGTGTTGTGAGGAATGTACACACATAGCACAGTGAAATTTAACACGGGTAAATGATCCAACTACCTCAAAGTGAAGTTTTTGCCTTCCTACAGTGGCCTTTCACCCTGCCCTTTCCTCCAATCTGAGGAGAGCTGATGTTGATGGAACATATAATGGCTCCTTTCCTGTGTAGTAAAGTCAGCAATAAAGCTCAGTAATTAAGGTGACCGGGGAGGCCCAGCCCAGCAGGCTAGTGGTGTGGCGAACACTTTCAGAACTTCAAACAATATCAAAGTCACTGAAAAACGGGCCTAGTTCAGGACTGGTTTGAATTAAGCCTCACTTCCACAAGCACTTTTCAAATCCAAGCTCAAACAAGAAAGCCAAGGCCTTCTGGATTTCATTAGAGCCAATTATCTTATCTGTTTCATCTCAGGCCTGACCCTAAGGCTGGCAAACAGCTATTCAGTGCGTTTGTGTGGTTGTTTGAGAAAGCCTCCAGCCAGCCAATGGCCTGAGGAACTGCTAATTAAAACACAGTTGCCCCCTGCCTCTAGTGATTAAATATTTTCAAGCTTTTGTAAATAATTTTTCCATTCTTTGCCCCAAGCCTCAGAGGTCCAATACATGCAGTAATTTATTTAGTTTGTCAAAGAATACTGCTGGAAATAAAACTATAATAGAAACTTAGGAAACTCTTATATCTTGCTTAACTTCAGCAAATGACATTCTACAAGCTTGCAAAACAAGTATACTGTTTCTTATGTAATTAAGCCTTAATAATCTCATTGTGTTTGAAGTGATACAGTGTATAACAGGCCCTACATTTTGTTGATAATCATCATGTTTCCTCAGATGTCAACAAAATATGTATGCTCATGGGCTTAATGAGATCATAGATGCTGCAGAAGTGATACTGAGCAATAACTGTGCTCCTGAGATGGATGGATGAAGGATGGATCACACTTCCAAAGCCTGCTTGGGGAAGGACTGAATCCTACCAGGAGCATACTTATGTCTCAGCTGACAAAGAACAGTCCCAGAATACAGGTCCGTGTCACCANTAACTTTTTGCATCTTACTATTATTCTTAATAATAACAAACACATTTATATTAATGCAATGCATTGGAGGTACTGTCATCAACCAAAGCCCTGTTGCATAAGACACTTCAAAAAAGAATAAAAAGATGGGTCCTGTCTGTATGCTCTATTGAGACAGGAGGAACTACAGGCATAAGCTGTACAAGCTAGAAAATAAGAAGCAATCCTAGCAGTACAGGAATTTAACTACTGCCCGGTTGTGTGGGAGACAATATAGCAAAAGAGAAATGCAATAAAAGATTTCAAGGACACTAATGAAGTAGTTTGGGCCTCTTTATGAGAATACCCTACATTATCACCAGAAAAAGCAAAAAACCTGTACCTTGTATCATGATCTGGAAAATGAAATTCATGATATATTCTGTATTTCACAGACACATTACAGAAAGAATTTGCAAAATTTAGGCATTGCTGGGTTGTGACTTCCAACAGAGAATGTCAAAGGTAACACAAGAACTTGTCTGACTGAGGGACAGAAAGATGGTTTTTATAGAGAGTGGTAGTAGGAATGGCTTGGAAGTTTGGTAAGGTTGAGCCTGAACTAAAGGTAGATTTCTCCAGTCAGTATATCATGAAGTTGCTATAAATTTTCATGATGCACATGAATTTGCATTGTGCATGAACTATCTTCTAGATAGACACAAAGTAGAAGGGAACAAGACTGAAAGCAGAACACCATGGAATCACTGAGAAAAGTTCAAGAAGGAAAATGTTGATTCTTCCAAAAGATAAGTTAAAGGAAATAGTTGAAATGTGAGATGTAGGCCAAGAGCTACTAAGCATGGAAGCCAGGGAAGGATGAATATTCAAGACAAAGAACATCAGAAACAATAGAAGTGGATGACACACAGGCTAAGGAAAATGAGGGTGAGGTACAGACTCTGAGCTTTGGGCTATGAGGAGTTTATGCT
>VYZX01033138.1:0-26159 GCA_013401335.1 Brachypteracias leptosomus | reverse complement strand
TGAGCCCTAAACGGAGACATTGGCTAATTCAGGTGGACTTCTGGGATTCCTTTATGGAGGAACTGGAGATAGTAGATAACTGTAGTACAATTCTGTCTCTGAAAAAGCTCAAAATGTATATCATAAGGTATAAGTTTACCAACACACTGCCAGTCTGTTTGTGATAAATAAAGAAAAAAATTTAAAAAGGTCTTGCAAACAAAAACCCAGAGTGGACAGATAATGGTTCAAGACAACAGTTTGGAAGAATGCTGTTCAGACTTCTCACAGGTGGAATATTATGAAAGCTCCTGAAACATCTGGATTTACTATTGGGAAGTGTAAGATAATGTGGCCACAACCAAGCAGCTGTAGAACCAAGAGTATATAAGGCAAATCCTTTTCCATGTGCAGACTTTGTGATTCAGTAATACATCATGCTTGAGATTTTGTTTCAGCAAAGAGCTCTGTGGCAGCAAATCCTGACCTAAGTTATTTTGTGGTACGTACTGTTATTTGTTACCTTTGATACTGAAATGTTTCAGAGACTGCTTTTATGATAGACTTCTGTAGTCATTTGTATTGAAATATTGTGCATCTTCAGGAAGTCTTTGCTATTTCACAAAAGGCATGGCACTAATGGGTTTTACTACGTTTTCAAGACATCATGTCCCAACTTAGTCATTCCCTTGCTGAGAGGTGATTACTGAATTTCCAAGATTGGGACTTCCTGACTCAGAAAAATCTTTCGATGGTTATTAAGCCTTTAAGTTACAGAACTTTCCTCTAATATCAGTAATGCACATATGGAAACAGTCCAGACCATTTTCTTAAACCTACACTAAATTCCTTCATGAATACCTCACATACAAATATAAATTAGGTTCATGTGACTAAATTTCTTCAATTTAATTTTTTTTTTTTTTGCTAAATAGAAGGCAGAAAAGAACTTAAATTAAGGTCCAATTTGGAAGTGAACAAGAATACTGTTACCTTAAATAACCCTTGGAAGATTTTATTATACTTCCTTCAGTCATACTCTTCCTATTCCCATGGATGTAGCACACGACGACATTCAAAGATCCTAGATTACCAAACTGAACAATATGAGGCAGAAATACTGATATTAACAAGTGCATTATTATAGTAGTTTTACATCATACATCTTCAATAGGGATCAGCAGAATCAAGAATCAATGTAGAGTTAAATGTAACAGAATGAACTAGGAATGTTAATGAAAATCCCTCATATGCTGCATGCTTTTTTATACTTCTCTACCATTTTCTTCAATAATCACTGTGCAAGATGTGTGATTTTTTTTATTTTGTAAGTATACGTTAACATGATCTAGGAGAAGTATTCATAACATAAAATTATATCACCTTATAATTGATTATATCCTTTAAAACTACTGGAGTAAATGCCAAGATTTTGGCTTTTAAAAATTAATTAAAATTATTATAATTTTTCTTTCCTACCTTCCTTCTACATTCTTTTTTTTTTTTCTTTAAGTTCAGCAAATATGTATGCAAACAATTTCCATAATCACTTCCAGTACAGAAACCACTCACATGTGCATATGGTGCGCTATCTATATTTTTAAAAGCAACAGCGTGCAGTTTCCTAACCATTTAATTTCAGGGGCTTGAGAAAAAGAAGTGAGGGAAAAAATGGAAAAAATTCTAGAAAGTACTAACCCAGTAGATAACACCAAAACAAATAATGAGATGATCTAAGAAATATGTGGGAGGATTTCACAAAGGAAAGTTTATCTAACCTGTGCTAAGTGCGCTCCACACTTGGATGACAGTGGTGTGGCAGGAAACAACATGGAGAGCAGCACTGAGCTTAAACATATGGGATTCAAAATCCACCTATAGGTTTCTCAGTCATACTTTGTGTTTTCTTGCTCTGTACTGTTTGTTTTGAGAAGATAGAGGTACATTCTTTTAGCACTGCCATGGTTGGCTTTCTTGGTCTTCATTTTCTTATAAGGGAGAAAAGGAAAGTAAGATTGCAATGTTTGAAATAAGATGACCTTAATTTAACTGACTGAAGCATGACTGCAGGATTTTAGTTTCCATGCTCCTATATATCCACTTAGTAAAATAGGTAAGGCATTGCTCAGGAATAAACACATTTTAGATCCTAGATTGAACACAACAAATCTATCTCTAAACTTGGTTATTTGCTCTGCAATCTTTTCCATAATGCCATTAATTGTGTGCAGCCATTTTTCTTTCTAATCTAAAATATACAAACAAAATCTGTGAAAACACAATTCCCTTAGGTTGTAAACTTAAAACAGGTTGTGAAATCTGTGCTTAAAATCCCTCAAATTCTGTCATCCCAAATTCTTCTCCCTGCCACTATTGCTGTGATATTTTATAGAAACAGAAAACAGAAGTATCATCAAGGTCAGCAGAAATTCCCTTTACATTTCCCCTCTAAAACATTCTGACTTTGTTTCAATTCAATTTCTGCAAGGGGAAGAAAAAATTGCACCTTTGAAAACTTTTTGCATTTAATTAAAATGTGATGCTTTTGAATTTAAAAGCAACAAACCCCACATTCCTCTCTCTCTCAATCAGTCCTTTTAGCCACAGTTCATGGATATTTCTACCTATCATATGGAGTCTATAGAGAGACAGATTATCAGTCTGTTTTTACTTCCCTACTACACAAGGAGATGAAACAACTGATCAGTCAGATCTAGAGTTCTCTGCTGCATTATAGTTGATAATTATATTTTTGAGACCTTTAGGAAAACAATATTTATAAATATGTTAGTCCATTTTATTTTGTCCACTATTTATTTCGTTACTAATATCTTGCACGTATCTTTTTCAGGAATATAATTCAATATCCACATTTTTAATTGGTTCAGTATTGTTTTAATTATAGGGATTTAACAACAGAATGAAACATAATGTGACAGCCAAAGGAGGCTCTAAAGTGTAATAGCATAATTGCCCTGCTAGCAGTAGTTCTGTGCAACCTACTTTTTTGGTTGGAACTCCATCCTAAGCCACATTTCATAAAGTCTTAGTAGATTTTCCCACTCTCACAAAATACAGCTGAAAGCAAAGGAAATCTTCCAGCAGCGAGGGAACTCCCATAAAAGGAAATGCAAGTCTCAGAAATGTATAGGTCATACGCAATCATTCAAAAGGAATGAAAGGAATGTTTCCTTTCGTATTTTTCCTTTTTTCTTGTGTTCCTATTTTAATAATGTCACTACGAACATCAGGTATTAAAAAAACTTAATTTAAAATACTAAGTGCAGTAAGCATTCAAATCCTTCAACAACTACATTGGAAAGAAAGCAACTACATAGAATTAGAATCAGTGAATTACACTGTGAGATGATTAGTTCCAGAAATGGGGAAAAAAAAAATCCAAGCAGTGCAAGAATGTATCTTTGAGTTGTGTTTTTTTCCTATTACCTTCCCCTCCCTAGCCATTACCTGAAGTAACTTCAACTTACCTTGAAAGTATGTCCCCTTTAAAGATAATAGGCAGGGCTTAATGAAGTAATACTTTCATTCACTTATTAGAATACCAAATCTGACTGTACAGTTTAAAGAAAATGCTAATGACAAATGAAAGAACAGTTTTGTGTTAATTTTTCCAGTGTAATCTTATCTTTGCTATTTATAGACTAGGTTAAATATATAGTTCTTTGTAGAATTTATATGGTTCTATCACTTTTGATGATAAATATAATACTAGTTATAAATAATTCCAGCATGCAGCACATTTCTAATTCACAATATTAAAATGAACAGCTATGAAAGACTTGCATCAAGTAATTTTATTTCCAGCTCTGTATGCAATAAACTACCAGAAAAGGGTTCTGTAAACTTTCTACATGAGAATAAAACTGGATGATCTACAGATGTTGTGAATCAGCCTAAACAGAAACCTAACTTTTAGAAACCTTTTCTATTCAACACTGAAAGTAGAGATCCACAAGTAACAACTAAATTTGATAGACAGGTTAAATATAGGTCAATTTTGTGCAAAAAGATACAGTCAAAACTATTGAGCTGCACCACCTGTATGCCACCAACATAATGCAGAATCTCTGCACACTACTCTTCAGCTGTATACCACAGTAGCAATGATAGTGGTGGGCCAGACAGACCCATGTTTCACTCCCTATGTAAGAAAGCATTAGAATGATTGCCTGGCACATCACAGGTGAGTTCTCTGGTAGCTGCTTTAATGGGCATTTAGGACCATTTGATTCCATCTAGTTTGGAGACTTAAAATCCAGAAATTCAACCCTTAATTGTGGAGAGGTATCTCCATAAGAATAGACGTGTGAGCAAATCCAGACTTGATGGCGCCAGGAAGAATGGCTGCAGGAAAGATGTAAACAAGGACACACACAAGGACGGTTACAAGGAGGTTGTAAACAAGGACACACGGGGACAGCCACGTGTGGCACGTGACACAGGAGTGAAGCAGCAAGAAAATGGAGGCAGAAGGCGGAACCAAGGGAGGCGCCTTGAGACTACCTGGCCAATCAAGAGATGTTGCCTAGCGCTTGGCAGAGTTGCTTTACCAATTAAGAGTGGTGCTACCAGCGCGTGGTTAGCGCTGGTGGGTATATAAAGAGTGAGCTTCGGGCAATAAACGGCAATGCTTGGATTATATTAATCTGTGTACGCGTTGTCCATTGATCTCCCGCCGCACTTAATGTGACAAAATTGTCAGATTTTATGCCTTTCTTCAAAAACATTTTTCACACATATACAGAATTTAAAAAAAATCCTCATGAAATCTACATAGTAGAGAAAATTAATGTCTCATTCAAAATTTTTCAACCACTCAAACACCAGTGTTGTCTTGAAGTATTATAGAGAATTTCTGCTTAAAGCAACACTATGATGTATATTCTCCCTTAAGAATACTGAATAGTCAGCATTTAAAGAGAATTTCTGATATATTTGCATGACTTCAATGTCTAAAACCATATAATTTAAAATATATTTCTTTTGTAAAGATATAGCAAACATTCCTCCTATATCAATCTTTAGTGCAATGCAACTATGCATAGAAATGGAAGCATTTATATTGCTTCCATTCATTTCTATAAAATACCATAGAATATAGTTTGTGTCATAGCTTGAATATGCTGTTATCTTGCTGAATTTGGTCAGTTCAATCACTAATATAACATAAAATATTTTGTATCTGTATTATCTTTCATGGTCCTTTAGTAGCCACAAGAATGTCTGTAGGGTGATACTGCAAATTGTTGCTGTACTCAAGATTTGTTTGGTGGCATGGTCTATCTTTTTTACTCTTTTGGTAGAATTAAATTTCAATCTCACTAGCATATCATTTTATTAATTTACTTTTTATGGTCAAGATTAAAACAGTCCATGATATTTTCCACAATTCACTGATACAGACTGTAGCTGCTTCTCTTTTCCAGATGGAGCGCTAGCCCAAATACTAATAGGTATCTGTGGTCTTAGTGTCTTTGTACAAGTTATCAAATAAGAGGTATTTTTCTTTAAATTCAGAAAATAATGAACTCATTGCTTTGGAAACAGGGGGAAAGACTACTCCGCCATAATAAACTTTTGTGGGACAAAATATAATAGGAAGTATTATCTAAACATTTTTAGAACCTTTAAAATACTTATACAAATCCTTATTAACAATTCCTGTTAGAAAATATTATGTGGACTAAAGCAGCAGCACTTTCACTGCTTTGAAATGAAGTTGTTATCAGAGAAAAGAGGATGTATTATTTACTCCAGGGGGTGAAACAAACAGAAGAAATAGGACTCTATGGGAACACAAGAACTGTGAGGTCTAGTGGGGATTTTGAGGGGTGACAAGAGTCTCCAAAGATGCCTTTACTCTCCTGTTCAGCAGTTATGCTTTGTTCCCTCTTCTTGGAGTCTGTCTTGTTCCTCTCAGACTGTTTCCTTCAAATATGGAGAGGAAAGAGGTAGGTTACTCATTCCAAGAAGGACAAAGTCCAGGAGACTAGAAGAGAGTCACATTGTCCCTAAGACTTGACTGTAACATCTAGCACAAGCTGCTCCTGCTGCTTCCAGGTGAAAGAGGTAATAGTAAGGTTAGATCTTCCATAAATACAGAGATACAGACACTCAAGCATCCTTTCCACACCTCAGCAGCAGGAGAGGTAAGGGCAAGTAGAGGTAAGATGATTTACTCTGATGACAAAGACAGCATGCTGATTAACAGGACTTTTTTCTATTTACAAGAAAACAATACCATAATGTTGTTTTCCATAAGACTAAGATTTACAGTTTGGAGCATCTATTTCCAATCTTTCTGTGAACTTTCTTCCTCTCTCCACAGGAAGAACCTATTCTACTATTTTCTCCCTCCCCCCAAACTGTTTTAAATCATTCTATCAACACTTACATTCTATTTCTGAGATGTTTCTAATGAACAACACAAGACATGCACAAATGTAGACTAATCTAAAAATAATCTATGGCAGGCACAGCTGCACTCACTGGGAATGAAAGTGGAGAACCGGCAGCACGGTAGATCTCCCAGTTGTGTAACACTGAGAGCATGCACTGCATCTGGCAATGCTCTTTGAGCTTATTTACCCAGTGAATTTACCTCTGTGGTGCCACCATCCCACACACCGCGTTCTGTAAAGATAATGAGTACTACATAATTAAACCATGAAGGTATCCTGATAATATGACACTTAAATAACAAAGTCTATGCTATGCATTTCTGAAATATGGCCCATGAAATACAAACTGATTTCTCTAGCAGTGTTATTAAATGCATCACTACCTTACCAGCACACTGCATTTTTAGTAACAGAGCTCTGCATCACTGTAAGATTATCCTGAAACAGGATTATTATCTGCAATAGTATTTTTAAACTATGTCAATATCTCAGCAAATAATGATAAAAATTTTAACACATATTTCCAGTTTCATATAAGACAAGTTTGGCTTGTATCATCAAGCTTTTGTGCTGTACAAGCAGCTAAGCATAGGTGATTTCTTTCAAAACAAGAAAGACCTTTTCTAATTTCGGTTTTATGATGCACCTTATTAAAATACTAGCAATAAATTACAGTTAATACAGTTAATATTGTATGGAAACAAACCTTTGTTTGAAGTGAAATTCATTCTCAAAGAAATAGTTACAGAAACAAGGCACAGTTAGTTACTTACATTACTCCTCCTACTACAGGAGTCTTAGCTAGCTAAAACATTTACAGAGACTAATAGTCTTAAAATATAAATTTAATCTCATGTGGTTTCCTTCTGTCTATGATCCAGTCATATCCAATGTCCTGTAACTTTTAGGGTTAAATTTCACTTTAGGGTACTATCAAAATAAGTGGCTAGAGGCTTCAGTTTCAACTAATAATAAATATGACCAGTATATCAGTTGAATTTACTGTCCTTTTTTTTTTACCTTTCACTCATGAAACTGTTGTTCTCCCAAACTTGTTTTATTAAGTTTTATGTTGTTTTTGCATCTAAATGTACTGAATTAAATTTAAAGAAAATACTGATTTTTTCATATTTGTGGTGGGAATCATTATTATTAGAGTTGAAAAGCATTTTCCTTTACCGTTAACATCTAATAAATGGCTATTGAAAAAAAAAAAACCAAACCAAAAACGGATCCCTATTTGTTTTACTAGAATGACATCTAGGTAGATTTCTGTCTCTCACTGGAACCAGTGAGATGCTGATGCTCTCAAAGTAAAATGACAGTGGCCAGTCATTTCTTTGAAGTTTTTATGAATCATTGACTAACCTTTAATTTATCCAAAGTACAATGATTTCAGAGAAATGTTCCATGGTCCACATTCAGTTATTCTCCCCAAGTCGAGCTTAAATTTTAATACCAAGGGGTTTCCCTTAGGCTACTTTATTAATCTGATAATTACCAAGCAGCACAGAGGCATTAATAATTAACATATTACTGTACTTCTCATTTATTTGTAATCTATTCCTCCAATCCCAGCTCCCTTGGAGGGGAAATTTAAATCTAACTCATTTAAATGTCAAAAGCTAACAGCAAGCACAATTTATTCCATTGCAAAGCAAACTGTGTTTTCTCTGTTGAAAGACTTCAATATTAAATTTGTGGTTTAATATTCTAAATATATTGTGTTAAACTCATTTGTAGCTGACATTATTTAATATTCCAACTAAAGGACAAAGAGAACAAAAGGTGATTTTTAGCAAATGACAACTGATTAATTAAGTAACTGTTTCTATAATCAAATGACTGGTTCTGTAGATGGAAGGGAGGGTGGATGATGTAATTTATCTTGTTCTTAGCAAAGCTGTTGGATACAGTCTCCCACTGTATCCTAATAGCCAAAGGACACGTGGACTGGATGAGTGAAGAATAAAATCGGTAGGAAACTGGCCAAACCATCAGTACCACAGGAGCAGTCAAGTAGAAAACTTAAGAGGTGCAATACTGATAAGCAATGCCATAAGACTAAGTAACACATTGCTTCACACAGCATCAGAATCAACCAATCAAAAACCTTTAATCGAGTAGCCATTACACTGAAAATCTAATATTCTGCTATTATTCACACAGACAGAATAAGACAGAGTCTTATTAAGAATTATTATTATTAAGAATAATTTTAAATAATAGTCTTATTAAGAATAATTCTTATTTTTAAGAATAAGACAGAGTCCAGTAATGAACACTGCCCAAACAAACACCTGAGGAGGTTCTGTACTTGATCGTTAGACTAGACTGTGCTAACGTACCTTCAGAGTTGTGCAGGGAGACTATTAATTTGGACAGTATAATCAAGCCTTACACTTTATTAGTTTAAATATATGTATATGATTTTTTGAATGTATATAAAGTAGTGACATATACAAAGAGATTGATAAATTATGTTTCTTATTATGTGCAATTTATGACCTGCACATAATTTTTAATCTACTTGGTGGAAATTTAATTCTTCTGAAAGGAAAATAAAAAATGAAAAACTTTTAAAAACATTCAGCAAAATAAAAACAATTTTAATGGGATAAAATAGGCCTTCTTACCCAGTTGGAATTTACAACCTTCTAAATTTTGATTAATATTTTTGATCACTTTGTGAATGTTCAGGAAAATTCATCAATAGATCATCAAGGATGTCAATGAAGGAAATCTGCATAGAGCTCACACAGAGGTTATACATTTGAAAAATAGCAATGGCCTGTAAGGTACAGCAAACACGTCCTACTTTTTAACTTTAATCCTTACTTTCACATTGTGGTTTAAATATAAACAGAGAAAGAGTCAGCCAGTGTAAAGAAAAATAATCAGTATTCATATAGAGAGCATATAGTCAGTGAGAAGATGACATTTGACATTTTCCAATCAGCTGCTGTTTAGGCACAGCATATGACTTTAATTACATGTTATTTTCATTCATATAAGATGTTAAATTTTAGGGATTTTATGCGTACCATTTTCAATAATCACGGTAAACACTTCTAAGTGGACATGGCCTGTCAAACTGTCCAAAAGCACTGAAAATCGGCTATGTAAAAGAAGTCAGCACTGTAAAAGAAAGGTCGATATTACTTCTCTGTAAGGCACTCACTATTTTACTGTGCCTTGCATCACTATTTATGACTGCTCAATTAGGAGTTAATTTTTCAACATTATTAGGTAATTGCTACATAAACTGTTCACACTGAAAAACTGTTACAGCAAAAGCATTAAAAAAACCCCCTCCTGAATCTTAGGGTATCCTAAGATATATCCTATTTCCTTATATCCAGGTATTAAAAAAATTTAGATAAAATCTTATAAATGATTTCCCTGTTTACTGAAGCAAAATTCCCACTGGATTTAATAAAATAATTTCAATTAAAACATTTAGGTGAATGTCCCTTCCTTTTGAACTTCCGACTTCACTTACGTTTAGAGCTTTTTTATAGTACTGAATTATAATAATATAAAAGCTAAAAAAATCCATGAAAGACATTGGAATAAATTACAAATACCACAGAAACTTTCAGAACACATTCTCTAATTCAGTATAGATTTTTCCAGAGCTTCCAGAAAGCACAAAAGCACAGTTCCATAAATCTACGTGAAGGTACCATTGCAGTGCTCATAGAAAGAGATCCTATTACCACCACGTATAAAGAATTCACTAATCTCTTATTCAAGATAACATTACAAATGTCTGTGGGGAAACATTTATTTCGGCATATGGAAATGCAATGTTATATCACAAAACCTAAAGGACATAATTTTCAACCCATGCTACATCATTGAATCGTTTTTAGCTTCTGAAGCAATTTCCTCATTGTGTTCTGTCTCTATCAATTATTCACTGAAAAATGCATGTTCCATTGCTTTGCACAGATCCCTATTTCTTATACTACTGAACCCATACAAACTTTTGAATGTTCTTTTTTATGAAGTTACAGATCTCACTTCAGAGATTCCATTTTAAGGTAGTACCAAACTGAAGAAAGGCCTCTGAAGAGAGACCCATACTCCTCCCACTCCCTTTGCTCTGAAGGGATTTGAAGAGAGACTGAGGCCCACCCCACTTGCTCCCTTTGCAGACTGATAAGCCCTTGCTGTTCTTAGGGAAACACAGCACCCTTAATCTTTTCATAAAGCGTTAATTTCAGGTGAATGAGTAGGCCTGGCTATATAGAAGGATGAAGATAAAGCAGAATCCTGTGAAGAGACTTCTTCATACTAAATCCTATAAAAGAGAATACTGTTCCTTCTGAAGCAGAATTAGTATCCCAAAAGAGTTTTCTGAGTTGCAAATGAGGAGTTCAATTCCACATAGTAGCCCGGAAAAAGGAAACTACAGCATAGTAACATGGTGGCTTTGAAACCCTACTGCTAGCAACAAACAAGCCATTAGTTTTTCTCAGTGCTTTCTTACCTATCAAGTAGCTGTGGCACACGTACTAAGAAATAACACAACAGAAAGTGCTGTATTTAATTTTTAGAACCTGTGTGTTAAGTGCCATGAATGTTTAGTCCATATATTAAATGAACATCTTAGAATTCATTGCTGTAGGCCTGTCCTATCTAGTTCCAACTCCTATGGAGTTATCTAAAGATTTGTTTCAATCTCTAAAGCTTCAATTCTAAAGCAGATAATAAAACCAATATTTGATTAATATCTTCTCATACCATGAAGTGAGATAACTGGAGAGTCAGAGCATTTGATTTTCTCTTATTTGCCTACCGTGAAATTATCATTTCTTTGGCAAGTGTTTCTGAGTTCACTGATGTATTGCCAATAGGTTCCTGTGGCAGACTCTTGTGGGGATTTCATACAAACAAGAACACCTTAACACAGGCGAGATGACTAATGAAATACATGGTGCTAAATTCTGTCCTTCTGCATGCACACTCTAACCTTATTAATTTGCACATGATATAATAATACTAGTTACAGGAGATGTGAACTGGCTATTCAGTATTGTCAAAATTAAGATTCTGGGTTTTGTAAAACTGACAGAAGGTGTGAATAAAAGCTGAGGTCTTTCTGTAAAGCTTCTATTAAGTTTCCAATAGCTTATTTTACCCTCAATTTAAAAAATGTATGTCCTCCAAACAAAGACAGAAATTGTCCACCATACAATAATGAACTGTAGATGTGACAGCCATGAACAAACCCTGTCATATAAAATCAAACATTAATTTAACTAATTTATTGTTAATATATGAAGGCTGTGAATTAAAAACTGTTTATGTGCTGGAATATAAAGCTTTTTTTTTTTTCATCTAGTGAGACAGAGCAGTAATGACACTGGGGGACTTCTGTGACCCACTTGCTATGAAATCCAAAGAAAAAGCATAAATCTGTTCTAATAAAAGTGATGCTGCCTTTTACAAGCCTGGTTTTCCTAGATCTTACTGCAAGTAACCCTCAGAGGACAGCTGCTTGTTTGCAGTTCAGTAAGAACCAGGTTCAAAACAATATAGACAGCCTGAAGTGCTAACTTTCCTGGATGCTTATCTTCACCCTCCAGCTGAAGTTCACCTTTAACAGTTGTGCTCCCATGTAAACTGCATCACCAGCTAGGGTCATTTAGTAACACAAAAATTCAACTGTAATGGCTTAAAGGGTGATGGCTACAAAGTTTGGACAAGAATTTCACAAGTCAGTGTTGCCACCAAATCTGTTATCTTGTGGCACTTCCCTGTGTTTACATTCTGTTAATTTGGCAGGATCAATGAAGAGTTACACAGATCATGTGAAAGTGTAAATCATCTTCTCACTCCCTTTCCCCCACAACTTATGAAAAATATCAGAAGTAACTAGCTGGAAACCAAAAGGAAAAGACACAAGAAAAAGTAATATCATTTATTAGCCCCACTGGTATAGTTAAAGGAATAAATTCACACACTGAATTGAACTCACATTGAAACACAGCAAATGCAAATTGAGTACAATTGCTTTGACTCTAACTTAATTATGTTTATCAGCTAGATAATGTGAGAGACAAGTATAGTTAGCACCCGTGGAGTGGAAGAGATATTAGCAAGGGAATAAGTCATTAGCTTTGGAGGAACAACAAGAGAGAGAAAGGTAGTTATTACCTATTGAAAATTAGGGGTGATCTGAGAGAGACGTGTGAGGAAAATTATAATGTGTCATAAACCCAGTATTTCCACTGAGTTCATTCTTGCTGTATCTTTTGGTTTGGCTAGTTTTAGTTACAAGATTTATTTCCAAGTTTCTTTTCAGAATTAGGGATCAGAAATGGAGTAACAATTTTGGGAGAAATGTTTTCCCACTGTTCAATAAGATTTTATGGGAAAATATATTTTCCTTAATGAAAAATTTTCTTTTTTCTATCAGGAAAATTAACAAGTATTTTGCAAAGTATCTTTAGCCAACTGAGAGCTCAAGGGCAAGGTATGTCATAATCCACAGTCTAAACAATGAATTTGAACTTGGGACACCAAAAATACCTGTCATTGTCTCACCTCAACATAAAGTGGAACATATAAACAGCAAACACTGAGTGATTCAAGAACAGAACAGTTTTGTCTGACTAAGAATATACTTTTTTAACATGTTTATATTGCTAAGAACAAATATGCCACAAGAGGACACTCTAGTAAATTTTAAAACTACCTGAGTGCACCTAATTTTTTTTTACTAAGATTACTTACACTCCTCTAGTGACTGGGAATTTGTTTGATTACAATGTTAAAGGGCACTTTGAGAAGTGCTTCCAAACACCTAATTTTCAATATCCTCAAATTCCGGACATAACTATTTGGGAAAAAAATAAGAAAAATAGCCTGTGTAACATGCTATACATCAATTTTACCATTACTAGAAAGGATTTTTTTTCATTGCTATGCTCATACATCCCCAAAATGTGTTATTAAAGTCAAAAGTGCCAAACTATTTCCATTAACAAAAAGCTCTCCCAAGCTGTTAGAAAATTCACAAGGAGAAAGGCTATAGTCCTCCCATGAAGATGCATACCACTCCATTAAGACCATTGTGAAGTCCGTTGAAGTGAATATTGCAGACTTTGTTTTTCAGGTAAGAATCTGCCTATATATTTGGGACTCAGTTATGCCCAGTTGCTTCCCAGTGTTAAGCACAGCAAAAGAGGGTTAGGAAGAAAGAGACCCCACTATAATTGCTTAGTAGTCATTTCAATGGTTCCTTGAAGTCAGCAGTTACCTTCTTCTCACATGCAGAAAGAGTGTATAAGGGGCAGAAGGGATCAATCAGGTCATGTTCTGTGAGTGTATCACAGGCTAAAAGGATTAGTCAGATTCAAAGAGAAGAGCTCTGGTGTTTTCCATATGGCTGCAGCAATGCATCTCCCCTTGAGAAACGCGACACACACAGGACAGACTGTAGAAGCCTCTAAAACTTGGCCTAGCTTCAACTGGAGTCAGATCAAATAACATCCTGAGGTCCATTCCCACTTAAATTATTCCAAAGATATGAGACTGAATGAATCTATAACTTCTTGGTGTGAAGTCTTCTTCTGCTCAATTTTATAAAAGACATAAATGAATTTACCTTTATCGTGTTGACAGTAGTAATATAACAGGTTTATGTATCAGATACATCTTTTTCAAGCACCCAAGGCCTGCCGGCTCCTATGACTATAAAATCCTATTATATAAGGATTTTTTCTTCCATTTCCAAATGCATCACCACCTGGAATTGCTTGATTCCTTCAGTTTTCAGTAAAATATAAAAATGTTAGGGAAAAGATCTTGACACCACTTACATTAAAGACTCATAGAACAGAAAACAAATTTAAGAAGCCAAGGTGCTGAGGGTAGACACTTATCACCACGTTAAATGCCCAGGAAATACAAAACATCATCACTGATACGTGATACAGGACCTTCAAGGAATACAAAACCACCAAAAATAACCTAAAATATTACACAACACCCAAGTTATAGAAGGCCACCAAGGTTAATCGAGAATGGCAAAATAGTACTCAATACTTAAAACACTTCCTGGATATATTTTTGTTACTAATACTTAGGCCTTACTCATGATTTTTTTTTCTCATGTTTGCAATAAATTTACAATTTTCGTACAATAAGGTACCAAAGTAATGTCATGGTAATCTTTACTTAGCAAAATAGAGATTTCAGTAGAAAATATACAATACAGTAGCTCAAGAGCTAGAGAGAAAAAATAGTTTTATCTTTTCCATCAAATATCCAATGTACATCCAAAACAATAATACTGCAACACACTTTTAAAAATTATTATCATAAATGGAATCAGTAGCCATTAAATCAGACATCTAAGATATAAAATTAAAACAGGAGTTAGCTTTTCTTTCATTCCATTTTATTTACTACCCTGGATTTTACACAAAATAATAATAAAAAAGTTTTCCTTTGTGTATCCTTTTTTATTACCTAATTAGCTTTTTCTTTTATAAATCTGTGTGAACATGTTTAAAAAATAACGTTTGTCTCCACATTCAAGTTTTTTTACCTTTGTTGAGACAGAGGGGTTGACTGACTCCTTTGCAAAAGCTAACAGCCACTTCCTAAATGCAAGTTTTCTCCATCCAGAACAAACTTTTTTTGTTCTCCTGTCAGTCATTCCTACAGCTTATTTCAGGAAAAGTGATCTAATAATCTCTATCACATTGCATTATTCTGTTGTATAATCTACTTACCTTTATTTAGTACATTTTACTTATAATCCCCCTTAGATCTTACTGACATGAAACTGAAACCATCATTTACTCACTAGTTAATCTTCCATATGGTTAATATAGAACACACAGAGTAGTTACACTTCACTGAGTATTGACTGAGAATTTCTCTCAGATTACCTCAGTGATTTTGGTGTTAAAGGAGGCATGAGCTGTGACTGAAGCTCCTCCATGTTGTTCAAATATACAGAAGGAATTCTTTCCCATCTCTTAAAGTAAGATCTGTCAAACAAAGCCTTCATTTTACTTGTGATATTTGTAGGGTCTCGTTTGTCTATAGAGATCCTTATTTTCACACAATCTTCAGGAATTTACTGGATTTTGTGAATATTCCTTGGAACTGGCCAAGCAGTTCCACAGTTATATACACAGAAATATATTCCCTATAACATATGATCAGTATTTTTGCTTCACAGGAAACAGTACTGGAAATATGGACGTAACAAGCACACAGGATATGTAGAAAAATATCAGATATTTCATTTACTTTATAGGTTAAAGACTTTCACTTTTCATTTGACAGGCTTTCCTTGCTTCCTTAATATATAATTAGCCCAGACAGTTAGAACAAAACATTGCACACAGCAATAATGTTGGTTTAATCTGTTTACGAGCAAAATAAAATGTTATTAAAGTTGGAAAATAAAAAAATTGAAAGCTAACACCACTGGCCTGATCCTTCATCTATTATCTCCTTTGCTTCTCAAGTTTCCATTCCCCTGGTGACCTGCTTTCTGGCTCCCGTCTTTCATCCTAGGTTGCTGCTCTGGATAGCTGGATTGACAACGCAAGAGGTCTTTTCACCTAGTTCATGGGATTAACTGGAATACCACAGTATTAACAACAAACACAGTTTTGTTGACAACTGCCATTTCCACTCTGTGCTGCTTTATAGTGTTAATAAATACTGTATGTCCTTGAGTGCCATGGAGCACTGTATGAATAAATCACCTTTGTAAAGAAAGCCTAGGATCAAAGCAGTTGTTCTACAGAACTGCAAATGCCTTCCCCAGTTTTAACATCATCTACCATCATGCATAGGTTTTTCCTACAATAGTGCTAAGAATATTCTGAAAGATTTTAAAAAAATAATAAATAATGAGATTTTCTATAAAACTGTCCAGCACTAGATGCTCATAACATTTGTTTATTTTTGCCAATAACTATTCAGGAAAATTGTTGTGTTTGTTTATGTTTTTTAATTATAGCCTGTGCTATTTGATATATAGTTCCAGATTATATATTTATTAGGGATTTATGACCTTGTTAGAAAATTAATACAATTTTCTGTCAACCTTTTTCAGGCAATGAATATTTCTATGGCATTTATACATAAAAGCTTACCACTTCAGAAAATAAAAGCAAGCTCTTTTAATCAACTGAAAGTTAATACATTCTAGAGTTTATGGCAAAAGAATCAACAGGCCTTATATGTTCTTGAATATTAAAAACCTGTTGCATTGCATTGCCATCAGAAAGCTACTCTAGAATACTGCCATCAAATATACCCATATTGTTAATAGTAAGAAAGAAGATGGTCCAAAACAACAGATCTTTTCCACGAATATTTCGTCTCCTTTTATAAGTCTGGTACTCTGGGATGACCAACATTACCTTAAAGATCTCAGTCAGTTTTAGAAAAACTGAAATGAAACACATTATCTTAGGCAATTGTTTCCTCTCTCCTTTAAATTCTCAATATCAAAAGTAGTTTTCTGATTCAGATTCTGAGTTCAGTTCTCATTCTTACAGAGCTGGATAAAGCCTTAATCTCATAGCCTGTACTTTTATAAATACAGGGTAGAATTTGGACTTTGATGATGTAAAGTACTTGATCTGATTCTTTGAAAGCCCGAATTTCCATTTTGATATTGATTATAATATTGTGACTTATCATAAAAAGTGACATGGTACTTCATAGAAGAAAGCCACAGTCATATTTATGAGCCAGCTGAAACCTTCACTGAAGCATGACCTTTAGTATTCATATCCTACTTATAAATGACTTGTAGCATTATCTGGAGGGAGAAGTGGGGATGATGGAGGAACACTGAAGGATGGCACTATTGGCATTATTTCTCTGTCAGTACACAAATTACACCGTTTTTCAAGGCATGCTATTTTTCCCTTTTCCTCCTGTATTTTTCCTGATATTTCAGGATCCAAGGAAGCTGAAGTTTGTGAAGCAAGGCATTACAGCCAATTCTGTCTCCCTTCTATTCCACTATGGTGATAGTGTTAAACCTTTGTTGCTCTTCCTGAACTCCATCTACTGCCTCTTAACACCTCCAAATCTTCGAACCCTCAGTCTGTAACATGGGAGAGCACTGGGGAAACTACTATACACTTGCTCTGGTCTACATTCTCTCCTACACATGCACTATTTGCTCTTGTCAGAGATAAGATACTGAACTTGGGTCTGATATACGACAAATATGTCATCAAGTCATTTATCCCAACAGTATCAGACAAATGTATGTTAATTGCTAGATTCTAAAACATACTGGGTTGGGTTAAGTAACAGTATTTAAAGGTTAAAAATCAACATGTAAATTATTGGGGCAGAGAGAACAGTCATTTAAGTTTTAAATGAAAATTGGATCTTTATTTGGATGAATCATTATTTTTCCCATGTAAATAAAAAAAATATTTATAGTGCTTCAGGTAATAAATGCACATCTAGCTAACTCCAGCAATTTATTTCCATATATCATTTCCTAAATTGTGCATTACAAGTTGTTTTGTTGAAATTAATTCTCAATGGTAAGAGTAACTTGCAATAATAATTCCTACCCTGACTAATCAAATTAAGAGATGAATAAATTACTACAGATTATACGACACATCTTAAAAAGCAGCAAAATTATACAAGAACTAACATTTCAGGTGTTCTCTACTGAGCCTTAGATTTTACTTTAAACCCATGATCATCAGACACTTGCCGAAAGGCAAGACGCACATCTGATTTGAGCCTGCATGTCCACTGAACCTGCTGACTTAAATTTCAGAAATCTTTTGATCTCACACAGAATGCCAGGGGTCAGCTTGCATGAGCAGCATGATATCAGATGTACCAGATTGTTCAGCATCTTCTCCTGTCCACACAAACGGAAAGCATAGGGCTGTCAGCACCAATAATTCTCTGCTAATCCATCAACCTTTACCTATGTTTTGTCAACTTAATTTATATGGAAGAGATGATATTTTCTTCTTCCCTCTGTCTCTTGTCTTCCTTTTCCTTCCTTTACTTCCTTTTAAATTTTCTCTCATTTTCAAGACTTAGCCTGTATTCTCCTCCTTTCTGTTTTTTTTTTACTATCAGCCTAAAACCATTTCTTTGGAAAGACCTTTCTCTCTTGGTACTATAATTTTTATAGTATCATTATAGAGCTTAAAGACAGTTTTATCATAAGTAATAAATATTTCCAGAATCGTTCAGGCACCTAGAAATTGTGTTTATTTTATGTCACCATCATATCATGAAAAATAACGGTTAGAGGCCAAATGCATTTCTAAGTTAATATAAAATTTATAGCCCTTCATTAATTGGCCAAAGTACTAAAAGAACAACTAATGAATAGCTTCTAGATATTTCAAGCACTTTTAGCATCTTAAATATTTTAAGACACATTTAAATATATAAAAATGAATTTGTCATGTACTCCATGTTTCTCTGCTAACAAATATATGCAGGCATGTATAGTAGCACTGTGAAAATTCACATCTGCATATATAACACACCACTGGTACTGGTTAATATGCTAGAATTTATGTTACAGTGACATGAAAGTTAACCATAACTGAGAAGAATAGACTTGTATTTCCTCTAGCAGAGACTTTCACAGAAAGCTGAATCAAGTGCTCATTTCCAGTGAAAGATAATAAAGTATATTTAGTATAGTTCTCTATGAATAAAATGCCAGAACCATTTCAAGAACCTAGTTTTAGATGTTTCAGAGAACTTCTCTATGCTAGTAAAATTTGGCATAGTCCTATATTACACATTTTGAAAAAAATGAGTAATTCTTTTCCCCTTTTCTGTTACTTGTTCTCTTCCACAACTTTTTTCTTGACTCTCATTTCTTTCTTTTCTTTTCTTTCCTTTCCTTTCCAAAACTATATATATAAAAAGCTTGTTTCCATAACTAAGCTGATCTGAAAAGTCTTTTTTTGATTACAATGTTTATTTACTTAAAGATAGTGTATGACTAAAGAGTATGACAAAACCCATGAAGTAAAATCAAGAATTAAGCATTTTCTGAAAACCACCAAGGCTTCTTGGTACTGATATTCAAGTTAAATTCAAGTAAAGTTAAGTTAAGCAACATTTTTAATAAATAAAAAAGGCTTATTCTACCTCACCAAGGGATATTCTCTTTTTACTCAAATAGCATGGAGAGGAAACAAAGATATAAGATGTGTAAGAATTAAATGAATCCCCCCCAGATCAAAACAAACTCTGTCGGTACACTGTAATCAAGGCATGTTGCCAAAGATGCTGCCAAAACCCATGGGTACTTTAATTGATCCATTGGGTCATATATTTCTTCAGTTGTAAAATTCTAGGAACTTACATATTCATGTTGGTTTTCATTATGTAGTTTTTAAATATTCAAGTGGGTTTTTCTATAGCTTCCATTTTAGGTAATAAATCATTAATATTTACAGCTAGACAATTGCAAAGAAAGTTAAAAATAAGATTCCGATGTTCATAGTCTTTGTCCAATGATTTACTCAGAAGACTAGAATACTACTTTGCAGTATATAATATCTACTAGTGCTGTCATCATTTTTAGTGGTCTAAAAAGTATGTCTCATTTTTCACTTTGAAACATGTTGTCTGAGGCTATTACATCTATTAGGTAAGAAATGAAACATAAATTGCTTTTTTTCCCCCTTATTTCAACTTTTCAATCTGTAATTCTTTTTCAATCTCATAATTCTTACATTATGTTAGTCCTTTCTTCTCCCTTCCATTTCTTCTTCTTTCTCCAATACATGCCTTTCCTGCACACCATTTGACTCATTTTGCAGCATGTAGGAAATCAAATATATACAATAGATTCTGAAGTTTAGCTCTATGAATAGTTCCACTCACATAAAATCAGCATATTTAAACTATTTTATTTCTTGAAGTTTCTGTCCTCATGCTACCATATTACTACATTCAACTTACATGCAAAGCAGTATCAGTTTCATGCTGATAACCACATGGCAATGGGTCATATTAAGACTATGGATTGGGGAAAAATAGGAAAACAGTTAATACTTACAGAAGTTGGGGGGGGGAAGGAAAATAGTTAATACTATTATGTCATTACCTGAAGATTCAAGAAGTTTTGCTGACGTGTACTTTTAAGAATTTGATAGACCTTAGAAGGCTGCTGCTATACTGGCATATAGATTTGTTTTGCTTTCCAAGGAAATGAATCTAATAAATGAGGAGAAAGTTGAAGCACTTAATAAGAAGACCTTTTTTGCCAAATGAAAAAAAGAAATGCTTATTGAAAATATGCAAGTCTTTTCTGCTTTCACTTTACATTAAGTTTAGAATGTAAAGTTTGTGTTGCATTTTATAATGAATATTTTTTAGCTTCCAGGTAGTTTTGAAAATGACCACCTCAAATCTTAGTAATACTGACACCATGCATTTAACCTGCCATATATGGGTCAGATGTGATTGCATTTTTCATTTCCTTTGGTTGACAGCTGAATGAAAACTGCCATTGTATAAAAAAATTGACAGTATTTTTATCCAAGTATTAGTAGTTTCAAAATGAACTATGGAAAATATTATTCTGTGATAATGCTTTATTTCAGAGTTTAATCAACTCCATCCACATAGGGAGTCAATTAAAATTCTCATGATATCATAGAATCATAGATTCATAACTTTGCTTGTGTTGGGAAAGACTTTTAAGATTATTGTGTCCAACTATTAACCTAGCTCTACCAAGTCCACTGCTAAGCCATGTCCCTAAGCACCATATCTACGTGACTTTTAAAGATACCCAGGGATACTGATTCAGCCAGTTGCGTGGGCAGCCTGTTCCAGTGCTTGATAATCCTTTTAGTGGAGAAATTTTCACTAATATCTAATCTAAACCTCCCCTGGTGCAACTCAGGGCCTTTTCCTCTTATTCTATCACTTGTTACTTGGGGGAAGAGACTGGCACTCACCTCTCTCTAGTCTCCTCTCATGTAGTTGTAGAGAGCATAAGGTCTCCCCTCAGTCTCCTTTTCTTCAGGCTAGATAGCCCCAGTTCCCTCAGCCATTCTTCACAGGACAAGCCAGGATGCTGCTATCCTTCNACGCACTGCTCGGCGCTTGGCATAGGGCAGACTTTTCTTAAAGGGGAATGCACTATACTAATTATCACTTGCACAAGACTATAACCGAACAATAAATCTCACTGTTTTCTCACGAAGTATCGTGCCCCGAGTGTGTTTGTGCACAGAGATCCTCTCGAACCAGGGATACCTTCTTGGCCATCTGAGCACACTGCTGGATTGTATTTAGCCAGTTGTTGATCATTGCCCCCAGGTCCCTAACTAAATCTTAAAGTATATTCAAATCCAAATGTATGGGCAAGTTTCTGTAAATCCTGGCATGTACGTTGACTGATCAAGATCAGAGGGCAAACAACAGATTGACCTTCAAATGCAGCCAGCATAAGACTGTCTATGGTTCACATGTATATCTGTGTAAGTACGTTTCATACGCACATATGAAAACACAAAGAGCATGCACACACACAGACAGTTATACACCACAACGTAACAGATCCATAACGAATTCTGAAAAGACAGAGATAGATGAACCATGCTTTTGTTTCTCTAACTTGTTGTAATAAACAGCAATTAAAAGAAAAAAGGTGATCTGAGCTGCTCATATAGTGGCCTCTTCCTTATAGATTTTACATAGGGATGGTGAGAGACCTAAGTGTAGAAATTAATCTATGCATATGGGTTTTTTTAAAGTAATTTGAAGTGTGTTTAATCCATTTTAGTAAACAGAAAACAAATTATTTATAAAAGAACATCCATAAAATTGACAAATTTACACAATGCATTGCCTAAGGGTATCATCTGAGGCTAAATGCAGAACTGGTGGATCAATTGATTGTTTTCTAGTCAAAACAGTACATTAGAGATTTTGAGGGTTTTTTTTCAGAAGTTATACAACCAATACAAACATAATTACTTTTGCAAAAGGAAAGGAAAAAATATCTCCAACATTCACCTAAGAAAATACCCTAAACAGATTCATATATTCTTATTCCAGTAACTCGGATCGGGTTTTTTTACCATGTCTTCAGAATTTATCTTTATCTATTTGTAAAATTATATGACAGCAGACATTGCTTGGAAGTAATATAGTAAATTAAGTCACACTTTTATGGTAGAGAGAAGTACTTTAGGGATCCAAATCCAGTATTTAATTTGACAAGTTATCTCAGTTTAGTTTTGTTCTGCTGTGTAAGAGCGCTGATAACTCAGCTTACCACTTAATTTTCTTTCCTATTTATGAAAGAAAATAAAGATTCTAAAATATTTCTAATTTCATGTGGAACCAGGGATTGAGACTAGCACACTTATTTCTTAAGTTCTTAATTTTACTGCACACTGGGATGTACTGGAATACACAATAGAAACTTGTTTTATCAATATAATGCATAAACTGGTAATCTTATCCTCATCATTGCTTTCATAAAAACATATAATTGGCCATTCTGAGTAAGACAAAAAGTCAACATAGTCAAATAGCTCATTTTTGACAGTGGCAAACAGAAGACACCCAAACATAGGAACAGGATATTCAGATAAAGGCATTTTTGGTAAATCTCTTGCCCTTCAGCTGTTTTGATAGCCTTTGATATGTTTTTCTTCTATGTATTTACCCAATCAGTTCCTAAACATCTATAAATTTTTAGCATCCACAAATCAACTACAGATGATACTGCCAGAGTAACATTTTTTCTTTTCCCCAGGTTTTCACAGCTTTTCTCCAGTCAAGTGACCAACCACCACAGCAAGTTCTGTGGACAAGCCGAACAGCTGTCTCTTCTCTGCAGCTATGTTCAACCTGCTTCTTCATTATGGGTACCCTATCTGCCTTATTTCCCTGGACTCCCCTTCAAATTTGCACCTATAATTGTTGCATTGTCACTAAGTGAAAAGGAAGCTGGAAGATCTGTGTCACTCATGTGCACCTTTGACTTACAGTTACTGCTCCTTACTATCCTGTCCAGGCACAGAACTGAGGTGTTTGCCCACTTTACTACTCTGCCTCCAGGAGAATCCGTACTTTCAGCATGGTGCTTCCAGGCTTCAGATTCTGGATGAGTCATCACATCCTGCTCTTCATCACCCTTTAGAACAGAGTATTTGTTTATCCTCCACTCAGCATACAGTGCATATTACACTCAAAAAATACTGTGAGCATCCTAATGCTCAAAAAGGAAATATTTCACATATAATGACTCCAGAAGCACATATTTACAAGAGCAACAACCAAAGCATTGTGCAGGATAGTGTTTTTAAAACAACATTCATACCATCAAGATTGACTTACAATTACTTTTAAAAACCAAGCCATTAACTGCTAACCTGAAACTTGGAGTTTTGCAGATTGTGTATATATATATAAAACCCAAGTGTTATAGCATATAGAAATACCACACAAAAGTGTGAAAAAAATTCTATAAATAATTCAATCACTTTTAACAGAGCACATGGCAGGTAATCAGAGGTTTTAATGCCCAACAAGCTGCAAAACTATCAAATAAGAATTTTGGAAATTTTCTCTGTAATATAGACAGATTATTAGATGTAAAATTATTATTTAAGGATATCTTTTTTGTGTCAATAAATTATTTGTACATGTTGAGACTTATTAAATGTTGAGCAATACTCCAGTAAATTTCAGTTAACAGAGTATTATGAAATAGTTATGAGACTGGATTTCTCAGATGGACTCCTTAGATCCTCTGTCAATGAATACTAGCAACTTGCCAGAATATTTCAGATGAGTTTATACTGTATCTTATGGTATATTCTATACTTATTTTCATTTTAGTAATGATTTAAGAATGTTTTCAATTCTTAATACAGCTTCCCCTTAACATGCTTATTCAATCAAAAATTCTTACCAGGTCTTTTGTTATACTCTTGCTTTACAAAAGTGACTGATGTTTCACCTGACTCTTAGAATATCTGAAGTAATTTTATTCATACACACCATGAATCCTTTGACAGTTAGGCCAAAGCTCAGATAACAATTCATAACAGGATATTTATTTTTTCACAGTTCATATTAAGAACTAGAGATCAGAACCTGTTAAAAAATCAGAAGTGACTTGAGAGTTTATAAAAAGCATATTCCCAAAACTTTTGTATCTGCCTCAGACTCTCTGTTGTCATACTCTTTGCCCTTTTTTTGCTGTTCAACAGATTCTGCTTAGTTGCCACAAAAGAGCGTGGCAAAATCTCTTTTGTGACCATGACAAAGGGATTTTCCCAGCAGCATCCTGTAGACAGGGTTTCCTTAGAGAAAAGGGAGACTCTTCATTTTAAAGGGTTCTGGCAATGGTTTAAGTTGAGGGCAACTATGGAAAGAGCTAAGCTTATCTACCTAACTTCTAATAGTTTATCTACATCATCTGCTTGACATAAGAACCAAACCAGACAAAAAACCTTACCAGAGATAACTTCATTATTTGGACATGGATACTTCTCCCATTCATGTCTTTCCTACAAGGGTCCTCCCTGATGAGACCAATTAAAAAAAAATGAACAGGCTATCATAACTTATTTTTCAAGAAAGAAACCAGATCTATGCCTACAAAAATATAAAAAGAACCAATTGCATTATTTTTAAGAAACTTTACAGAATCATTCTATTTCCTCTTATTGGGGTTTTTCAGTATAGCCAGGAAAAAGCTAAAGATACTGTTAGTTTTAATTTGCTGTATGTTTCCACAGTATTATAGCGCAGTAAGAAAGGCTCAGGTTGCAAGCTGGATCCCCGCCCTAGTCTTTTAGTTCTTTCCCTCTCCAGTCCCCTTTGATCACTTCAATAGAAGTGTTTTATGAAATGTCAGAAATTGAAGCAGATCATTTTAAATGTTATGGAGCAGTCTCATAGTCTTCTCTCCAAAGTAGACTCATACAGTCATAATGACAATATCCACTAAAATGTATTTTCATGTAAGTAATCTTTCCAAAACACGTAATACATGATACGATATCTGTCCCCAGTGATTGAAATGGAAAATAGCAGAGCAAGGGAATAAACTAGAAATCTGGGTGCAGTCACACAGCTATGATCTCATAGCAATTACAAAGACATGGTGAGATAGCTCCCACACCTTGAATGTGGTCATGGACAACTATGTACTTTTTAGGAAAGACAAACTGACAAGGAAAGGTGATGGAGTTGCGCTTTATGTGAGCAAGCAACTAGAATGCATTAAGCTTAACCCAAGGGAAGATGGTGAAACTGTTGAAAGCTTATGGGTAAGAGTTAAGGGACATGCAAACATGGGTGATACTGTTGTGGGCGTCTACTACAGACCACCAAACCAAGAAGTTATTGATGAGGCCTTCAGGCAGCTGGAAGTAGCCCTGGTCCTCATGGGTGACTTCAATCACCCCGATATTAGTTGGAAATATCCAACAGCCAGGCATAACCAGTCCAAAAGGTTCCTGCAGTGCATTGATGACAACTTGCTGCTGCAACTTGTTGAAGAACCAACGAGGAGAGGTGCAATGCTGGATGCCAGGGCCTTGGGGTGCCCTCAAAGAGACACTCAGAGCTCCAGGGATACAGAGAAGGGCACACCAAGGGGCTGAGGGTGCCCCAGAGCTGACACCAAGAGCCCAGGAAGCACAAAAGGNGGGTAATAAGTAAAATTTCTACCCTGGACTTTAAGAGAGCTAACTTCGTCCTCTTCAAAGATCTACTTAG
>VYZX01033136.1:0-56996 GCA_013401335.1 Brachypteracias leptosomus | reverse complement strand
AAAGAACGCCCAGGCTGCATACAAGTACCAGTTCACACCCAGGAGCAGTGATGCAATCATATCATAGGTTGTAACTATCCAGTAAAACAAAACAAGGCTCTTAACACATTTTCCAAAGGTGATAAACACCAACACTGGGAACACACAGTGGATATAAGAATTAATACAGCACAACCAAGCAAACAAATTAGCCAGCATTGTAAACACAGTATCCAAACAATATATATATATATATATGTAAACTGAAAATTACGTCAATCAAATTGTTTTAACACTCTGGTCAGGTTTAAAACTTATCTCAACCCTATGGGCCCCACGTTAAGCGCCAAAAAGGCTGTGGTAGTTTAAACCCTGCCGGGACCGGGCACCACGTGGCTGCTGCCCCCCCACCCCCCGGACGGAACGGTAGCAAAATACAAAACCTGCGGGTTGAGATAAGGAGAATTTAATACAACGATGCAAAAGCAACAATCACAACAACAGTAACAGCAACAGGGATAACAATGTACAAAGCAATAGGTATAAAGGTACAGACCGTGTGGATACAGCTACAGACACAGAGCGAGGCAACCCGGGTTAGACAAAGCCGGAACTGCTCTGCCCGGGCCTGGTGTACCCGACATGACGTCAGCATGGTATCGAATAGCAACTCCTGGCGAAAATTAACCCTATCCTGGCCAAACCAGGACAGAGAGACACACTGTTTTTAAGTCCAGTTGGAGCTATTTATATATGCAACATCTGAAAAAAATTGGAATCCTCAACAAAACAGGCTACAAAAAGGACTATCAGAAAAAACATGCCATAGCAATACAGTCAAATGGAAATGTGTAACCAAACAACTTGTTAATAGTTATTTTTAACAGCAGTTGGGTTCCCTGTTGTAAGTCCTACTAAGAGAGGAAAGCTGTGAGGAAGAAGAAAACAAAAAAAAGTAAGTTTTTTTCTTTCTGTGCTTTTTCATTGGTGGTGGTTTTGTTTTGGCTTTTTTTAAGCCATAGACACAGGAATATTCTCAGGTCATGTTGCATACCAATGTCCAATCAATAGTGTAGTGGTACTTTTAAGAGACTCTCGATTTGCTCTTTCTTCCAAGACTGGAAGAACTCAAATTATTTGCAAATTATTGCCACTGAACTCTAGATCTAAGAATACTGACTTTTCTGTGTAACGTAATGTTACATTATTTTATATCAAGAATTAAATGTAACATACAAAAATCTGTTTAAAAGATCATTATTACAACTAGGAGGTTTTAGTAGCTATAATACAGGAAAAGAAAACCATTAGAATAACAACAATGCCTAAAGAAACATACCCACTATCTTAGCAGTAGTCTACCACAGGAGTAGTCGCAGGAATATGCAGCAATTGTATATACTTTTTTCATTTTTGTCATCAAAATGTTATTATCTCTTAAACAAAAAGACTTACCTCTTCTTTTCCTAATGCTAGCAGTACATCTGGGTTGGTAGAAATTACTGAAAAACAAAATGAATTGGGTTTTTTGCATTGGATGATAAAGACTTTTTTATACTGAAAAGCAGCCTGGCTAGATAGAAACTTGTGTAGCCTCTAAAAGAACAGCTTGGCTGTTAGCAGCAGTTTAACCACATTTTGTTGTGTCCTGCTGGGTTAAACTACTGTCATTTTTCAGCAAATTAAATTAGACTGAAAAAAGTGTGGTGTTAGTGCTTCTGTGTTGTTTTTTATACCTGAACTAGCTAAGGTATATAGATATAGGTACACAGTATTGAAATGTGAAGTGCAGTCACACTTCCAAGACAAGCAAGCCTGATTTTTTCAGAAGAGATTCCCCCAGCATTATCAACATGGGCAAACTCCTCCAGTCTTCCAATTCCTTACTAAACAGACTCCCAAATGCTTAATCAGTTCAACATGCAGTAAATGACATGTGACAATAAAATCCCCTTTCAAGAATTACTGACTTTAAATCTTGACACAAAATTTAAGTAGAGTTCTCCCAAACGAAGCTTATGTTTAAGAGCTGTGTGAGGCAGTGATCTGTGTTACTATTAGAGGACTATTTCTTTAATGACATCAATATCCTACATACACATGATCAAATATGCCAGTGAATGTGAATAAAAGCCCACCAGTGGATTTTAAGTAGCCCATGCAACTCTTTCCCCCACCATCCCATAATTATCATGAGCCCTCACTAGCCTCAAAGGGAAATTATCCTTCTTCTATCGGTTTCTAACACTACTTCATTTTTAGATACCTAATCTTGAGTGTGCTTCCCATTCAATATTCATATTGTGTAAGTATCAGAATAGAAGGTCACATCTTCCTAGGAAAGAAATCACTAATCCTAATTTAGAATCATTTAGGTTGGAAAAGACCTTTAAGATCATCAGTCCAATCATAACCCTACTCCACCAAGTCTGATGCTAAACCATGTCCCTAAGCACCACATCTACATGGCTTTTAAGCACATCCAGGGATGGTGATTCAACCACTTCCTTGGGCAGCCTGTTCCAGTCCCTGACAGACCTTTCGGCGAAAACATTTTTTCTTAATGTCCAACCTAAACCTCCCCTGGTGCAATTTCAGGGCATTTCCTTTTGTTCCTTCTGCTTGTTACTTCTGAGAAGAGACCAGCACCCACCTCTCTACAACCTTCTTTTAGGTAGTTGTAGAGAGCAATGAGTCCCCACTAAGCCTTCCTCTTCTTCAGACTAAACAACCACAGTTCTCTCAGTTGCTCCTCATAAGATTTGCACTCCAGGTTCTTCACCAGCTTTGTTGCCCTTCTCTGGATTCTGTATTCCTTTAGTGAAGGAATAGTTCAGTTCTAAGACACTGGGACAACACATTTATGGAAGCCTCTACTGTAAAAAACACGGGTTGGTCTATCTACTATCAGTTAAAGCTTTTTCAGTTACAAATCACTACACTTGCAAAAAATCAAATGTCAGCCCAAATTGCCTAGTGATAAAATTACTGAGCAAAATATTACCAGATGATAGTTATGCACATGTTTATACAAAAACTCCTATTAAAATGAGAGGAATTTGGCAGAATACTTATATTTTGCAAAGAAAATTAGAAATTATGCAGAGACCACAACTGATTTTTATGGTTTAAAATATCGTTGCTTCCACTTTCTTATCTTGCAAAGGTAAAAGTTAAAGTCTATTTTTATGAGCCAAATGCTTGTTAAAAAGTTTTAACTCAGCTGATTTAGCAGCTCTAGAGCTACATAAATAGCACCAGAAATTGAGAAAGAACAAGAGACTAAAGTAAAAGCTTTGCAAAAGCAAAATCTGCATTGCGGATACAGGTCTGTTTGCCAATATTGTGCCCAGAGAAGTGTAAAACTGCCAAGTTATATCCTCTGAAAATAAGGTTTAAAATTGAAATGCTGACAGGCCCTCATTTACAAGAAATGAGCTGGCCATAACTAAAAGCATAAACCAAAGTAACAAGACAGCCTGACATTCATGCTCCATTAGTAAATTGTATGAGATTAGTATTCCAGCTATTTCTTTTTAGATAAATTCAGACAGTGTTTTCAATTGAGTAATTCCTCCTTCAAAACAAAGAGTAGGTAGAAAGGAGCCAAGATGGGAAACAATGTAAGCACAGTAGATTCCTCATTTTCATACAAGCACTGTAATTCTATTCAAATTCTTAGTAGCAACTTTTTTCTTCCCTCAGAAATGCAGCTGAGAAGGCAAAGATTTGACTGCAAAATACTATTTGCATTATATAAATCATTTCTCTAGTACAAAATAAAATTTTCTAATAATAAATCTTATCACCTGGGAACAAGTAAGCAAAGATGAGCAAAAAAATAGGTGAAACCTCAAGAATATTTTAAGCAAATAGTTTGAAGTTTAAAATAATCACGTTTTAGTAAGGAAACCTAACATCTCCAGGTATTTTACCCAGATAAACACTGTAAGTACTTGAAATTAATATGCTTTAAGCCAGCATCTTATTCATGAGCAGAAGCCAAGAACCAGCACTTCCCAAATTCATTCCATGTCATACTTTTGGTCTACATACCTCTAAGAAGCATTTGAGCCTGACCATTCTTAGAGATAGGCTTACAAAGCACATGAATTATGAATTTGTTCTAATAGAGCAACAATATATGTTTATAAGAAAGATTTTTTTTCCCCAGCTCCTATTATTTGATCACAATATGCAGCAAGTACATGAACTTTGCAAGGACCTGGAGAAGCAACTTTAATGTTCATCTGAAAATGCATGCCACATGACAAAATACTGGAAATCACCACTTGCTGTCTAAAACACATTTTTATAATTTTTTTTAAACACTAGAAAAACCAGGCCTCTTCTGGCATAAAAATACTCAAATAAGTGAATGTATCCACTTGAAGATTAACTAGTAAGTTTTACTAGGTTGAAAGGTGCTAACAGGTCCCTGACAGGAGACATTAACAGCGAATGCTACCAGAACACTAGTGATAATGTTAGTGTGAACTGTTTCAGGATTCTCCAGATTGGATATCTGAAAAAACAGATTACTTCACTTAGATTCTGAATGGTTTTGTTCTCAGCGTCTGACCACATCAGCCTTGCAATCAGTGAAATCGGTCAGCACTGATGCTTACATACAAAACGAATTTTGAAGAACCAAGGAATTTACACCTTTTGACTGATAATGCCTAACAAATACAACAGTGGTTTGTGCTTCTCAGGATCAGTAAGAGATCTGGTTTAACTTTAGTAAAATAAACTGAAATGTCTTTTACCACTTTTTCTTGACCTGAAATCTGACTCCTGTTAAAGCTTCAAACTTTCAGTGAGTACATAATACAACACATTTTTATGAAGAAATAATAAAAAAATTTTGAAAGAAAGTATGGTTAAAAATACGTTGGGGTAAATTGTTTAGTTCTAACAATACTTGCAAAGAAAAAAAATAATTAGCTCCTGAAAAGACAAACAAAGACAGAAATATCTGCCAAGATAGTTCTGTCCTAAAAAGGAAATACAAATGAAAAATGGAGAAGAAACAATTATACAAAAGAGAAACCTGAAGGAGGTAACAGTATAATGAATGTTTACTTTGTTAGGAAACTTGTCAATGGTTGTTTTTGCATTTAACTGACTGATGAATAGTTATATGAATCATGCATTTATTTGTCCAGAATCATAAATTATAAGATTAAGTTACGAAGAATTCACTTTGAATTCTAAGTTCACTTAGAAATGAAGTGCAAAAAGAACATAGAAATCAAACATACATGGTACTGTGGGAAGTACTTAATTTAAGTAGTTGTAGTATGAAAATATCATCAGCAAATATTCAATATATATATGGTTTATGATGCCTAGACAAAAGACTTTGCAAAAGTTTGAGTATACCTTACATGGAAACAGTTACTTACTTTCAGGAGTTCTTTTTTGCCACTGATTATATTCTGCTGTTAAAGCTTTCATTTGCATCATTAACAAGGAAAGCTGTACAAGAAGAGAAGCATCTCTTTAAGTGTATTGACTTACATTGGAGTAAAATGAGATAGAACAGGACAGAAATTCAGTTATGTTTATACAGCAGAAATCAAAATAATATCTATTACAAAGACCACTTATTCCTTAAAAAGATATAAAAAGCCACTCACTGGGATCAAGAAACACTTTTACTATTTTCTCAAAAACGGAAGGTCAGAAGTAGTAAGAATTGACATTTTTCACTTAATTTCCTTTGTAATATCAGACAATGACCACAACTGAAGTTGAGTCACTAGAAACAATGACAGTACTTCATAAGAAATTAAGCATACATTTAAATACAAAAGGTAGTGTTGATATGGTTAAGCATTCCATAAAAAGCACTGTAGATTGCATTTGGCTTTTCATTAACTAAAAATAGAAAAACATACTAAGACTCATTGGCCATGTTCTTACAATAAAAATATGAAGAATTGACAATTTAAGACCAGCTTTTTACTACTCAAGTTTGTAAAGTGCATCTTCAAAAGACAGCCCTTTATAATAAAGGAAAAGAAAACAAACTCAAACCAAAAGAAATAATGACCATACAAAACAAACATTTCTTATTTTCTAGATCAGGTGGTGTCATCTTTCACAACGGAGGATTACTCTTGCCAGTACCATCAGCTCATTCTTTGTTCCTTTAAACTTGATAAACAAGGATGCACAAAACATTCTGGATATTCCAGTAACAGGCCAAAAAAAAAAGATTTTTATTAACCAATAAATTAACACTACTACCATTAAGCAACATTAACTCAAGGTCTGTCTTCTCAACAAACACATATAGCAAATATGTACATGAGAAATCTCTCTCTCATGTCATGCCTGCAAACTTACTGAAGGTGTCCCTGATCTCCTTGTCCAGATCATCAATAAAGATATTAAAGAGAACAGGCCCCAGTACTGAGTCCTGGGGAACACCACTTGTGATCATCTACCAACTGGACTTACCTCCATTCACCACCACTCTTTGGGCCTAAACTATGTGGCAGGACTGCATGTGTGACCTTTTGCCACACAGAAACACAGCTTTTCAGTGTCTCCTAGACATGTACTTCAGAATACAATTTCAAAGTTGTAAGAGTAAAGCTGTCAGCTTTAGAGAGTAAGAAACACAGATATTTAGTTGAGAATAAAAAATAAAATAAAATAAAATAAAATACTGTCTTACCGAGGCATCCGATTTTAGCAGTGTTTCTGTTCCTAGGAGCACTAGCTTGCTCTGACACTTGGTAGAAAACAAAGAAAACACAATGTTTACCTACTCTTCTCTTCTGTAAGAAACATGATACTTAGAAATTCCAAAGAAAGTTTTTTAATATAAAAATACTGTACTTGGCTCCTACCACATTCCTCAGAGCCTGACCCAGAACAGCCAATTAAGAAATATTTTGAAATTGTACCACAGAACTTAAATTAATTGAAAAGTACAAAAGCAGCAGATAACAAAAGATGTATGATTTGAGGAAAAAAGCAAGTTAGAAAAATTAATATAAAGACAGACATTTGAACAGCTGAAGAACATGAGAAACTGTGAATAGAGTCATAGGCAAGGCTGAATAGAGAAGCTGGTGAGCAGTTAACATTTGCTGCTACTCTTCTATCCCCCCATTGTAACACATTTTCAGTTTTAACTTATTTGGGGCAATTATAGTATACACTTCAGAAATGGTCTGATCTTTAGAAGTGCACTACATCAGCTTCCATGACTGCAACAGGATGTATATCCAGTCTGAAATTCAGGCCACCACAGATACCTGAGGCTTCAGCAGGAGAAACTTGCTAAACTCCTTCTTGTTTTACAACTGTTGGCAATTCAACCTGCCTCTTGATAGGGCAAATACATTCTACTAAGCAGCAGAACTACGAAGCAGTTCTTTGGAAACCTTGCTGTTAATGTCTTGAAACTAAAATAATATAGGATTTCTTCAATAAAAGCTGCTAATGCTGACATACAATCATGGGAACATTACATCATAAATCATATAACCTAAGAACTAATTCAATGACTATTAGTTGTTTAAGCTTTTTGCTTAAACATTGTTGCATCCAGGAGGCAACAATGAAAAGTAATAAAAATACTACTATTTCTATCAGCTTCCAAAAATAACACACATTATCACATCCTCTGTTGTTTTGGGGATGTTGGGAATGACATACAAGATATCAAAGATTTTCAACTACATTCAAAATAATAAACATTCTGACTCCCCTTCTAATCTGAAAATTTCAAAGGAAGTTCATGTCTTCTGAAGTGATGTCAAATCAAAATTCTGTCGATAACTTATTACAGTACTTCAGAAACTTAAGATGCAGGATTTCCTACCACTTGTTCAATATTAAGATAAGTTTACATGCAACAAATAAAACCCCCTCACATTAGTCTTTTAAAATCTAGCTCTGTAAAATTATTGTGCTCTCGTTTGTTTACTTTGTTCTACTTTAAGTTTGCAAATATTTTTTACTTCAGTTTCTGATACTTATAATGCTTTGAATCTACAGCTCAAACAAATAGCATATAAACACCACATAAAATTGAGTGAAGAAATTAAGACTCTCAAAATGTAATTCAGAACATGAGTTTTCATCAGACTCAGCAGAATCTTATAGGATGCACAGCATTCCCCCTGAAGTGTTAGAAGTTTACCCTTCCTGGGATTCCTGTAAATAACTTGTTGTAAAATGTTATTATTGGCACATTGGGTCATATATTGAGAGAGATAAATTTCATTCTTGAGGATATAACTGCCAGTGTACACGAGCATAACGCTAACATCATCATCCTTCCGAGACTCTTTCTCCTTCCATTCCCTTCCTCCTCTAAGATCCAAAGTACTTGTGAACAGCAGTTGAATCCCATCTTGCATGAGGCTAAAGAGAGAACGATCTCAAGTCTCAGTGCACTGGTACTACCAGAACACGAGTAAATTGTTTATTTTTTCTGAGTTTTAATATACTCCCGTTTTATTTAATTGAATGATAAAATCAGCACACTACAAAGTTGTACACCATAAGGCATCTTTTCTTCTCCTCTTTTATTTTCTTGTTTTGTTGCAGAGGTTTCTCTGGAGGGAGTAAACATGCAGTGAAGGATGGGGAGATGAACAAAAAAGTACTGAACAAAGTTTACAACAAATAGAGTTTAACATTTTTTGTTTGCATACCTCTTCCATCTGCTTCCAAATACTCTCACATTCTTCCAAGAGTTCTTCCTTGGCATCTATAGGGCAAACGAAGCCACTGGTGCCTTCTGACGAACCTTCAGCCTGCTAACAAGCAAATAGAACAGTTATGTGTGGATCTACAGTTACTAACAGGCTACTGAATCATACATACTTGACCTCAAGTTGTAGGTAACAGAGCAATCCCTCTCAATCCAAAGCTTTCAGTTAACTCCCTATATTTCTAGATAGCACCCAATCATTCAGTAAAATCAGCTAACTATATTACTATAGTAAAATTTGGAGGCACTAATAATGGTTTTGAAAATTGAACCAGAAGTTCTAAATTTTCAAAACTGTTTTTGATTATCTGCAATGGTGTTTTTTATTTTCCAAAAACTTTAACAAAGAAATGATAAAAGAATCTCACATCTACAAAGCTATGCTTTTCTTCTATATATCGACAAAATTCTTAAGCATAATTACTTCTGCTCTATCTACCAATAAATGTCCTAATCTATTTCTCCTTATGACAACTTGAATTCAGAATCTTTGTGATTAGCAAATTAAACTGTCCCAGAATTTACTAGAAAAAAAGAACCTGAAAGATATGCAGACAACCAAGGGAAGAGATCAGGACAGTCAAGAGAAAAAGTCAACCCAAGTCAAATAAAAAAGTTTGGGAAAACTGTTAGGTCAGATAGAAACACATATGAATTTAGAAATGTAATTCTATTTAAATCTATAAATACATGAACAACAACAGCAGTTAAGATGGAAAACAAGAAGGGCCAAAATGGCACTCAAAGGGATCTTTTGAAATTTTTTTTAGGTAAAACAGCAAACAGGCATTTCCTAGATATACATACAAGGTGAAGGAAGCCTTTAAAAATACTTAAATGGATCACTAAGCCCACCAAATATACAAGAAATCAAAAAGGGACATTTAAAATGATATTAAAGAGAATTAAACATCTCTGCCTTCTTAATGTTGCAAATTCCTAACTCAAACTTTTGTTAATTTTCATAACAAAAACTGAGCTTCAGAGAAAATTATGTTGATAAAACAAATAATTTAAAAGGAGTGAAATATTCAACTAGTACCTCCAAAGTTCAAGTACGCCACAGCAGAGAGGCTAAGAAAAAAAACAGAACCTCTCGTTGAACACTAGAATTATTCTAGAGAACTCAAAGTTAGCAATACTTCAACTTCCTGGCAAATTGGTTGCATCAGTAATTAAAAACAGAACCCTAGAAAATCTGGATTGCCATGATCTGATAAGGTCTAAAGAGCACAGTTTTTGCAAAGGAAAATCATTATTTTAAGAGTCTTGGAATGTCTCCATAACACAAAAAAGAAATAGTTCATATAATTTAAGACTGTTGAAATCTCACCAGCATAGTTCACCACAGAAGGCTAACAAAGAAACTAACCAGTCTTGAGATGCAATGCACTTTTTTTCTCAGACCAAAAACAGTCAAGGAGACAAACAAACAAAAAAAAGCCTGAGCAGGTAATTTTCATCATGGCAAAACAGTTCAGCAGCAGAGGTAACAGGGCCTGAATGAAAAACAAAACAAAGAGGAAGAGGAAAAAATCCCACAACTTAAAAAATGTGAAAGGGGTCTTGAGATGGTATAAAAAGTTCTACCCTCCCCCTCCCTTTCATGTCCCCCCACAATAATACAATCAATCAAGATGAAAACATTATATGAAAAAAATCTGAGTACAAAACAAAAAAAGAAGTTTAAATTATTGTGATTTTGTTATTGTTGACCTTCAAAATTTCCATATTATGATACCACTATCCTAATTTAGAATCATAGAATCATTTAGGTTGGAAAAGACCTTTAAGATCATCCAGTCTAATCATAACCCTACTCCACCAAGTCTGATGCTAAACCATGTCCCTAAGCACCACATCTACATGGCTTTTAAGCACATCCAGGGATGGTGATTCAACCACTTCCTTGGGCAGCCTGTTCCAGTCCCTGACAGACCTTTCGGCGAAAACATTTTTTCTTAATGTCCAACCTAAACCTCCCCTGGTGCAATTTCAGGCCATTTCCTTTTGTTCCTTCTGCTTGTTACTTCTGAGAAGAGACCAGCACCCACCTCTCTACAACCTTCTTTTAGGTAGTTGTAGAGAGCAACAAGTCCCCACTGAGCCTTCCTCTTCTTCAGACTAAACAACCACAGTTCTCTCAGTTGCTCCCCGTAAGACATGTTCTCCAGGCCCTTCATCAGCTCGGTTGCCCTTCTCTGGGCCTATGCCAGCAAGCCAAAGTGACTTGTGGTCCCCAATACTGCACTGCTAATTACCTTAGAAAATATATACACCAAAGTGTGTGCTCAGATATTTTTCCTTATAGCTTGCCCTATTTCTGTATGGCAAAATTGGGCTTTTATTAGTACATCATACCCGCAAATGGAAAGGATTTATTTGCATGTTATTACTGTTTATGCATTCCAGTTTCAAGATGTTATTCCTTCTTCATGCTCATTTTAGAGCTACATGATTATGTAAGAAATACACACAGTAACAAGCGTGCAGGGTAGGTCTTCTGCCAGCCAAACAAACAAGCAAGCTTTATGGGACATGTTTAATATCAACAAATACAAACTGACCAACTATTGGAGGAAACTTAAAGATGAGAAAGGAATGCAACAGCAGCCCTAGGAACAGAGATAAGAAAAAAGGATAGAAAACCGGGAGTTCACCTTAGGAAGGAGAAGACTAAACCCAGGATACAAATAATGTCATAAAGAAAGGTTAGACACGGAACTCCCATTCTCCCTGGCACAAACTACAGCGGCCACAGGAAAACATCAAAAGGGAGGTTACTCTTCCAGGCGAGGGCTGAGAGCTGCCGGGCTCGGCCGGAGGGGCCATCCCTGCCCTTTCCGCCCCACTCCCTTCCCGCCCCGCGGCCCTAACGGCCGGCAGCCCTCTCCCAGGGCTCCGCGGCTGCTCCGCCCGGCCCCGAAGCCAGGGAGCGCCTCCGGGGTCGCCCCGTTCCCGCCCGTTACCATGGCGGCTCCGTTCCGCTCGGCCCGACACAGACCCACGCCCTTCGTCTGCGCGCGGTCCGCCCTGACTGGCTGCGCCCCGAGCGCGTCACTTCCGAAGTGTCCAGCATAAGGCGAGGCACGGCGCGCGGGACGGGGCGCAGACAAGTGACGCTGGTTAGCATGGCGTTGTACGACTCGGAGCGCAAGCGAAAGCAGCCCGGGACCGCAGGCGGCGAGGAGGAGGAGAAGAAGGCGGTGGCGGCAGCAGCAGCAGCAGACGAGGAGGATGAGGAGGAGGAGCGCTGGGTCGGGCCGCTCCCGGGGGAGGCAACGCAGGCGAAGAAGAGGAAAGGTAACAGAAGGAGCGGAGCCTTTACCTGCCCCTTCCTTTTCTGGGGAGCAGCTCAGGAGGCGTGCGTGGCGGTCCCCGGGACGGCTCCGGAGCGATGGGGTCGCCTTCGAGGCGCAGGCCACGCTGGGAGCGGGAGCGTGGCTCCAGCCCCGGGGCGCCTGGCTGCTGGGCCGCTCTCGGGCGGTTCCACCGCGCCCCGGGGAAGCGTTATCTGGAGCGGGGTCTCGGTCGCAAAGCGACCAGGCTGTGGGGGAGCCCTTCGGGTACAGAATGATGTAGGCCGGAGGCACCATATTCGTGCTTCATCAGACCAAGAGGCCGTGGTTTGCAGTGACTGCGTTGCTGAAGCCTTAGTGCTCAGAGCTGTAGAGTGAACTGTTTTCTGGATCCCTGCCCTAAGCTGGAGGAGTAGGAGAAGCCTCTAGGCTGTGTTTTGCAGTATGATATTTATATGTCCGGTACTTCACAGCTTTCTGAGTGTCACTGTAATGTAAATGTGAGTGCAGTGATGCTCAGCAGATGCAAAACAGCCAGTTCAGGAGCAAATACCATTGTATGGGTAATAATGGCTAGGATGTAAAAATTAGAGCAGAAAATCAGAAAACGAGGTTATTTCATGCAGGCTAGTTAAACAACGAACTAGGTAGATGCAAGCATGTCAAAATTAAGCTGTGATACCTGCGTGGAACCTTGAATCTCTTTAACAACAACAGGGGTAGTTTGGCTTTGGAAGAAAATGAAGTGCGGGTGATCTTCTGTTTTCTGCCTTTTTAATGTATCTATTCAGACAGCCAAGATAATAGTTGCTTTAAAAGATGGAGTTTGTGTGAGTTAAAGCAGAGCTCGAGTGGCTTTAGTCTACCAAGAATCTGTAAGTCTGGGTACAAAGTCACAAGGGAAGCCTTTTATAATTTGCACAAAGTTCTAGCAAAGTCTTGACTAGTTCGGGAGTAAGCTTTTGAAATACAAGTAAGGGAAAACAGGAGGTAGATGCACCTTTAAAAAAATAATCCTGATTTCTTTTTTATTCTGTTTAGTTCTTGAATTTGAACATGTTTATCTTGAAAATCTACCATGTGCTTCAATGTATGAACGCAGTTACATGCATAGAGACGTCATTACACATGTAGCATGTACTAAGTAAGTGTCCTTTTTTTCCACCGTATCTCATTGCTAGTGATGTGTTTTTGTATATGCTAGGAAATTTGCATTGTAAAAGTTTGATGATGGAAACATACTATATTCAGAGGTGATATTTTAAGGTTTGTTTTTTTTTAAATTAAGTGCAAAGGAAAGGGCTTACTGAGAAGCGAGATAAAAAAATGCATAAATAGACTAAAAGAGGATCTTAAAATCCTTATTGCCATGTGCGGTATATACAGGGATAAGAGCAAATGACTGCATCTAAACAAAATATGATTCATCAGAATGGCACAGATTGAGGCGATAGATACATAGAGAAGAGAAAAAAAGCTATCTACACACACATGCATTAGTAAATAGTAGCTACTGTGAAACCATGAGTAAAATATACATAGTCAAAAGGGATAGTATTATAATGCAGAGTCCATTAAACTACTTGTTTGCTTTTCCAGGAGTGATAGTACCTGTTCATGTCCCTGTAGTTTGAAGTTCGTTCTTTGCACAGCATTGTTATAGTGCAAGTTACTGCCCAGAGTGAAAGTGCACAATGTATATTTGTTTTGTTTCCGGTTGAGTTTTTTATTGTTTTTCTTTTATAATTGTAGAACAGATTTCATCATAACAGCCAGTCATGACGGACATGTAAAATTCTGGAAAAAATTAGAAGAAGGGATTGAGTTTGTGAAACACTTCCGGAGTCACCTAGGTGAGAAATTGTTTTTTCTCTCTAAAGGACCTCACTGTTTCCTCCTCCTTGTTCTTAGTCATTTGAAGAGGCACTGAAAATAGAAGCTTAATTTACTGCATTTGGGGATTGAATGATATATACCTGTCTTCCTTCATTCCCTTATCCTGTTATGTTTTGCTCCCAAACCGCAGGAGGGATAAGATGAAAACAAAACATGTGGGATGACTCCTGCATAGGTTCCCTATATTCTTTGCATTGCCTTGTGCCCCACTTTCAGAGAGAATGTCTAGGTCATTGAGAAACTGTCTATTTAAAAATAATTGAACAAGATACATAACAAAGTACGTCAAATCCTGAGAAATTAAAGAAGTGTTACTTTAAGGAAGGTTAACTTCACCCCTTATATTTTTCTTTTCCCTGCAGTATGGAAAATAATGGTTATTTTGGTCTGGAATTATTGCAGTTCTAGAGTAAATTCTGCATCATTGTCATGATTATCAGCAAAATTGCAATTAAGAATTGATAATTTTAACCCAGCTTTCTGAGTTAGTAAGTACACATAGCTCTTCTAAATTATGCTAAGCATAGTTTTGAGTATTATGGGTGTTAATAGCAGGACTGTAATAGTCTATAGAATTCTGCTGCTTTTTCTCTTTTGAGATACAAGCAGAAGAGCATGTAATTTTTTGCCGTTTAATAATGTTGGTTTAAATTTTTTTAAATGAACATTTTAAACTACAATACTTGCAGTTATCTTTCAGAGAATCACGGAGTGGTAGGGGTTAGAAGGGACCTCTGGAGGTCATCTAGGCCAACCCTCCTGCCAAAGCAGGTTCATCTAGTGCAGGTTAAACAGGAACATGCTTAGGTGGGTTTTGAAAATCTCCAGAGAAGGAGATTCTACAGTCTCTTTGGGCATTCTTCTTTTATGGGGGGGGGGTAGTCTCAGCTGGTTGCCGTTGGATTGTTAACACCTCGTTTAAGTTCTGCCGCCGGTGGTGCTGGCTCCACCCATACTGCCTCAGCAGACCCCCCGCAAGTAGAATAGTTTCTCCTCATAGAATCATTGTTAGATCAAGTCCAGCCATCACTCAACATAACCATGACCACTAAACCATGTCCTGAAGTGCCATGTCTACATGTTTTTTTGAACACATCCAGGGATGGTGACTCCACCATTTCCCTGAGCAGTCTGACCCAGTGCTTGACCACTCTTTCAGTAAAGAATTTTTTCCTAACATGCAATCTAAACCTCCCCTGGTGCAACTTGAAGCCATTTCATCTCGTTGTTAGTTACTTGGGAGAACAGACCAACACTCACCTTTCTACAACCTCCTTTCAGGTAGTTGTAGAGAGCAGTAAGGTTTACCCTCAGCGATCTCTTCTCTAGACTAAATAATCCTAGTTCTCTCATCCACTTCTCATAAGACATGTTCTCTAGACCCCTCACCAGCTTCATTCCCTTCTCTGCACCTGATCCAGTACCTCAATGTCTCTCTTGTACTGCGGTGCCGAAAACTAAACACAGCACTCAAGGCAACTGGGGAGGTGAGGGAGGTTGGGACAGCAGGGAGGGGATTCGCCTGCCTCTCTGAGAAGGAACTCGCTTCCATTCCCTCACTTCTCTTAGGTCCCCTCCTTTTACATGATGACAAGAGGTAGGGGTTCTCGGCTTCTCATGGAGCCTCTACCTGCTGCTTTTGCTTTTTTCCAGGGATGGTAGTGCCTGGCTCTACCAATCTGTCTATTTCTCTCACATTCTCTTATTGTCCTCAGTCTTTCTACTTCCTCTTTCAACTCAGCCACCAGGCTGAGCAGATCGTTCACTTGGTCACATCGAACACGGGTGTTGCCTTTGTCACCCTCCTTTAAAAGTGCCAGACTCTGTCACTCCCTGCAGCCAGAGACCCGGACACCTGCATGTACATGTGGGACCTCTGTCTGGGTCACCACATCAGACATTACCGGGGCTTTCTCTGAAGAAGCAGTGGTTTTGGTCCTAAGGTGAGTACCCACCACTTGGTAGAACCAAACTAGCTGCCGTCGGGCTTCTCTGCCTCCGTGCCCTCCCCTCTTTCCCTGCCTGCACAAACTGCCACGCAAACTTCCGCGATAGATCTCTTTCCAAGAGGATGACGGCCACTAATGGAGCTCACCCTCATCTTTCAAGCTGGGGGTGGTAGGGGGTGAGGCAGCACCACCTGAANGGCAGCACCAACTGAACTTACCTCTTGCACTAGCAGAGCTCTCGGTGCCCTGTCTGGGCATCCTGCTGCGCAAACTGCAACACCCCAGGCACACCCACTCTCTCATTGTTTGCTCGGAGAAACTCCCTCAGGGCTTCTTTTATGAGGGTTGTGGGGGTGTGTGTGTGATGTGGTCTGACCTGGTGGCAGTTGGGTTGTTAACACCTCATTTAGAGGTGTTTACACCTCATTAAATTCTGTCGCCGGTGGTGCTGGTTCCACCCACGCCGCCTCAGTGGCCCGCCCACAAGCTGCTGATTCTCAGCACAGGGAAGCCGCTTCTCCCGGCTTCAAAAAGCCCCAGAAAGTGCCTTTTGCTGGCACTTTTTGCCTCAAATCCCTTCCCCAGTGCGGGTTTACCTACCACTGGAGCTGGTCTCCTCAGCGAGTGGTTAACCTGTTGTTGTCCATGAGGATTCCCAGCTTCTTCTCTGTGAATCTGCTTTCCAGCAGGTCAACCGCTAACCTGTACTGGTGCATGGGGTTATTCATCTCTGGGTGCAGGACCCTACTCTTGCCCCTGTTGAACTTAATTAGGTTCTTCTCTGCCCAACTCTCCAGCCTGTCCAGGTCTCATTGAATGGCAGGACAGCCTTCTGGTGTGTCAGCCACTCCTCTCAGTATCATATTATCAGCAAAATTGCTGAGGGTATACTCCATCCCTTCATCCAGGTCATTGATGGAAGATGTTGAACAAGACTGGACCCAGTACTGACCCCTGGGGAACACCACTAGCAACTGACCTCCAACTGGACTCAGCACCCACTGATCACAACCCTCTGAGCTCTGTCATTCAGCTGTTTCTCAATCCACTTCATTGTCTGTTCATCTGACCCACACTTCCTAAGCCTACTTATGGCTATGTTAAGGGAGACAGTGTCAAAAGCCTTCCTAATGTCGAGATAGACGACATCCACTTCTCTCCCCTCATCTACCCAGCTAGTCATACCATCATAGAAAGTTATCAGATTGTTCAGACATGATTTCCTCTTTGTGAATCCATGCTGACTACTGCTGGTAACCTTATTTTTCTCCACATGCTTAGAGGTGACCTCCAGACAGAGTTCTTCCATCACCTTTCCAGGGATGAAGGTGAGGCAGACTGGCCTGTAATTCCTGTTCCATCTAATTCCTCCTGTTCATTCCTTTCATTTGTATATGTGGTAATCACCTACCTGATTCTAAATACCAGTAGGATACAAAGTGTTGTTTTGTGGTGGTTCTTTGCTGCTTTGTTTTATTAAATCCAGGTAGGGGTTTTTTTTAAGTCAAAAAGATGGAGAAACAGGTTTTAAGCTCTGTAGGTGTTTTTCCTGTGGAATACTGAAAAGAAGGATGTCCCTTTCTTGGTTCTAATAACATGTTAACTTTTTAAATAGGTGTTATTGAGAGCATTGCTGTTAGTTCGGAGGGGGCGTTATTCTGTTCAGTTGGAGATGACAAAGCTATGAAGGTGTTTGATGTAGTCAACTTTGATATGATCAACATGCTGAAACTTGGGTAAGTTACTTAGTTCTTGAAAATGTTTGCTTGGGATTATAAATAGGGATACTCACAGCTGTTTGCTCAGCCTTGCAATAGTTAATGTAAAATCATAAGTTCTGTGTGGTCTTTTTAGCTCACATTGTGTTGCGTTGCCTGCTTTGATAGGTGTGTGCTGGTGTATTGCAGGGTTGATTAGTTTTGTTTCAAGCTCTTCAGATCCTTTCTGTTCTAACTGATCTATACAACGTGACTATCTGTGGATCCCCATGCTTTATGCTTCCATCAGTGATCTGGAGAAGGGCAGCTATTTCTGCAGGAACTTTGGGAAATTATGCATAGAACAATGGGACATCATACTTACTTGTGTGTATTTATTTGATCCTTTTCTTTCTGGTGAACCTGAGACAAACTTCTGGTTATGTTTCTCTTCATGAGAATCTTTGCCAGACAGGTATTAAGAATCAAAATTACAGTGTCTGACATTTGTCAGTCCTTCACTATCTGTTTCATTTGTGAAAGAATACTAAACATGAGTTTCCTATGGAGGCTGTATCATTTCTTTGTGATCTGTCATTTAGTTTCTGAGTTCTGGTTCTAAAAATCTTTGCCTACAGGCTTTTTAAAAAACAAACAACTTACACTATTGACCTCTTCTCTGTCTTGTTTTATTTGTAGAGTATGTTTCTGGTAGTAGCAAATGGTTCCTTCTTAAATGCATTCAGAATGCTTGTTTTCCATTGAAGCATTGATCACTTAACAGATGGAAGAGAAATGCTACTGAGTTGTAGAAGTTGAGTAGTAATCATTAATGCCACTGATGGCATATTTCCGTCCTTCCTCTTTTTTTTTATACCCACCTTTGCTTTCTATCACAGCCTATATATAAAACAATATGAGAGCAAGAGGAAATTGGCAGAGTGATCCACTGAATTGTGTGCATGGTTATAACACTATTGAGTTTTAGCAAAACAGAGACCAATAGGACAAGTAAATAAAGTTCAGAATTTGCTTCTGATATTTGATTTCAAGTTTGTAGCATAACTTGATTCCTATCTAAGTTACACCAGTCCTTATTTCCTTTTTTTTTCCTCCTTCTACTCTTTGTTGCAGCTACTACCCTGGCCAATGTGAGTGGGTGTATTGCCCTGGAGATGCCATATCTTCTGTTGCAACATCTGAAAAGAGCACAGGAAAAATATTCATATATGATGGACGAGGAAATAACCAGCCACTTCATGTTTTTGATAAACTCCATACATCCTCTCTTACTCAGATACGATTGAACCCTGTCTACAAAGTAGTAGTGTCTTCTGACAAATCTGGAATGATCGAGTACTGGACTGGTACTTCTCACGAATATAAATTTCCCAAGAATGTGAACTGGGAGTACAAAACAGATACTGATCTGTATGAGTTTGCTAAATGTAAGGCTTACCCATCCAGTATAAGTTTTTCACCTGATGGAAAGAAAATGGCCACTCTTGGATCTGACAGAAAAGTTAGAATTTTCCGGTTTCTGACGGGGAAGCTCATGAGAGTCTTTGATGAATCTCTGAGTGTGAGTTTGGTCTTCCTTCTCTTTTTTTTTTATTTTTTTTTTTTTCTCTATTTATTTGAATTTATTTATCAGCATATTCACTTAAGTTATCCGTTTCTAAAGCTGAGCTTCATTGCTATGTTTTTCTTGCAGAAAAGGTTTTCCTTGTTCTCTTCCTTGCCTCTTGTATTGCTTTGCCCCATAATTCTTACTGATTGATGTTAGTTATGCCGTGAAGCTGAGTTGTTGATTTTCATCTATGTTTTCATACCGGTAAATTTCTTTTTATTAGAAAGCAATTATGGAAAATGCCCATTTCACATAATACCAAAATAATGAATTACATTGTCATCTTCTAAGAACTTTGTTAGCTACACACTTTCTTTCCTTAAATCTAGTACTACAACATCCCTATTGGGATGAGAGTATTACTTGTACTTATTTCAATTCTTCACTTAAGTTTGAGTGGAGTAATCTCACTTGAGTTCTGTATTTTATAAGCATGTGGATCAGTGTTCTGCTGGATCAAAAGTTTAAAATCTGTCCATATCATCGTGATTTCTTCTTTTTTTTTTTCTGTAGATGTTTACTGAACTTCAGCAGATGAGACAGCAACTACCGGACATGGAGTTTGGCAGACGCATGGCAGTTGAACGTGAGCTGGAGAAAGTGGATGCAGTAAGATTAATTAATATAATTTTTGATGAAACCGGACACTTCGTTCTCTATGGAACAATGTTGGGCATTAAGGTCATAAATGTAGAGACTAACAGGTAAGTTCCAGTAACACACACTGAGGTAAATATGTTTCAAAATCTATATTCAATTAAATTTATAGTATATTTAAAACTTGGTATAACTGGGGGGGGGTCCATTTTTTTGGTTGTTGTTTGGGAGCCTTATATTAGATAATCCCATACTTAGTAATGAGTCATTGGAGTTTAAAGCTCAGTAAAATGAGGAAAAAATATGCCAAGCATTCTTGTATTAAAAATACATAATCAGTTAGTTTTTGGCTAACTGGATGTGATAACATAAAGTAAATGTGGATCATGCAGCTGGGATTTTATTGCATAAGGAAGCTGACTAGTAAATTATGTAGCAAGTTTAAATTGAGAACATTATAAAAACAATAAGTAGATTGTTTTGAGAGGGTTTTGGAATTTTGCTTTGAGTCTACAGTCAGGAGGAGACATTCTCTGATGTCAAGCGGCTAACAGTAGTTACATCTTGTCCTTCAGGTGTATTCGTATCTTGGGAAAACAAGAGAACATCAGAGTGATGCAGCTAGCTTTATTCCAAGGAGTGGCAAAGAAACATCGTGCTGCAATCACTATAGAGATGAAGGCATCTGAAAATCCTGTTCTCCAGAATATCCAGGCAGATCCAACAATAATCTGCACAGCTTTTAAGAAAAATAGGTTTTACATGGTGTGTATGGTTTTTCTTTAAATAATGCCATTCTTGTAGTGATGTTTTCTCTGCATTACTTTTTTTTTTCCTTGCACCTTTCCAGTGTTTTGTCTTGAGTATTTGAGAACACAACTTTTTTCAGAGGAGTTTCTTTATATTGCAAGTATATTCTAGAATTGTTAGCTTGATCTAGCTACAGATTTACTAGAAACAACTTTGGAGTCTTTAATTTTTTTTCATTATTTCTCAAGCAGTTACATAAACTTGGATGGTTTTGGCTGTCTAAATTATAGTTCTCCGAGAAGGACATACGCTTTTGTTCTATTTGAAAAAAAACTTACATAAGAACGTTTGAAAAATCTAAATAGATCTTATACACATAAAGAAACAGTAACTAACTGTATAAAATGTGTAATAAAAAAAATAAATTCAGAACAGCACCAGGACTCAGTAGCACCAAGTACATTGTGGGCAACTAACTAAGACAGGACTCATCTTCCTGTTCACAATTCAGATTTCAGGTGAGATGCAATGAAAAAGCCAGACACATAATCCCAAAATAGTTAATAGTTGATCTGGGATGTGATCACCACAGAGGTTAGAGATCAGTCTGTTGGTTGTTACTTGTGCTTGAATTTGATCATGTTTTCCACTGGAGCAAGATGGTATACTTTCTAAAGCTCTGTGTGGTTGGTGTGTAGTATACAGTGAAATATACTACTATGAATGATTTGACAAGTAAGGAGGAAAAGTTAGACAAATTCTGGAAACAGTAGTCACTGTTAGAGGAAATAAGGCTGTATGCATTAGTGATTGTCGTGACTCATTAAGTGAGTGTACTGCTTATAAGTCCATGCTTATGTACTCGTGTCTATTTATTCTGTGCTTTCCTCTAAGTACTATAAAAATTACATTTCTGAGATTTCTCCTGTTTTGAGTGACATTTGCTGAGTTTCTGTAGTTCTTTATTAATGCAGTTTTGGAGTAAGAGGATTTTGTTCGATTTTGTAGCAAAAGTAAAAGTTTTGTGATTAAAACTTCCAGTTCTGTCTGAATATAACAGAACACATCAATATTCTCCACTCTTTTTTTTAAAGAAAAGATGCTGAACGACAGTGGGCTTTCTGTTGAAAAGAGGAGGAAGTTTAAAGACAACAGATGATAAAAAAGTTACTTGGAATTGCATGTAGTTGTACCAGAATTAGTGACTGTGGAAATGCTGATAATGCACAACACTGAAATACAAAGATGGATGTCTGTGAATTCTTTCCCTACATTTCAGGTCTAGTTGGGTGTTGGGTAATCATGTTGATGTCTTGGGTGCAGAGCAATGTGTAAGATCAGGGGAAAAAAGAAAAACGAAGTTAAACATCTGTTCTTTTGTTCTTCAGTTTACTAAACGTGAACCAGAAGATACAAAGAGTGCAGATTCTGACAGAGATGTATTTAATGAGAAGCCATCTAAAGAAGAGGTCATGGCAGCCACTCAGGCAGAAGGTCCTAAAAGAGTTTCAGACAGTGCCATCATCCACACAAGCATGGGAGATATTCATATCAAGCTTTTTCCTGTTGAGTATGTATTTGCTAGCTTTTCTGTTACTTTGGTTTTCCTTCCTTCTCTGCTTTTTGGTGGCAGTATCCAAGACTTACACTTCAAACTAGTAATAATTCCTTTCTTCCCCTTTTTCTACTGTCCTTGATTCTTGACAGTTTCTGGATACATCAAGCTAGGAATGTGACTTTTGACAAATACTAATAAAGTAGGGTAAAAAAGAGGTCTAAATAACAGTTGAGGGCACAGGGGTTTCTTAGTGATTTTTGCTTTTATTTAGTTACTGCGTCAGGGGGGTTGATGCCTTTCTTAACTTTTGCTCTTTCTCTAAACCATGGATGTGGCTGAGTCATGATGCTCTTCTGTGTAAGATACATATTATTTTTATGGCAGTGCTGTTTGATTCCATCCTGGAAAAGAATGATGTTGGCAGCAGTAGTAGATTTGGCAGTAGGTCTGTGTGAGAGAGGAATAGTAGTTTGCAACTTTCAAATGTGACCATTGTGTATGTTTCTGTAGCTCCTTCAAGAGCAACATAAAATTTATACCAGCCTAGTGCTGTGTATATCCAAAACCAAGCATATAATTGAAAAAGTTTTATGCATGGTAATTGCTAAAGTTACCGTGTTAGCATCTCTCCTTTGATGCTAACATATGTAAAGATTTTCTTATGAAACGGTAAATTTATATATTATATTGCTATACCTTGAAAATTAAACCATTCAAGTGTAGTTCATGCTTCTCCAAAAACAAATTCATGTTTTGTCATAAGCACAGGTAAGGTAACACAACCTCAGTTCTACCTTGTAGGGCTGCTAGTCTTTTATTGCTTTCTTCACCCATGTCTCCTTGCCATCAGGCCCTGGTTTCTGGAATTTGTAATTGTAGCATATAGGTTGCAGTAATGATATAGCCCTTGCCAGTGAGTGACAGGCCAAGCTACGTTATTTATTACTTTTATTTTTGCTTCTCATGCCAATGTGTCACTATATTTGCGTGCATAGTGTTGCAAGGTGCTTCACTGCAATGTTTTGAATGTACAGTATTACCAGACTCGGTTATTGTTCAGTTTGTCCTTTCTTGTTCTAGTATTTTCTCCCAGCTGAGCTTTGAATTTAAAATCTGTTTAAGATGAATGTGATTAAAAATTTAAAGAAGAGCATATAGGATATGGCTTAGCATGCCCTTTAAATCTTTGGCCATGTCCTGGTGGAACAAAGTTGTGAACAACTGTGTACTGCTTAGCAGGAACTGGGACTGCAGTCTTGTCTGTTCCAGTAGTTACACCATTGGTGCTGTGCCACGAGGTGGTTTAGGACATCATAAAACTGAAGTTCATGTTCCTTGTCACAGCTAAAGTAACTCCACAGCTATGGACTCAACTTAGCCATTTTCTTATTTGCAGGGCAAATGTGTGTGACATCTTCCCTGGCTACTGATCCACTTTATAAAACTAGTAGAAAGGCTGTTGTAAAGAATTTTCTCTCTTGTAGCAAATCTCTCAGAAGTAAGAAATCAAGTCACAAAATGAGGGGGTTGCTTGCTTGTTTGTTTTCCTTTTTATTCCATCAACAGTAATATTCCACCTCTTCACCCTGCTTCTAAACAATGTTTGTGAGTAGTTTCAGAGGAGGGTAACTGATTCTGCTGGCTGCAAGTTCTATAATATTAAAACGTATTTTTAGATTATACTTCTTGTATGCAACACTAGACACATGACATACGTAGCTTAACAGAATTAGGTAAAAGAGTGAATACCTTTCTGCTTTTGGAGCATACACTGCTTATTTGATTTTTGTAAATAAACTGTGTAAGTAGAAAGGTGGGGAAGGAACATCTAATCAGTGGTGCCTTTGGGGAAGTAGATCTGATTCCTGATGGTCATGGTTTAACCTCAGCTGGTGACTAAGCCTCACACAGCTGCTTGCTCAGACTCCCCCCCTGTGGTATGAGGCAGATGATTGGAAGAGCAAAAGTGAGAAAACTCATGGGTTGAGTTAAAAACAGTTTGTCCAGTAAGGCAGGAGCCACACTTGCAAGCAAAGCAAACCAAGGAATTAATTCACTGCTTCCCATCAGCAGGCACATGTTCAGCCATCTCCAGGAGACGAGGGCTCCATCATGTATAGTAATTATGTGGGAAGACACATGCCATCACTCTGAACATCCTCCCTCTTCCTTCTTCCCTCAGCTTTATATGCTGAGCATGATGTCATATGGTAGGGAATATCCATTTGGTCAGTTAAGAGTCAGCTGTCCTGGCTGTGTTCCCTCCTAGCTTTTATGCACCCCCAGCCTGCTCTCTGGTGGGGTGGTGTGAGGAGCAGAGAAGACTGACTTTGTGTAAGCACTGCTCAGCAATTGCTAAGATGCAGGTCTGTTACCAAAGCTGCTGCTTTCCTGTGCAATCATCCAACTTCATAATCTTCTAAAATTTTTTTGCTTTGACCCCTGGGTTTGAGGAAGTGGGGATTTGTTTTCTTCCTCATTTGAAGAAATCCATTCCTATAGCATGTGGAAACACTGCTCAGCACAAAAGGATCTTAGTCTCAGCTGAAATCTTATGGCCTTGCCTCCATACAATTAAATACTTATTGTAGCCTGTATTTTCTGTTACATGACTTTAGGTGCCCCAAAACAGTGGAAAACTTCTGTGTGCACAGCAGAAATGGTTATTACAATGGACACATATTTCACCGTATCATCAAGGTAGGTTGTAAAATGTTGATATTTTGGTGGTTCAGATAATGTACCTTTGTGCTAAGTACTTCCTGTTTGCACTAATGTTTTCTGGAATGGCTTCAGAGTTCCCTGTAAAGCCTGAACAACTCCCAAGATTCTAGAAAACACCTTTATCGCTTACTGCAGTTGTTTAATAGTTGTTCTGCAACTGACAAGGCAGAAGAAATACGAAAATTGAAAGATCAGTTCAGCAATCTTGCTTGAACTAAGACTTTGTTTCATGTAGAAGGCATTTATTGTAAGGCTTCTTATTTCTGTTGTGCCAGAATCAAGCTGATGCAGCCTAAGTGTTTGCAGGAAGGTGCAGTTGGGTTTCTGTCCTTCAGCAGAAAATCCGTGTTTTCCCAAGTACTCAGTTATCGCTTAAGCCCTGAATGCTTTGTTCCTTATCCACAGCATTTTAACACTTACTTACATTTTGTAAGCTTGAAAAAAATGTTGTGTGGCCTAAAATACTTTCTCCTTATTTACTCTGTGCAAGGGTTTCATGATTCAGACTGGTGACCCAACTGGTACAGGAATGGGAGGTGAAAGTATTTGGGGAGGAGAATTTGAAGATGAATTTCACTCAACTTTACGACATGACAGACCATACACGCTCAGCATGGCTAATGCAGGACCAAATACCAACGGATCCCAGTTTTTTATTACAGTAGTGCCAACAGTAAGTAATTTTAAAAGCTCATTTTAAGGCCCAGGATGGTAACTGGATAGTAAAAATGTATTTTTTTTCTGATGGAAAGAGGAACACTCTAGTACTATCTAAATAATCTTTTTGCATTATTTAGCAAATAAATGCTGCACACAACAATGTTTTCTGTTTCTTAAAAGACTGCTTCACTGAAGTCTACACAGCATAGTGTTTTTGTCAGTTGTGATCAAGAGGCCTTTTGCTTTTAATTGGAGAAACAGGGTTATCAAATTCTTACTACATCAGAGACATTTGCAATTGTGTGTTACTTGAGTATTTAATATTAATGTAGTGGTTTAAATTTGATGGAAATCTAGATATTGCTTAGGTTGTTTGAAGTTTTTGGATGTCTCCTTAATATTGCCCAATTGTATAATTCTAGCTATGCAAAGCTATATTGCCTAAAATACTGCCTAACTGTAGCTATACAAAGAAGCCAGTATTCAGGGTTGAAGATTTCCTTTGATCTACATATAGTTTCAGAGCCAAAAAAAAATTTTGGTATGTGAATCTTAGATACAAAAGAAAAATCCTTAAAGGTAACACTTAGAGAAGCTGTATTCTTATAGCACTTATTTCAAAATCAAGTGTCTGTTTTAGAAAAGCACACCTCTACCATAATTTTGAGGCTTACTTAGTTCTATCAGTGCCTATATACAGATTGCTAGTTGGGCATATGTATGAATATGACCTTGAATTAAGTCATATTCTGGATTGACACTTAAAATTCAGCTGTGAAAATACCATGAAATAGACTGAAACAGCATTTCTCTGAACTGAGAATATGTTCTGAAATAAACTATGAAATGCTACTGCATTGCTAGAACTTGACCTCTGTATTAGTATAAGAAAACAATTGAAAAGGTGACTTAAATGCATATCAATATTTATTAGCTGTATTTTCATATTTACTTAAATGCCAATATTTGCATGGTGTTAAATTTCATTGTCTGAACATAAAAAATGTATCCATGTTCACTTATTTTAGGCCAGTTTCCTTCTGTGCTGCTCTTGATTTTAATACACTTTTCCTTTCTCTTCCTGTATCCTCAAACAGCCGTGGCTAGACAACAAGCACAGTGTGTTTGGACGGGTGACTAAAGGAATGGAGGTTGTTCAGAGGATCTCAAATGTAAAAGTCAATCCCAAAACTGACAAGCCCTATGAGGATATCAGCATCATTAACATCACAGTGAAGTAAAGCAAGGAGCTGAAGGTTCCAGCTCAAGCAGAAAAAACTCAGTATAGTGGGACTCAAAGAGGGACCTAGAACAAACATAAACACTCGGTAATTCCTAGAGAGAATCATAGAATTGTTGGAGTTTGAAGGGACCTTAAAGATCATCTAGTTCCAACCCCCCTGCCATGGGCAGGGACACCTCCCACTAGATCAGGTTGCTCAGAGCCCCATCCAGCCTGGCCTTAATTTCCAGGGATGGGGCTTCCACCACTGCTCTGGGCAATCACTTCCAGTATCTCATCATCCTCATGGTGAAGACTGGAGCAAGGACAGAGCAATTGCCAGTTCTACTATTTTTAATGTACTGAAGTGTCCTAAAACTATAAACCTGGTAACTTTATATTTTAAAGTAAAAACATGCATATTTCTTACAAAGTCTACTGTTTTTCTTGCATCTCTTCTATGCAAAACTGAAGATAAAATCCCACCCTGTCTCATAATAGTGTTTATAAAATAGGATCAGGGTATAACTTGTAGCTTTTTAATGTTTGAGTCTTTCATATGTAATTAATCCTTTTCACAGTATTTGACAGAGGAAAAGCTCAGAAATCCTAAGATAAGTAAACTCTTCAATCATACATACCTGCATCAAAAAATAGATTTAAGTTATAATGTTTGCTATGGCAAGGTATGTAATCTACCTCAGTCCTTTAAAAATGGTCATGTACATGTTGTGTATGTCCAAGAGCAATGAACAACTCTTGGAATGCCAGTTTATGAAGTCCAGTCTAACTTGTTTGGCATTGCAAAGAATGTTTTTTAATTTCAATATTTGCTTTCTCATTATGTTAGCCTAGAGAGTCTGTTTTTGGCTTCTTTTTACCCGGAGTCCTACAAGCATTACTACTTCTACTGAAATACTTAGTTTAACATAAATGATAGCAATCAACTTAACTATGCTTAAGCCAGGTACTTCTGATGCAATCCTTACTGAAAGGTGAGATGACTTCTGAAGCTGTTGTGAATCTGTGGCTTGATATAGTCCTGCTATGTTGGATAGTTAACTCTAAATACAGTAACATTAACTTTCCTATTCACATAACACCATTGCACTCATGCAAGATTCAGTTTACAGTGGTGATAACTTCATTCATGAAAGGAGATGTGATGCATGCTAATCAAATTCAGTCCCTCAAAATCTGCTACCATTAAGAAGCTTATCTTCAGTGAGATAGCATATCTGCAGGCATCAGTAAGAAAAACTCTACAAAGTTAAATGTACCACTCCTCTATTCTGAGATGACCTTAAAAAAAAAAAGAGCAAGTTTATTAAAATTAATTCTCAAAAGTTTTAAGATGTATTGAAAATGATTCATTTTCTGGGCAACAGAAATTGCAGCAGCTCATGAACTGTTTCTACTAAAAGAGCCCTTACTTTCAAGAAATCTTTACATAATATCCACACCTACTCCAACAGTTCAGAATATGAACTACTTCAGAATAAAACCTTCATGTACCACATACTCCACAGTAAATTTGAAGGTAGCATACAGTAAGACCATATCAAGTGATAAAACATTGTTTTTCACTTAGCCTAGACATACTATTTTTGAGGTGAGATTCTTTAAAGAAAACCACAACACAGTCACTGGATGTTTTATTTACTCAATTTCACAAGTCAAAATCCTATGAAAACTTACTCAGTCTTCAAATAATCCTCATAGTTACACTTGAGTCAGGTCTAGCTGAGGAAATATTCCAATTACATACTGCATTAAGTCAGTATACTAAAAACTAAAGTTCAGTAGAACTAGTGAAACAAGCTTAAATTTGTAATTGAAGCAGTTTATATGTAGTATTAATTTATAATACAAATAAACCTCAGTGTACCTGTTTACACTGAAGAGTTCACAAGATGAATGCAACACTTTCACAGTTACTTCAAGTCATCTTAAATAAATTCCATTTTAAAACACTTTTATGGTAGCATTCCATATGTAACAAGCAATCTTGTACTCAAAAATATGCACAAGTGACTAGTTTTCCTCAAATGTTACAAAAAATCCAAACTGGTCACCTTGAACACTTTAAAGTAGAACCATACTGAGGGTATGTATAACTGAAGCATAAGCCAGCTAAAATAAAATGACACATTCAGGATTTTTCCAAAGAATGCATGTCTTCTCTGTTAAAAATATTCCAGGAAAAGGTATCTACAATGCATAGCAGAATTCATATTTTTAAAACACTTATGAAGGGACAGTCAGCCCTCACTAGGTCTGGGACTGCTCTGCAGTATGGGCTAAGCAGATGCTCGAGTCAGAGCAGCCAACTGTCTATTGTGCAAGAAGCTACAAGCTGGGAAAGATGAAAGAATTTTAATCCAGTAGGTGCAAGAAAACCTTTCACTCCATTGTAAACAATTTCCAAATTTATCAGGTTATCTGAAGAAAGAGTAAATACCCTTTCTCAGCACTGAACCCATTTCACAAACATTTAACTAAGACAGTGTTCTTTCAGCTACCATTCATGTCATGAGACTTGCTGAATCCAAAGCTGCGTTTAACACCATTTACATGAAATTTAAGTAACAAGAGAAAACTACAAATAATTGTCATTATGAGGAACTAGTTATCTTAGCTGTTTCCTCTTGAAAAAAAGTGCAAATGTACTAAATTATTTGTTTATACATTCTCGGTTTTACCTAGCATATGTAGTGGGAAAATATCATAAAATTGATAATACAATAGAAGTCATAGCTGCAGATAATGGGGTACATTTTTTTTGCCAGGTGAGGTTCAGAGCTCTCACAGGTAAACACACATTTGAGTGTCAAAAATATCTACCCATCTGTGAAACAACACTGCTCACTTCCACTGTTCAGTTCTCCCAATTTACCTCTATTCCAGGGAGAAAAATGATGATACACAGTTTTGATCTACAGGCCATGCTCTTTGTAGCTCCTCTACTGCCATGGCATGGCTTCTTCAGCTGGCAAGGGCTGTGCACTTAGAGGGGGCAGAAGATTCTGGTGTGTATACCAGACAGATAAAATTGTTAAAGAGTTTCATATGCAGGGGAAAAAGAGAGATGACTAAGTTGTTGCAACCTTCTCTAAATTTAAAGAGTGTTACACCCATATTTCATGGGTTTGTGAATGAGTAATCTTTGAAAATAGAGGCATTGGTGACAGTCCCATCTAGAAGATACAATAAGAACTGAAAATCTAATTATGGAATGTTTATATCACCTTTTACCATCTGCTTTTTTATGTAAGGGTTGGAACTAGTGTACACTGCTTTTACATTGTGTTATTTAACATCTTAAGGCCACTAACTTAATCTGGAAGCTTGACTTCTATATAAGAGTACATAGCTGGATTGACAGTACACCACACTACTTCTTTAAGAAGTTGTTTGGGTTTTTTGTTTTTAGACGTCATTTGACTTCTTGAGGAGTAAACTTAATCCCTAAAGGCAGATTATGTCCTCAAGCGCACACAAAACTTTCACCTCAGTATCACTACAGTCTGCCCATAAATATTGTACAATTAACAAAGAAACCCAACTAACTCCTCCCACCCCAAGTAGAAAATGACCAGCTAACTATGCCACAGCCCCTAGTCCTGCAACACTGTTCCCCATTCTCCATTTTCTTCACACAGTTATGCTGCCTTCCAGTAACAAACAGGGAAGCTAATAAATAATGAGGGAAACATCTTTTTGTGGTGTATGTGCACTTAATTTTCAACGCCACCTTTAGCTGAATGCATTCTTTAGATATTGAAGACTAGCACCATTTATTTCTAATAGAGCTTACTATTCTATTAACTTGAGATGCAGTTTGGAATAGTTTCCTAGGAAAATATTTCTAAACCATTTGAATTTTTTCTGACATCAGTTAGCTACTGTAACCTTGTTAGAATTATTAGATGAATCCCAATGCATATTGTATCAGGGAAAAAGTTTAACTTGTAACAACCTAATTTCACCAAAAAGAATTTCAAGGCACCCTTTTAACAAGCTTATTCCATTACTTGTGAATGTATCAAACACTGCAACAGCACAAGTTTACTGAAGCAATTACCCAATCTAGGATAAAGGCTTATGTTCTTCTGTAACCACTAAGTTAAATAAAATCCCCTTTTCAGACAGCAGACCTGGCTACAACGTCCTAAATCGTGCAAACAAAACACAATAGTAAACTATAGCCTTACACTGCAGCTGCTGTAAAATTAAGCCACATCAAGGACACCGGCAGCCACTAACTGCCTTGAAAGCCAGTCCAGTCCTTCATAAAGTCCTGTACCGCTGCGGGCATCACAGCCCTGAATATACCAGCTGCGGCCACAGCAGAGTTTGTGGAGACTCAGCAGTTCTGTGATTTCCTCCACTGAAATTGCACCTGGCACGTCCTGCAACAGAGTCAGATACAAAGGCTCAATTATTCTTCTGTATTGTGTTTAAAGCATTTTATTTTTAACCAATGGCTTAGATTGAAGCTACAGATCACAAAAACTTTCCAAACACAAAAGCCAAATAAAACAGTTACACATTTGCTACATGTTACCATAAAACAAAAACAGGTTGCTGAATCTACTAAGCACTATACCATCACTTATTTTACCAGCATTAAACATAAGAGAAAGATGTACGTTTCATGCTTTCTACATTACCATGCCCTACCCACTGCAGAGGGTTCTGAAAGTTGAAATCCGATACACAAACTGAAGAAAGGAGGAAAATCACAAGTACCTGTTTATTAGCAAAGATCAAGAGCAAGGCATCCCGCAATTCCTTCTCTGTTAATAATTTTGCAAGTTCACTGTGTGCTTCACTGACCCTGTCTCTGTGACTGCTATCAACAACAAACACCACCGCTATGAAAGAAAGAGATAATTATTTTTTTTATACACATTCAAATATAAACTCTGTAAAATTAGCTTTCAACTTACAGAGGTCTTTTTTTTCTAGTAGTCTTCTATGTGAAGTTTTTCAGCAGCGCACAACTTCAATTTCAAATCCAGGAGGACTGAGAAATACCTTACATACCTCTATTTAAAAAAAATAAATCTAGAATTCGTCCTAAAACAGGGAAAAGGAGCCTTAAGTTTTCCACCTAGTCTAACATAAAGGCAGCGGTATTTTAATTACTTAGTTTGAAAACCAGATTTACTATATATGGATTGAGTATGTCATTTCTTGATCCATTTATACTCCATTAACTCTCAGCTCATGTTCAAGTTTCCCTTAATTGGCTCTAAACTCTACAAGTTCAGCCACATTAGCATAGCTTCCTTCAGCTACAGACTCCACAATCCAGACAAGACCCAACACAGCAGCAGTAGATTTTACTGTCTGCTGCAGAGAATAACCAAGATGCCAGAAAGACTGGAGAATCTTGAAGGCAGAGCTAGAGGGCAGAAGTTAAACTCACAGGTTTTGCAATGAAAAAAACCCCAACAGCAAAACTAAACAAAACTTACTGCAGGTATGCAGTAGGTAAACTGCATAGATTTCTCTCCAACATAAAATTCTTCAAGGCAGACATGATTCTATGCTACTGGTGTTTACATGGTAAGTTTTAAGAGGACAACAGAAATCCCAAAATACCATTTTTAAAAGTTTGAAAAGATGGACAATTAAAATGTTAAAGTTTGCAATGAATGCTGACATAATACACAAAGTGGAGCACATAAACTGATTGTCATTCCCAAGCATCGCAGGTAATTCTGAATGAATCAATGAAGAGGAACCCCTTTCTAAATTGGAAAATAACTATGGAAGATTTACAGAAGGACAGCATGAAATTTCTAAGTCAGCACCATTTAGATCAATGTTTTTAGAATCAGCAGTCTAGTCTAGAACAAGATACTACACTGCAATACCAAGTCAGAAGTTACAGAACTCTGTAGAACGTTTTAAGTTGCCAACTAAAGGCGCCTAAAGACTGAGAATTTTCATTTCAAGTGCTATTTACATTTCATACCTGGCAAGTACTACTTCTCACTATGCAAACTCTGGAATGCTGCACTTTGTCTGTTGTCATCTAGAGCCAGTTTAGCAGAGGTTCTAATTTTGTTTGGCTCCATGAACTGTCCAATGGATTTATGTACCTTTATCATGCAGCAGATGCTATGACCAACTGGATTAAAATTTCTTAGCTCGTGACTCTAACAGCTGTACTTGGCAGTAGATGAACACTTTTCTACAGGTATAAATTATTTGTATTAATAATCTTTTTTATTCTGAAAGAGAAGCTAGAAGACATAATACAGTTTAAAAGTTATATAAGTCTCACCTTGTGTATTGAGATAGTAATGTTTCCACAAGGGCCTCAATTTGTGCTTCCCTCCTACATCCCAAATAGTAAACTTCAAATTCTTGTATTCTACTGTTTCAACATTAAAACCTAAAAATAAAAGAATTTTTATAGCCTTCTTCTGTATGAATATAAAATAATCAAAATCTATAGATAAGTCAAACATTCAAAAAAATAATTACATTTAAATTGTTGCTACTAACCTATTGTTGGAATTGGCTGCATGAATTCATCTTGCTTTAATTTAAATAAAATAGTTGTTTTGCCAGCTCCATCTAATCCTAGAGTGACAACCCGAATTTCCATTTTTGGTCCAATATGTACCCTGTTGTCCTGGAAGAAATAACATATACAAAACAAAAGCAAGTTTAGGAAATTCAATTTAGAAAATCTTTTTGTTTAAGATACTTATCTTGTCATTACTTGTAAAGTGATGGATGGACTCCAAAAATACAAGGCACAATTACCAATCACCTCCAGCAATAATATAAATCAAAATATCCAATAATCTCTGTAGCAAACCTGTAACCTTTGCTGGAGTTATCACATGCTTTTTTAGAAGACAGCTAATCTCATGATAGTATGTCTGTACTTGATAAAATTTCAAATTCTTTCATCATTCTTGGCTCACACTACATGAGGAGTTTTTTGTAGCAATTAGTTAGAATTCTGTGACTACAGAACTCTGTTGGTTTTGTAGCTTTTCCACTGTTTTGTCATATTATTAATGCCCCCACCTACAGAACTATTTCCTTGCTGGGGTTTCCAGAGCTACAAGCCTCTTCACCTCAAGCCGCTTCCAATCCTTTACCACATTACAACACTATTAGCATTAAGCAGTAATGTGAAAAACAAACAAAACCCCCAAGTCTTGCTTCAAGGCAAGGAAGAAGAAACAGCTTCCTATCTGTAGTTAGACTAAGCTACCATGAGCGTTGAACGAGCAGAGGCTTACAATGCAATCAAGTGGCATTACTAATATAAAGCAGCAAATTGTAAATTGTAAAATAAACATAGGCTAAGATTACTAAGTATCCCTGAAACATATTTTCAAATACTTAGAAATGCCACCTTGATGAAAAACAAGAGTTTCAATCATCAGAACAATGTGGAATTTGTGAAAAAATTATTCTCTGGAATAAACTTGTACAAGCTGAGCAGTTTCAGCTACAGCTTTGATACTACACAAGGCAGATGCTCCAAAACCGAAAGAGTAACTGAATATTTGAGATTTGGAAAATAAAGCATTGAGACTTAATTGCTTTGTAATAAATTTCCTCTAAGTTCCAGATATTTGGATTCAGAGCTGAAGTTGCCAAATTCAGTGACAACGTTGCAACACTGCATGTTATCAGAAAAGGTTATCTCTTTCTGGGGAAGAAAAACCTGCAGGTAGATTCTTGACAAGCATGTCAGCAGGATAGGTGCAGGCAAAGAGAAAGAATACAAAGAAGTATGCAAAAGGCACTGAAGTCTTAAAAAATGCCATGCATCCAGCAGCCTTTTCACACTCAAGCCTCAGTTCGGATTTTGTTTAAAACTTCTGGGGATGAATCTCCCCAGTTATTCTCTGTGCCTGAAAGGAGGGAGGGAAGAAAAAAGGGAGCTCCAGATAGAGCTGCTGAGGGAGCACCCAGGCTACGGCCAGAGCTTGCTGACAGTGAGCCTCTTAGGGCTGTACCAGAAGCACCAGTCACCTTCATAGCTCCCATGGCTGGATGGCAGAGGCAATGCTGGCCTATGCAACTTAAAGCATGAGGGAGGAGGAGGTGAGTGATTCTGTCAAATTTAGCCATCCTGTTGCAGTTTGCTTTTTGTAAGGTTTATTGTTCTCAGTATGTTTGTACTCTCTCGGAATCAAAATGCAATCTGTGATGGATGCCAGTTTTCCACTTTGTGTGAGTAGTTCTGTCACTTCAGGAATAACCTTGCAAGAAAAGGTTCCTACTCAGAAATCTATATAAAGCACCCATAATACAAATCAGAAATAATTAACTATTGATCACAGCTAGAAACTGACAGATGACAATAATCTCTCTGCATCAACTATGTCAGCACCTTTAATAAAAAAGGTTATTTAAAAAAATCCAGCCAGTAAAACCCCATCATGTCTGCATTTCTGGCAGGTGTGTAACTAAGCAGCATACTTAAAGCCAGGTAACCTGTGACTTCTGTTTCAAGTAAAACTTGCTGTTTTTTTAAATTTCAGTACAGAAAGTGCAGAAGAAAAACACAACTATGATCTCTTCTTTTTTGTCCTCATCCTTTGTTAAAAAAGAAAATTGTTGATGTGACAAGAGCTGTATATAGGTTTACTTAACAGTGCTAAGTGCTTTCCCTCTGATAGATTACTGTCTTCATGGGTACTCTTGGTCTTGGTAAGGACGAGCAGTTCCTCATCCTTGTGTAAGTGCTCTTTACTGCCTCAAGTAATGTTCTCTCAATCATTTTCCTTCTCCCCAGGATGTACACTCAAATATTTAGGATGACAAATTGCTACTCCTGTATGTAACACTCCACGGCCATTGCTTTTATTTGGCCAGGACAAAACAGCAAACTCTCTTTTCAATAAGATGACACTCCTGATGAGGAGCCATTTTCTTGACAACAAGCTAAGTACATGAAGACATTCCAACCTTACTTGGTCAAAATCCTCATAAATACACAGGTAATGAAGGATCCCTTGGAAACAATATATTAACATTTGGGAGAAAAAAACTACATACTAACATACTTCTTGAAAGATTTTCAGCATCTTCACCAGGAATTCTCCAAACTCTCCCTTCAGAGCTTTATATGTGGCATTTCTCTTGATAGTTTAGGAGAAGAGAATAGCACTATTCATGTTTTTTGTGCCATCAGTGAAACAAAAAAAAGTAGATAAAACCTATCCACTCTCAGTGGTGAAAATGACTCCCTCCCCTTCTCAAATTTCCACAGCTTTCACTGGATATAGAATGTTCCTCTGATCTGGTACTGTTTGAAATGCCTTTTTAATTTTATAATGGATGCAGCCCTCAGTGCATTAGAATTACTGAGAAACACCTTTTTAGTGATGTAGTAACAGTTTACAGTTTTTGATCTGAAGATTTTGCTTCTGAAATCTGTTGCACAGACCTTTCAGGTACAACAAGCCTCACTACAAGTCACAACAGTGGCTATCAGCATGATAGTATTCTAAAAAAAAAAAACCAAACCATTGTGTAGAAAGCTTTTAGACTTTGTCAGAAGTGAGGAAACACAAAAAGTAAGATACTGACGTAATTACTTTTACCTTACTTTTTCATGGCTGCTGCTGTTTTCATGGAAAATGACATTTGCTTTAGCACTTTTGAAATACAGAATCCAAGCTTCAGAAGATTTCACAAAAATACCAACTTGTTACAGGAGAAAAACAATAGAAGCCTCATTTCTTTCTAAAGAAAGCTAAGGTGCAGAGAGACACTGGAAGACCTCTGAGTCCCCCAAGCTTAAGTCCCTTACTTAGAAGATGAGCTGTCTAAACTATTAGTGAATACAAAGTATATATAAATACATATATTTTTAATATTATAAACTGAATGTTGTAATAGCATGATTGCATTTAAAACAGGTGTGCAATTTTCAGAAAATAAAATAATAAGAGGTCTGCAAAAGTTATGCTGTCCCCATGAAAAAGCCAAAAATGCATGGAAAATCAAAGGTAGATTCCTGATCTGTAGTGAATGCATAACAAATCAGGGATGTTTCCACAGCAAGGTGTTTCTAGAATTCACAAATGCTATCTTAGATATTTAAAAGAAAGCAGCTAAATTTCAAACAAAGCTACTGATATAGTCAATGTCAAATGAAAGTTTTTTACACTAACAGCACAACAGTTCTGTTGCTCAAATATCTGATGACACTCATCATATGTTAAGACACTGTGGCTCTGTAACTGATACTGAACTGCCTAAATTTGCTTCAACAAATACACAATCATAACGAATATACATTATTCCCACTTTCTTTTAAATTATATTTGGGACTGCATGAAGTGGATAGGTGTACTTTTATGAGATTAAGAATACCTTTGTAAATGTGACAGGTATGCTGGCATCCAGCTGTACATGGTCTGCAAGTTCTGTAAACTGTTGCTGCTGTTTCTGTAAAGTCTCTAGCAATCTTGTAATTTCCTGTTTGGCCAATACTACTCTGCAGTCATCCTAAACAGACAAAGAAAACAAAAGCTTGCCTTTCCTTTACCAACATATTTAAAATAACCAAATACAATGTAAATATGATGGTTGGAAATAAAGCATTGTAAGTAGAAATACCCTAGCTGAAGAAACTCACAAAACAGATTTATTTAAAAATGCAACACAAATGTGAAGTCCTTGTAATTCTTCCTTAATACCAGTAGATATTAAATAGTTTTACAGTTTTAAAACACTTTATCTTTGACCTCTGTTAGTCCTGTAGGAATAAGAAAATAAATTGTAAGAGATAGTGATGTGATATATAAAGAATATTTACGTCATTCATAAAGCATTCCAGTAGCTGGAATAGAGCAGCTGCTTTGCAGCACACAGCAACACACTTAACACAAAAAGATTAATATCCATCCATTAATGATGGGAACATCTGCATTGTTAAAAAGTACATTTGACTAAGCAATCCTGCACTAACTCTGAATAATTTTTTTTTTAAAAAGTATAAATTCTCACACTGTTTACTGTTTGCTACTTACACTATTTACTTCTTCCCATCATTACATTAAGTGAATGAACCAAAGAGATACTCTCATATAGCCACTTTCTTCACATATTTAATACGTTGAATTACCCGTATTACAAGTGCTATCAAGAGTTATTTAGTCCTAAAGTATTTTTTTTTTATACCAGTCTCATGTCACAGCCATCTTCAAACACCTATACTGGTAACTGCAATTATAAAATCCTTCCCATAAATCTTCTACATTTTTTTCTTCAGTTTCATCTTTCCTTCCCACTAACCTCACAAATAACCAGAAATTATTCCAGACAAGAGAATTGTGCCACGGGACTTCCAGCAACTAGACTACTTGATGCTTTTGTACTGATCATGGCAGGGGGGAACTAGATGATCTTTATGGTCTCATCCAACCCAAAGCATTCTATGATTCCATGATTCTCCTTGTCTAATAACATCTTGTAATGAATACTTCAATATAACATTATACCATTGTTGTTTTAACATTTTACAGGATACAAAAATGTATATAATCTAACCTTTCCATTTGCAGCTCCAAATATCTTGCCATATGTTACAGCTCAATTGCCCACCTACCTGTTGTAAGGTCTTTTCACAATGAAGGCAAGCTGTTGAAACCTGTGACAAGAGGATGGTCATGTCTTCTTGCTGTTGTCTAAGCCAAATCAATTTCTCTCTCACGTGGGCATCAACAACACTAAGAGCCATTTCCTCCTGACGACAAAGGGTTTCATGAAGATCAGAAAAGTAGGCTCGGACACACGAGCGTGCACTTTCTGCAGTCCCTGGTACCTACAGTGTTGCAGTCAGGAGATCCAGAGGATTAAGGACAGTAGTTGTTTCCAGAAGTATATTTTTCATTTTATTCCAGTTTCTAACTTATGTTCACATCTGGTTGGCCACATCACAGTTCAAGTCCCAGTTATACAGAAAGTCTTATCTGCCCTAAGACCAAGATCCTCCAAGTTACTCCAACAATCAATTAGCTTGCTTGTATGCAAACACATCTTATCAAAAGTGACCAGGGAAAAAAATCTTCACAGCACCTGAGAACAGATGCAATCTGTAGCAGTACTTCAATACTGTACTAGCAGTTACAGAGCCTTCCCTACTGCCTCCCTATTTTCATGTGGCCTAAAAACATTGCAAAGACTACAAATTCCCCTCTATCTTCTGACTTAAGCCTCAATACCAGCTTGGTAGAGATAAGAACTTACGGTCTCATCTCATAAAACCAATGTATCATTTTCAAAGAAATTCCTTATCTTAGTTATTACGAAAAGCAAACATTTTGTGCATGTGGACAAAAAACCCCACAACATACATGTTCAGTATGGGCCATTCCAACTCCATCTTCAACTATTTGTTCTCCTCCTTCTATATGCTGCACAATTCCAACTAATTTTCTGGAATAATCTGAGATTTCTTCTGTGAAAGTTCTAATACAGTGGGCCATGTCTAAAATGGATGCACGAATCTGGTTTGCTTCTGGTTCCAGGACAGAATGCTATTAATTAAAAGCAACATATCAAAGATCAATCATAAATATCTTCTTTAATAATATTTTCTTTTTTACTAGATGTGTATATATGTATAGGAAAGGCAGGTAAGAATTTAGAACTATCTTGCAACTTAAAATGCAATCAGAAGTTACAGATTATGCTGAGATTAATATAAACATCTATCAATTACACACGTAAATATAAAAATTTCATGTTTATCATAATGAATTAAAAAAGAAAGATGGTTAGACTGCACCAGGATGGGTGAACCTAGTGTTTGCATGATGAAAACAACTTCCAGAACTGGTGGCTCGGTGCTGTGAGAAGTTCAGAAAAGCATCAGATAAAGAAGCTGTCCATTTTAATATACAAATAACATATTGTGGTCTTAGAAATAGTCATTTTTTTCCATGTAATATTACCATGGCATTTATCTGAAATTAAGGGAAAATGAAAGAACAGTAAGAAGTTACGTCTGTAAAGACACATCAAGAATCTACCCTCCTTTCTTGATAAATCTTTTTAAATATGTATAAATAATTACGCAAGCCACACCACGGCATAACTAGAAATGGTTACTAGCAGTACCTTATGACCTTGATGCTTCCCATATTCTTTGCAGACACAACACATAAGAGGACTCGCCTGACAGCCCTCTTCTAAACAAACAAACTCAATAGCATGCACTTGGTGCTGGGAGCACATGGTCTTCTCATGAGGCTTATCAGCAAGAGGTACACGCCTGTGTTTAGCCAGGGTCTTTGTAGAGTGAGTAAGCTGGGAACAGTCTGCACACAGGTGAGTGGCACAAACAGTGCAATATACAGATGCAACATGTGCTTCATCTTCATCGCAACGAATGATACTCTAACAAAACAAAACAAAACAGGAACACCTGAATTTTTAAACGTTTAACCCCCATAAGTGAGTACAATTAGACTAACTGTTATACATTAATAAATATTTGGACTACTTTGAAAATTTGATTTTAAGTTCTCAGTAGATTTTTAAAAAATATAAGTCAGTTTTCTTTACTGTCAATTCCAATAAATTATTCTAGAGGAGTTCAGTGATTTCATAAATCCAAACTTCTGTGGAAGTTGTAAAGGTTTGGAGGATAAAAACAATTAATGCTCCAGTCACCTCCTCCAAAGCAGTGATTACAGAACAAAGAATTATGAAGCTGCAGACAGACAAAACACCAGTGGACAAATAGGCATTTACCCATTCCTTGAATGGCACTGCATGATACTTTTTGCATAACGGTTGTTAATACTGAAATGATTAAAGCAGCTAATTTTGATAATGAAGTAGTATCACATGATGTAATAATATCAAATGACCATAAAAGGCAGCTACAAGAAGAAGAGTCTTTAGGAAGCATTTCTAATAAGTTGTAGAAAACTGTCCTTAAATCACTACAACTAAAATATCCAAATGCATAACCTTTTCTAAAAATCTTAAAAGCCTAAAAATGGGGGAAAAGAGTATGCATGTTTGGCAATACCTTTTTATTTTCTGCTTTAATCAGTACGGATTAGTATTTAATGATGAAGCAATTAATTGAAGCCTTACTACTAGACACTGAAAGAAAACAGCAGCATTATTAGGGAAATGACTTTTGGGATACAGCTGTTGTGGGGTTTTTTTTCTAGCTAGAGATAGCTTCAAGCAAATGTAACAAACTTTTTGCTTTTTTTAAAAGCACAGTACCTCTCCAGATAGACCAATGGCTTCTTCTGCCATTCCACACTGCCCAGCAGGTCCATTCTGCAATCGTTCCAAGAGCTCCAACAAAGCAAAATTCTTTTTCAAGCCCCAGACACCAGAATCTCCTATTTTTGAGGAAGAGTTAAATGAAGGGGAGGAGAGGAAGAAAAACTTCGAGCAAATACCATCACAAGAAGATCCACAGACCATTTGAGATTCTGACATATATTATAAGCACGTTAACTACAGTAGTATTAACTGTGAGATACAGTGAGTAAGATACAATTACTACATTTTCTATGTAATCTCACTCTACCTTTTCATTCTTTTCCTTACTTCCATGATGGAGCAATGTAATATTTAAGCAGACTTTCCCTACCTAAAGGATGCCAAAATTATTAAAAATTTACAAAAACTCAGTAAAAACACTTGTAAAATAATCCACAATAGCTAACAACTAAAGACTACAAGGAACACAAACTGTGATGTGTCTAACAAAAATTAATATTTTGCATAACATATAAGAAATCTTGTGGCCAGCAGGACTAAGGAAGTGATTATCCTCCTCTACTCGACACTGGTGAGGCCAAACTTTTGAGTACTGTGTTCAATTTTGGTCCCCTCCATACAAGAAGGGCATTGAGGTGCTGGAGCGCATCAAAAGAAGGGCAACAAAGCTGGTGAGGGGCCTAGAGCACAAGTCCTACCAGGAGTGGCGGAAGAAACTGGATTTGTTTAGTCTGGAGAAAAGGAGGCTATGGGGAGACCTTATCCCTCTCTACAGTTGCCTGAAAGGAGGCTGTAGCAAGGTGGGGGTCAGTCTGCTCTCCCATGTAACAAGTATCAGGACAAGAGGAAATGGCTTCAAGTTGCACCATGGAGGCTTAGGTTGGATATTATGAAAAGTTTATTCACCAAAGGTCTTGTAAAGCACTGGAACAGGCTGCCCTGGGAGGAAGTGAAACCACCACCCCAGAGTATTTAAAAGATGTGTAGATTTGGTGCTGAGGGACATGGTGTAGTGGTAACCTGGCAGTGCTGGGTTAATGGTTGGACTTGATGATCTTAAAGGTCTTTTGGTTCTTTCAGCCAAAATTATTCTATGGGACTATGTTTTGGACTTGTGACCAAAACAGTGATGATCATTCAGCAGTAGTTTCAAAGAACAGAGCTGCTTTACACAGCTAGGCACACTTAAGTGGAAGACTAGAATGCTCAGATGCCAACTGTTTTCCCCATCAAGGAAGGCAGAGCTCAGTAATCATGAGATGCATGCCACATCTGGCCAAAGTGAGGGCAACAATGCTATGGTAGCTCTGAAGATAAATGTGAACAGAAACCACTGTTTCCACACCATATACCTTATTGGTGTGTGTAGCTTCCAGTTTTGCTAAATTAAATTTTCCTTCATAGGCATTTTTCCTTACAGTTTAAGACATTGGCCATAATATTCCCAGTGGCCAAACTCAAAATAGAAGTCACGTGCCTCACAGATAAAAGACAGAGTTCAGAGAACAGACAAATGGATGAAAACTGTTTTCTTATAACTATAAATAGGAGTATATAGAAGCTATTCTCCTCTCCAGTATCCTCAACCAGTAGAAAACAATATTTGACTATCTTCTGTAAAAAAACCCCAACAAAACCAAACCAAACACTTACAAGTAAAAGACCGTCTATTTTAGCAAATCTGATGTTTCTGAAAACGGGTCTATCAAGGTAGTGGTTAGTAACTCTGAAGTTAGGTACAAAGCAAGGGCATGTCTGTGCTCTCTGCAGTTACCAGTTCCACAGCAGAAGCCTTCTCTGGTACCAATAGCATCACCAACACCCAATCTAAGCTCAGTACACTCCACAAAATAAATTGCAAACAAAGAACAAGTATTTTAACTTTTGTTGCCATAGATCCTGAAAGAGTTTGCAGAAGTTATGTTCTGGTCCTCAACAATTACAGTGAGCATCAGTACAGTCACCTGCTTTGATATATCCTGACTTCAGAGCTTAGTTATTTTTTAGCTCTAGCACTCCCAGTGGGATCACAGTGTTTTCCATATCACAGAGCAGGGAAGAGTCACCTCTTATTACAAGTTAAAGAAATACAGATGGCAACATCCATTTAAATTACATCAAACCAGTTTGCAAACAGGAGCCTGGATTTGCTGACATTGTATCTAGACACTAACTCCCAGAAAGTAAACCACTGAACAGTGGCTAGATGGTTCTTTTCTAAAGTGTTTAGATCAGCTGTGTCCCACAACAAACTGTGTACACCCTTTGGTTACTACAGTATATAAAATACTTACACTAGCAAAATGCCAATATCCTAATATGGACTTTGCATCTCCAGATTAGCCACTAATCCAGACAGCCATTAATGGCAGAGTATATATGGATGTACACACACCAGAAAGATAAACCTACTAGCCTTTAAACAAACACTGTCTTAGCCTTTAAGTAAGCACTAGATAAGACTGAGAGAGGAAGAAGCTATTCAATCATTATTGATCTTCTTACAAAAGTATTTTCTTTCACAGGTTTTAATGTTTATTAAAAACAAAACAAAAAAACCCTAAAGAGTAATCTCCTCAGTTTACATTCTTGTATTTGATTTTAATAATCTAAATTCTGTTCCATGTCTAGCATGGAAACAAAGCCAAGTCAGGAAAGTCAAAGCAGAACTAATTTACTGAAATATAACCAACAGAAAAGATACCTCTGTAGCTATTCTGTGATTATTTTCTAGTTCATAACTTAAAGCTGACAGGAGAAAAAGTTACACTGCTTTCACATTCTTTCCTTAATTTTTTATTATATGTCCGGGAATTTGCTAACATCTGTTATTGATTGTCAGTACTCTGTTGATCTTGGACACAGACTGAAAAACAGGCAAAGCTTCCATATCAAATATTAATCTACTAAACCAGAATTTATAATCAGTAATCGCTATCAAACATGCATTATCATATAGAAGGTCACATCTCATTTCACCATTATCTACCATAAAGTTGATGTATTAGAAAAGGAACCACTTTACTTCTTTTTATGCTAAACCTACTATAAAATTTATGTACTCAAGATACACATTTTCAACGTATCCGATAAAATGTTTATTTTATATTTAAAAACACTAAAAGATGAGTGGTGTAAATACATCTATTTAATCTCTTGGATTTTAGCTTAAATTCTGCTTTGGTCACAAACGTAAAAGAGTCTAGTGATCTCATCCTCATGCCTACAAGGGATGTTTGTGCCCCTTACAAAACCACTATACAATCTGACTGTCTCTTCTCAAAAGAAAAATAAGACATGAATAGCAGGAAGTGTGTTGGCCAGGAATGAGACAGAGACAGAGTGAAGACATTAAGACCAACTCCAGCCAACAACACTAATGTCATTTTCAAAAGCATGAAGCTTGTCTGCAAAAGGCTTAAAAATAATGCAAGGAATAAAAAGGACCAACTGTTGCCTGTCTGAACAAAGTCAAGAGAATGTTATGTTGTAACCACAACTTCTTACGATGTTTTGAAGTTTTATCTCAGCACTCAAACACTAGCAAAAAAATATATAAATGTAAGCAATACCAACGGGACAGATTCCATGAAGGATGCCAACACCTGAATACATCAGTTCAACAAGTTCTAATGACAGAAAACTGTTTCAGCCCTGTAATGTAATGATGGTACCTGCACTACACAAAACACCCCCTTTTTTTACATGCTGAAAGCAGTCATACTTCTTATGGAGCTGGTAAGACTAGAAGTGGCTATGGCCATCTTCTGTCCAAAATCACTATGCAGAGTATTTTTTTTCCACAGAAGTATCTTTATTTGCAAGCTGTTTTGCTAAGATTTTCTACCTATCAGTTTTTTGAGCAACTGCTGGTCATAGCATACCATCCTTTTTTCTAGTGCTAGCCAGTAGGATGCAAGTCTACTATACTCAACAAAAAAGCTGAGGTTTTTCTTTCCTCTTCCTATCTGTAGGAGCCTTACAAGTTTAATAACATTTAATTGTGTTTCATTAGAAGCTCCTCAACATTATATAAGATGAAAAAACTTCTAGTGTTTTAATAAAGCTTCATTTTTGTTAAGCCCAAAACTCACAAAAAATTGATAGGATACTTTCAGATGTCTGGGAAAAAAATGCTCTTATAAAAACTAAAACATGACAAGTTCCCTGTCACAATAAAAATGCTTCTTTTATTATACAAGATAAAAGCAGTGGTCTTGGACAGAAATGTTTCACAACACGAGGACTGAGTCTTGTGCTTTAATTCTCCCCCTTAAAGGCATACTTTAAGAAGTCACATGGAGCTGTACAGTCATAGCTAAGAATTAAAACAAACCACAACTCTTTTAACCACATCTTCAAGACTGGCAGTCATTCATGATGCTCATACTCACAACTTCCCTCCCCCAGAAATCAAATCCCTCTTTCATGAGACTGATATTTCTTTTCCTGACTCTTGTTTCTGTGAAAGCATCCCACAGAGTGCCTTAGTATTCCTCTCAGTTTGGTCTACAATTTAGCAGATTCTTTCACTGGAAAGTAAATTCTCATCTTAGCTAATTTGATATTTAAACACTTCTTTCATGAATTACTGTATCAGATCTCCTTCTCTGAGGATTCTCCTCCTTCCAACAGCTTTTTTACCCTGTGCTATTCAAAACTCTTGGAGCCAGGTCTATTAATAATCTCTTCTCTGTATAAATTCTTCTGATAACTCATCTTTTCTGTAACCCTATGCCGCATAAGTAATTCCTATTCTGAAGAAATTATAAGCATGTGTCATCTTTTGCCTAAAATAAACTTCCATTGTTGGATAAAAGCTGTATCTCATCCTTTCAAATACCATCTGCTGACACTCCTACAGTGGGGGAAATCCTGTTGATAGCCTGCCACTATCAGTTACTGCATATATAGAACTACTTTACATTTTAAAGAATTGGTTTGCTATGAGTGATTCTTTCTCTATATCACTTCATCACAAATCCAGACAATCTGTTTGTCAAAGAACTACCTATTTAACTGCATGGTTTATTCAGTGTTTAGGACAAGAAGAAATTAATGCCCATTTGGGAACCTGTGGACACTAGTTTAAAATAGAGTAGTTTGTTTGTAAATACAGGTATACAAAAAGACTTTAAGATACAAAGCTTGCAAGCCCAGGTTCAAGAAGATGAAGAAAATTTTGACTTTCTTTTTCTAAGACACTTATTTTACTTGTGCTTAACAGTGCTATGAGCTGCTCTGAATGAAAAAGAATAGTACACATTGACTACTTCGAAATATCATCACTAAGTGGAACATTAAACATCTATACCTAGCATTATATCCTATGTATCCTTGGCTGACAGGTTTTAAGACTTTTAGACTTATATTTTCTTACCTAGCTCAGTAACTTGTCGATCAAAAGGACAACGAACTGCTCTGCCATGAAGGGGAAGCCGGGTAAGACAGTCATGGCAGACAGTATGGCCACACAAAAGCAATCGGGGAACTTTGTCACCTTGCAAAGAAAATACATCTTCACAGACTCCACACTCAAGAACCTAGAATTTAAAGAGAGATTGTATTTGGTTTTTAGACGACAAAAAAGCAAAAGCTCATACAGTAAACCATATGACACAGTTTATTTTACAGAAGTTCCTGCAATGACAGCAAATAGGTGGAGTCACTAATTTTGCTTTGCGCATGATCATATGAACGATATTTAAAGACAAATAGACATGAACAGAACATTTTAACCCTTCAGTGTGCCACCTGATCACCACTAGTTCTTGCCTGCTTCATTTAATGTGCCACAAGAAAAGCTCACTGGTCAAGCAGCACAACTTAGTAAGCAAAAATGCCCTTGAAGGAAAAGAAAACAGAGGACAGACCCTGCCAAACCAGACTATCAGCCCATGGAGATGTTTCCATTCATAGCTGATGCACATAAAAAGGTCAGTCATACCAAGTTAGCCACTTATGAAGCTACAAATGCAGCATCAAGGTATCAGGAACCAACAGCAGAGGACTGGCACATATTAAACCACTAATAAAAAGCAAAATTTGATGGTTACTTATTAAAAACAACCCAACAAAATGAACACCCAACAACCCGTACAACAACATCAGCTAACCTTATTGTGACCTTCCAGTACCTGAAAGAGGCCTATAAGAAGGCAGGAAAAGAACTATTCACAAGAGTTTGTAGTGACAGGATGAGGCATAATGGCTTAAAGTTACAAAAGGGTAGATTTAACTTGAATATTAGAAAAGAGTTCTTTTATGTGAGAGTGATTGATCACTGGAACAGGTTGCCCAAGGAGGTGGTGGGAGATGCCATCCCTGGAGACATGCAAGGTCAAGCTCGATGGGGCTTTGAGCAACCTGACCTAGTTAGAAACGTTCCTGCTTATTGTAGGGGGACTGGAGTAGATGACCTTTGGAGGTCCCTTCCAACCCAAAACATTCTATTATTCTAACCATTTCAGGGAGCCCAGGTGTTAGGCTGTCTCCGACACAGCTCCCCACGCCGGGGCAGTCACCCTTCTCTCTCGCAGGGGGCTCGCACCCCGCGGCAGCGCGGCTCTGCACGGATGAGGCGGCGAAAGAGCCTCGGAAGCGGCCTCCCCTGGCCTTCCCCCGAGCGAAGGGCTGAGAAACCCGCCTCACCTTCACTGTGGCACCAGTCGAGCCGCGACCTCCAGTACCCCGACCACCGTCCAGCCCAGCACCGGCACCGACCTTGTTTACACCGAGAGCCGCCATCTTGGTGAGGGCGGGGCCCAGCGGCCGCCGGCAGGAAGGGGCCCGGAGCTGGCAGCCGCCCCCGGCCCCGCCCCGGTCGACGCATGCTCCCCCACCACCGCACCAGGCCGCGCTGCGCTTTCTTTCTCCGACTCCCGCCAGGGAACTACGGTTCCCGTCGTGCTGCGTCGCACGGCTGCCGCGGCCTCCGGAGGACCGCACATCCCGCATGCGTGGCAGGAGGCAGGCGGCGCCTGGGCCAGCCCAGGCGGCATTCGGTCGACCCACCAGGAGGCCGTCGCTGAGCTCTGGGCACTGTAGTCTCGCCCGCTGCGCCGGTGGCGAGTTGCATCGTGAGAGAGGTGTTTCCAGGCTCGGCGGTTTCCACCGCGACGGGGCTTTGCGCGCAGGCTCATCCTGTCTCTCCCGGCCGATCGTTTTCTGCCACCGACAGCGTTTTGGCCTGTCTACCCTCCCGTGGGGGCGAAGACTGGCGCCATGGACGTTAACCAGCCCAAGCAAGAGCACTTGCTAGCTCTGAAAGGTACGGGCAGTGCGGCCCGCCGGGCCCGCCGATCCTCGCCCGCCCTCCTGGGCCGCCTCCGTCGCGGCAACAGCGATTCTGCTACCCTGCCCTCGCCCCTCTCCCTGCCCCGGGTCCGGCTCTGAGGGCCGAGGCGGGCCGGGCCCGTGGCAGAGGCAGGGCGCTGCGGCCGGGCCGGGCCCGCGGTGAGGGCGGAGAGCCTGAGACGGCGCGGGCCCTGGGTTGCAAAGAGGTCGTGAAACACCCTGTGAGCACTGGAGGCGAGCCCCGTTTGCTCCCTCCGTTCTAAGCAGAAGGTCGAGCGGGAAGCGGCCCGGCAGGAGCGCCAGAGGGTGAGGGAGGCTGGCGGGGCCGAGATGCTCTGAGGGCCCAGCACACGGGTGTGGGCCTGGCCTGAGGGGCCATCGGGGCTGTTCAATGTGTCAGCGTTTTGCGCAAGGTTTTCAGCCGCTATAAGGAAAGTCTTTTGTTAAAATTTCTATTCCAGTTCCTTCTCTCTTTTGCTTGTTTTTCCCCCTTTCAAGTGGTTTTCACCCCTTTAACCTCATGCTTAATGCACAGCCACTGGGTTTACATCATTGACTCGGGAACCATGAGTGGGGAAAATAAAAACATGCGTGTCTCTTACATACCTTGCAGAATTAATACAGAAATCAGAAGAGTCTTGCAAAGAATTAGATAATTTCTGCTGCCAGCTGGGTACCAGTAAGTCTGCAATTGAAACACTGAAAAGCCTGAATCTACCTTCACTTTGCTTCAGCCAGCAGACATAATACTTACTTTCTTTTTTCTTTTTTTTCCTAACCATGCTTGTTCATAAGATAATTGCTGCCAGTTTAGTAGGAGTAATAAATAGTTGGTTAAAATCTGAATTCTGTAAGTGTTCTAAGTCAGTGAGGCTGTCCAGATGGATAAAGTAGTGCAGGTGTGTAGATGATTTCAGAGCCCATCTTCTGGCTGCTTTACAGCACCCCTGCAGGGAGTTTTTAATGGTGTCTGCATGTCACAGTAAAATCTGTAACCATAATTCAGAGATCAACAAACCCTTTTTCATACATGTACGCACAGTACAAAGCCAAAAACCTGAGAACGTGAATCATCATCAGCTGACGTTACAAATGCATTTTGAGAGTAGTCAGTTCAAAGCAAAAAGTTCTGCTTTTATAAGAAACCAATGTAATTCTTTGGTTTGTATTGAATTTGGTGTGGTGTCCAGGCTGTAGACTTTGCAAAAGAAGTGAGAAAAGTATCAGGGTTTCTTTGCATTGTGACTGTTTTAAACAAAATCTTGATGATGTAATGATTAAGCAATCCTAGATTTTGTTTGAATATCATTGTATGTTGCTGATCTCTGTAAGAGAGCCTGAAATTTTTGCGAACTTGTGAAGCAGAGAAAAAATGAAAGAAAGAGAGCGCATGTTATTTTATGTTTCTTAGTGGTCTTTTTAGTTCTCCCCCTCCACATTTAATTTTTATATGAAAGAAAGCAATGATGTATGAAAGTCTAAAGCCTTGAGGGGCTTAATGAATCTTTTAGTTATTCTAAAAGTCTAATAAATTAAGGAATTGTCAGGTCCTTAAGTTAAGTACTAAAAGAATGGCTGCATGTATCGCTCGGAAGCTCTGAGGCTAAAACTGGATGTGGAGTTCTGATATGAAATCAAAGCTGACAACTTTAATTTGCCTATAGCACTTCCCTTTTAACCTGTGACTTTAAAAACTGCTGTATTGGTCAGTACTATTCCAGGAAGAGTTTTTGTGACACATATGTTTTCTAGTTGCTTTATATGCCCTGGATTAAGGTGTTGAAGTGTAGGAGGAAAAACACTTTTTAAAAAAGTAGATTTGTCTCATAAACTTGAGAAAATAGTAGTAATTGTATGTATTTTATTATGTATCACAACCATATAGCAAGAATAATGACAGATGGCAAACGCGAGATAGTGATAGTAAAAGAATACACTTGGGAGGGACAGTGTTGAGTGAACTGTGGGCATACAGATAATATGCAGCATACTGGAGTTATCTTGATAGTGATGGAATACAGTCACTAATGTTCAGCGTGGATAAAGTAGAATATTCTAATCTGTATCTTGTTTATTTTTACTATGTGTTGCTATTTTGTAAAATATCCTAGCAATGTTTTTCTTAATATGGTAGTGTCTTATTTTTTTTTGTGGTAATTCTGCTTTAGGTCCTGTTTTCCACTGATCTTTGCAGCATGGGGCAAGGAAATTCTTGTAAATAAGGTGTTTCAGTCTAGATTTGAGAATCCTAAGCAAGAGACTGTTCCTTTCTTAAGAATAACTGGATTACTACTGTACCAGCATGGAAGTGATATTGCATTATCGACCATATCAGAGAGATCTAATAAAACTGCAGAAATTTGCAGAAGCAGCAGTGAAAGAGTTTCCCATTCGACGCTTGCCAAGATTTACACCCTGGTTTCCAAATGATTTATACAGACTTCCTCTCAAACCAAAAAACCAGCCACCTGTTATTTCTTGTGAGGAAGCAGAAGAATTGAAACATCTCTCTACACCTTCAGAGTATGTTACAGGATCTCCTGATTATGACTGCACAAAAAATCTCCTTGAGTTTCAGGCTAATGTGAAATGTGGGCAGACTTTAATCCAAGCACAAACTGTTCACAGACCAACTAATTTGGAGAACCAAGGAGAATCGCCACCTAACGGAAAACAAAAATTGAAAAGGTCTTGGAGTGTCTCTCTCCCTAGCCCTAAGCTTAAAGAAAAGATTCTTCCTTTATCTCAAGAACTGCAAAATAATTTGGAAAGACTAAAACTGCATCCATTTTATAGAGCAAAGTGGACAATTGAACAGCCTGTTTATACTCATCAGAATTTGGAGGACATCTGGATAAAATTGAATAGACTCATCAAGCAGAATGAATTGCCATCTTGCAATGCTACTATCCAAAGATCTGTGGGGCAGATATGGATTTTCTGTGATATATTGTACTGTGAATATGTTAGAAATATTCTTAGGGAAAAGCTAAACCTTACTGATAAAATGAATTTGCTTGTACATAAATTTGGAATTATATTTAGTTTGTAGTTGTAAGATAGAGTTTCATAATAAAATTTCTATCTGAAGTACTAGAGATTTTAAACAGCTTAGAATATACAAGCTTCATAACAACTCATGAATTAATGAGCAGAAAACTACTTAATAATACTTTGCTGCATTTTTTAACCTGTAATAATTTATTTAACTTTGTTGAGCAAAGAGACTTACGAATGGTTCTATTAAGATTAGTAAGTTTCTGTTTGACTTAGAACTGCATTTTGTTACGTTTCTATACTTTTGTCTAAAGGAAAAAAAAGTTAAAATTCCAGACTTTTATAGCAAGCTGTGTGAAATAATAAAATTTATGCTTTCAGTCAAGCAAAGTACATCCTCACTGTGCTTCTTTGAAATTGGAAGAAGGAAAAATACTTAAAAGTTCTTGTGATCGCTATAAGGATCTGAAATTATTTTTGACACTCAAGACTTTCAAGGTCTGAGTATTTCCTGAAAGGAGTGCGTATGGGTTTTTTAATGAAGGCACAGCCCTCGCATAAAATACAAACTTACTTTCTGTTGCATGTATACATTGCTTTAGCAATGTTGTTCTTACTTTCCCGGAAATATTAATGAAAATTTCAGTGGAAGTTGTGTGCTCAAAAATAAGGAACAATTTAGCATTTTTTGCTATTTTGATTTATGACTTTGGTAATAAGATATTCCTCCCCCCCCATGTTTCTGGTCTTTTGTCTTTAATTATATTGTGGAACAAGAAAGCACTAAATTCTAGCTACAGATCAGGAAATTAAGGAATCAGACTTCTGTGTACCTCTATTTGTTGCCATTATGGAAGACAAAAGTCTCTGAGGTTTTGAATGCATTTTATGGTGATACAAGGCTGAGTTCAGCATGACTTTTTGTCATCTGAAAGAATAAAGAGTTTCAAGGTCATGCTGTCCCTGCTCAATTCAATTTCTGAATTGGACCAGCAGAGCAGTTAATTTGAGATTGATATGACTGCAAGGATATGTATTTCTTTTACAAAGTCCAGGTAATTTTGCTGTAGTTGGAGATCAAGTTCTGTGTCATCTGGAAAAGGGGGAAAATAAGTGAATGGTATTTGTAAGTTGTTAGATTGTCGAATAAAAGTGCACGTAAGCATAACAGAGATCCTTCTGTGTAAAAGCTAAATAAAATCACCTTGAACTTATACTTACTTTTTTCTTTTGATTGTATTCTTGCATTGGAATAATTATTTTATTATACACATTACATATCTTTTTGTAACTGATAAAGAAGGTTATTGTTCAGTTTGAATCTTTGATGTGCATTTCTAAACTTTGAAGGTTAAGGCGGTCTTATATTGACATTTGGAGCATTTGTGACATTTAATATTACCACTTGGCAAAATTGATGTGAAATGCTCTCTAGAATAACTGAGGGTCACTATAAGTTTTAAAGCTTATATAGCCAAGTTATTTGACTGAAATTATTTTTCTGAACTTAACACTAGTAATTTCTTTGTGCATCAGCATTTTTTAAGATATAATGGAGTAGAATGCAGCATTATTTAAGTTATATTTAATGTTGTGTTTTGTGTCTAGGATCTTGGGAGAAAAGAGATGAGAAATGCAAAGATACAATGTTTTCTAATATTAATTTAGTAGTCCTATTAGATATGATAGCCTGTATATCTTAATTTATTTATGTTTTGGCTTCATTCATGACCTATTCTATTTATTTATTTATTTATTTTCTTAAACATAGAATCATAGAATGTTTTAGACTGGAAGGGATCTCCAGAGGTCATCTGGTCCAACCTCCCTACACAAGTAGGGACATCTCTACCTAGGTCAGATTGACTAGTCTTGATCTGTAACTGTTTGTTTAGAAACAGACAGCAAGTACTAGTTGATACAGGCTTACTGTAGATCTTGATGAAATTAGGTAACCATCAATAATACAGTCTTGCTATATTTAAGATGCCAACAAAAGAGCTGGACAAACGTCTTAGTAATCAGGAGAGATTGGTGTCACTGCTCCGTGGTAGTTGTCAGCTTTTTGCTGCTTTAGGTTGACTTGTATGCAAATAGTGATACATGCACAGCTAGCTGTGAGCACTTCAGCTGGATAACTGTCATGTAATGAAAAGTGAACACCACATTTGGTTTCTTTACAGAGTTATTACAGTTGTGGATAGTACCAATGCCCAAGCTGAAATCCCGACTTCAATTTTTAACTGTTTCAGAAATGCTTAGTTCATATGCATGTATAATTCGGTATTTATCTTTTTAATTTTCAATGTTGAATCTGGTTCTCCATTTATTTTGTTTTATGTATTTGGGGGCTTCTTATCTACCTTGTGGTTCTAAGCCTTCAGAAGTCATGATTTTTAACTTTTCACCATAACAAAGAGAATGTATTACCTTTTTTTATAGAATGTGAAAACTCAGGTTCATTTTTGTCGAGGCTGACTTGCACAAGTCTGCTGTATGGTAGTTTAAGTTCTTGTGAACTAATACAACCCACTACAACTAATTGTATATCAAAATAATTTAATATTTTACACAACTGGAAATAGTAAATGCTGACCCAACATATGAGATGTGCAAAAGTATGATAAAAGATAAAAGCACAATACATGTGTCAGTGCAAGGATGTTGACTTACTTGTTGCAGTTAAGAGAAACCCTTTTATTTTGTGTTGGGTTTTTTAATTGTTTTAGTTTTCATAAATTTTATGGTTTTAAGTTTAAGTTTGCAAGAAAGCAAATCAGTGATTTTTCACATATTCAGTTCAACATGTAAGGTTACTAATGCTCAACTTTGTTTCATGTGAATGCTTTCATGAGAAGCTATCCACAAGATCAGGGCCCTGGGTGTATATGAATAGGGAGGAATTCTTTCAAGAAGAAATATTTAAAATCTGTAATATGATAAAAATAATGTAATTTTGAGTACTCTGAGTTAAAATAGCCTTTGAAAATGCCACTTTATTGAAGTAGAGATTTTTTAATAACGAGACTTCAATGATTTTGATTTTGTTAATATTGATAAAATAGATTTCTTTTGTGTGTTTCTGAGGTTCTTGTGATGGTTTTGCTGGTTTGGTTTGAGCTTAAAGATTGTGACTAAGAGAAAAAGTGGTTTCTATAAATAATGTAGGTTTTTAGACTTGTAGCTCTATCTTGCATATGTGTAGGAGATATGGAACACAGTTCCTTAGAGCCTGTTTGACTGAAAGAGTCCATACTAGTCGTCATGTCCCATTGTAGAGCAGCCAGGGTCACAGAACAGGTGCTTAGCCTAAAAGTGTCCACAAAAATATGCAACTGGTACACTTCTCCCCCAAGTCCACAAAGCACTTAGTATAAGACCTTTAGCGTCTAAGGTTGAAAGCAGTAGATGTTAGTGCAGCAGGGGAACAAGCCAAGAGAGAGCAATGGCATCACCAGTACCCTTGGATCTCAGAGTAGCAGGAAGTTTGTTACATTGAAAAAGGCCAGGCGGTCCAAAAAGGTGTTACCCTTTTTCAGGCTAAGATGTGGTGGTTGTGGGTTTTTTCTGGTGGAAGGAAAGCAAGGCAAAATTATACTTAAAAAAAATAAAATAAAAAATACTTGTTTCATGACTTATGGTTTATTTTCTGATTTTTGCAGTGATGAGGTTAACGAAACCTACTTTATTCACTAATATTCCTGTGACATGTGAAGAAAGAGATTTGCCAGGTATGTCTGTATGTTTTTTCTACTGACATTATTATTTACATATTACCAGATTTAAGCAATGTTGAACATCTGAGACTTATGGGAGCCTTAGGACCTCCCATAGATGGTAATCTGAAATGGCAATATATTTTATACTTGGTAATGGCTACAGGAAACACTAAGGTGCACTCTGCAACTCTTGACCAATAGCTTTGAAAGCTTGGTGATGATACTGCAAACGTGACCTCAAAGTCTGAGCAATTAGCACACAAGGTGGAAGGCAGCTGTGAGAGTAATGTGTAATTTTAGAAAGTTTGGTGTTATTGTCTTTTTAATCTAGAAAAAATGCCCTGGTAATTAGAACCAACATCTGAATGTCTGTGTGAAATTACTTTACAAGAATCACTGCTTTTGAACTCTGTTGTGCTTAGTGTACAGCCATAAACTGGGAATCCCTGGGTTGTCCCCCAGTAGTAGTTGCAGTCTAGAAGTTAAGTATAGGAAAGAGGCAAAGGAAAGACTCAAGAAAACAGCATTATGTGGACATACAAAGGAATCAGGGAAAGAAAGTGGGGTTGATTAATTCTGTCATATAATGCTCTTTACTCAGGCAGAATTACCCTTAAAGTTTATTGTTAATTTGAGCAGTGCCTTTGGGATTGCACCCTTCAGTATGTATAGTGAATCATTTAGTGGACACGAGTGACTGGAAGTACATTATAATTTCTAGCAGGCCTTATAGATATGTGTTTCATCCCTAAACAAGTTAGTTGTGAAATAAGTATGTCTAAAATAAATTGCATCTAAATAAGTGAATTAAGTGTCATAACTTAAAGGTAGATGAAGGTTTAGACTTAGCAAATATTTAGATACTAGCAATCTGGTATTTCTACAGGTAATCTATTTCACCAGCTCATGAAAGATGATCCTTCTACTGTAAAGGGAGCAGAAATTTTGATGCTAGGAGAAATGCTGACTTTGCCTCAAAATTTTGGGTAAGAATGAATTTTTATAACTGTAACATGCAAGGTGTGGGATCCGTTTAGCAATAATGTATCTATTACTTTTCTTTCTTTTTGAACATCATTGTTACGCAATGTGATGTTAAATCATTTAAAAATAATCTGTGGCTTGATTTAGTATGTGTGTTGCCTGATGTTGTCTGTAGCTTGACTCTGAATGTAATAAGGAATGAAAGTTTAAAGATATTTGCAGCTGTAGGTGAATTTCTAGCATAATGCAATACTATAAACCGTATCTTATACTGAGTTTACTATAGTGGTTTTTATGGGTGCTGTAAGTCATCTTCTCAGATATTTATCTAGAAAAAAATTCTGATTTGTTTGTTTTCTTTTGAAGCTGTCTTAGAAGCTGATGACATTTAGAAGTATGGGTGTAAAAGTACCAATGTACTTTTACATTTGATCTGGCAAATATGTGTGTGTGCACATGTGTATTTATATATTTTATTTAGAAGTTAAAGAGATTTTAGTGAAATGTTCTGTATTTTTTTAAGTAACTGTTACTAAACTTTTTTTCTTTTTTTAAACACAGTAATATATTTCTAGGAGAGACATTTTCCAGTTACATTAGTGTACACAATGATAGTAATCAAGTTGTCAAGGACATACTGGTGAAGGTATGTGAAAATAAATCTAGTTGCTGGGTTAAAAAAATATATGTTGAGTATGTTTTATGACACTATCTTGTGTATTTAATGCTAACATATAGACTTCAGGAAATATCCATAACTTTTTCCAATCCAGAAAATACGTGTGAAAACAATAAGATGTAAAAATAGAAATAATGACAGAAATCTTTAAAGATTAAAATGAAAAACTAGGATTGTATAAAAAAAATGGATATGTTGTAAAGCTTCTGTGGAAAATTGGTGTATCAGAACTTCCACTGCTAAAATATATGTATTTGACTTACATTCACTTACTTGTACTTTCAATGAGGTCATAAAAACAAGTCTCTGTAGAGCATGCATTAGCTTGTATTTGGTTCTTTTGTGTTAGTTATCCTGCACAACACCAGGA
>VYZX01033134.1:0-11938 GCA_013401335.1 Brachypteracias leptosomus | reverse complement strand
CAAACCTTAAACCACAACACAACACAACCCCATAGAATTTTTGCTCAGAACCCCATTCTCAATTGCAGAGTGTATTCCTGAGTAAGAAAAAGCAGAAGAAAACACTTTTTCCTAATCTGTTCACTTGGATGGAGGGGTGGATAAAGGAAAAATATTGGTCATAATTCTTTTATGTTCCTTTTAAACTTGCAAAAATAGTTTTAGCTTCATTAGCCAAAGTCATCAATTAGTTAATTATTCCTGTTCTTTTGCAGCTTCCCCCCCCATTTTTTTTTTTCAACAGGGAGAAACGGATTAATGTCTTCAAAGATAAGATCTAATAGGACAGTATTTTACAACAGCCCTTTTCTATTAATTGGAACTGTCTTTAGTGTCACTTTCTTGAGAATTAACTTGAGCAGTAGTTTCAGTGTTCTAGATGGCCTTCCTTTTTGCTTCCCTTTTCTTATGTATTTGCTGCTGACAGAACTTCCTCTCAGTGGGGACATGTAAAACGGGGAATCTGCAAAACCTAGGATAAACAGAAGTGTATTGCACATTTTCTGAAGGTGTTTTTTTTCTGTTCAGTCATTTTAAAACTGACAAGTTATTTACTTCTGTTTTATGTAATTCAACTTTGTTTGAAGTTTCTGCCAATCTTCCTCCATAAAGCTGAAACCTTACCATTGTTTCAGCTTTTGTTTTCTGCTGACAGGCTGTCTTTGGTAGTGGATTTTTATTTTTGGAAGATTATTTGGAAGTTATTTGAGCATTGAGGTGATTGCTGCTTTATGGCACTTAACTGCTACCTCTGCCTGCCCATACTCAGTTTTTTGGCAGATCAAATCTGTAGGAGTGTTATTGTATGAGAGTGGACTGTGTGTCCATCCATCTTGTTATCTTCAATTACATAGCCTAATCTTTGATTTCTCTTTCATTATGGTCTTGAGAATAGCTTCTGGGCTTTTACTTAGATTACTGCTATTTCCTAATAATAATTGCTCTGGTAGAACCTATTTCTTATCCTGTATGGTAACTACAAAATATTATTTTTCTCTAATCAGTTGTTAAAATATAAGCTAAATTTAGATTCTAATGATCTGTTGGACAAAAAACCAGCTGAACCTGAAAGAAATTGACGGTATTTCTATGCTTTTAAAAAAAGCTAATATTTTGCATAGAATTTTAATATGGTATCTGGATTTTTTGGTAATAATGTTTGTCTCATTTCCCTTTACTCCTTATTAACACTTATTTCTCTCTCCTTCACTCTTGCATTATTGCTGAGAAAAATAAATCAGGAACTAACCATGTAATGAAACAATGACTGATTACAACAAATAACTCTTGAGAATAATCAAAGGAATGAAGTAACATGGAGTGAAGTCCTACTTCCATATGGGAAAGGTATTAGAAATATTTCCAGATACTTTCTTTAAACAACTTCATACTGGAATTTTGTTTCCTCTGTTATAGTTCCATTTTGCCTGTGAACCATACTTTTATTTAAATTAGTGTAAAGAAGATAGGCTTGCATAAACCAGCAGAATTGATTGAATCATTGAATGATTTGGGTTGGAAGGGACCTTAAAGATCATCTAGTTCCAACCACCCTGCCATGAGCAGGCACGCCTCCCACTAAACCAGGTTGTGCAAGGCCCCATCCAACCTGATCTTGAACTCACTTGGTGATGGAACACCCACAGATTCCCTGGGCAGCCTGTTCCAGTGTCTCACCACCTTCATACTGAAGAACTTATTCCTTAAATCCAATCTAAATCTACGCTTTTCCAGTTTGAACCCATTACCTCTTGTCCTATCACTACATGCCCTTGTAAGAAGTCCCTCCCAGCTCTTTTGTAGGCCCCCTTCAGATACCCCAACTCTTTCAGCCTGTCCTCATAGGAGAGGTGTTCCAGCCCTCTCATCATCTTTGTGGACCTCCTCTGAACCTGCTCCAACAGGTCCTTGTCCTTGTGCTGGGGGCTCCAGAGCTGGACTCAGTACTCCAGGTGGGAGTCTCAGGAGAGGAGAGGGGTACAATTGCCTCCCTTGACCTGCTGGCCATGCTTCTTTTGATGCAGCTCAGGATATGGTTGGCTTTTTGGGCTCCACTCACACATTGCTCGCTCATGTTGAGCTTTTCAACAACCAGCATTGAATAGTAAAAAATGAAAAAAGGGATTGCTGATTCAGTTTTGTCAAACAATTGAAACATTCCTTAAGCTCAAAATCACACTTTTCCAAAGAGCAAAACATTATACATTTGTAATGTAAGTGCAGTGGCATGGAAAGAATTTGTATTATGTGTAGACCTCAAATATTTATTTTAACCTGCCAAACATGGTGTTGAGTAAATAAAGTGCAGAAAATAAATAATGCTTCACATAATTTGTCCTGTTACTTAACCTTCTGCATTACAAATAAATTAATTTGATCACACTGATGTAACTAGAGCATCACTTGAGGTGCCTGTCAGAAACACCTCACAAGAAACATACCTACAAAAAAACCCCCCACAACATCCAGATTCTGACTCAACCTATTTCTGATTGCAGCAAGTGTCTGAGAAAACAGAATTGAAGTTATTAGTCTGGTCTGTACATTATCATTATGGAAGGATTCAATGTTAAAAATAAATTCCTTAAAATTATTTTCAAAATCCAAATGGTTTTGACTTTTTGGGTTTTGTCAGAAGTACATAATATTTTATTTGGCCTTTTTGTTACCTGTGTGATTTGATCTTATGGCAAGAATGAAAGATTCCATGGGTGAAATTTTCGGGGTCATGAAAGATAATTTTTCAGAGCAGAGGACCATAGAGACTCTGAAACTACCAGGTCTCTAATACAAACATTTGAGAATTTACCCTGTTCCTTTAAGACTTTTTCTTAAGTTTTATAAACAGCTTCTTCAGTTCTCCATGTGGGACCACTTATTCATGCTATGTTTTTTTTCTTTCACATGAGACCCCCTGCAAAAGTCTGACAGACTGTAATCATGGAACCACCCATGTTGGGAGGGACCTTTAAAGGTTATCTGGTCCACTCTTTTGTGGGAAAGGAAGACTAGGTGAGTGTTGTGGTTTAAGGTTTGGGGAAGGGGAGGGACAGGTGGAGCAGCTATTCCACTCCCCTACCTGCCACACTCTATAAAAGGACACAGGAAGTTCTGCTCACCCCTTCCTCGCTGGGATTGCTGCTGGGACTGCACCTCTGTGTGGCTGGCTACCAACCCCAAGAGGGTCGGGAGGGATCCAGCGACATCTGAGGATCGAGGATGTATATATTTGTATATATATCTTCTCTTAATACCTCTGTATATTCCCCTTCCTTTAATATCTGTTTTGTTGTTTGCTGGTAAAAGTTGTAATCTTGATTTCCAACTTTGTGTGAGGCCTTTCTTCCTCCCCTAGGAGTGAAGAGGAGGCTGGGAAGAGGGGTGAAACAAATTCTGCCCCATGGGGATCACCCTGAGCCTTAAACGGAGACAGTGAGATTATCTAGCACCTTGTCCAGTGACATCTTGAAAACATCTAGTGGTGGAGAATCTACCATGTTTCTTGGGATGTTGTTCTAGTGATGGATTGTTCTCACTGTAAAAAAAAAAATTCTGATATTGGGATGAAACCTCTCCCAGTACAACTTCTACCTGTTGCCCATTGTCCTCTCCCTGTGTCTCCATGTGAAGAGAGAGCCTATGTCCTCTTTGTAGCTGCCCTGTAAGTACTGGAATACTGTGATAAGGTCCCTCTCTTCTCTAGGGAGAAAAGACAAGAAGTATTGCAATACTAGATGAGATAATAGTCAAATATTGAAGATGATGCACCCTTAAAATATGAAGAGACTCCAGTGTTTAATTCCATTTTCAAGTGTTGACACTTTGAGTCTTAAAATTATATCTGCATCACACTTGGGAGGGTTGTTTTCCTGATTGTGCATGTCCTTGAAATAATTTTGAAGCGATTGGTTTAAACTAGTCTGTTATATCTCAGTAGCAATCTTAGCACAGCAGTGAGTTGTCACAGCATATGCTGTGCAAGTGTGATTATGATCCTGCTAAACAGTGACTTAACCTGAACTGTTAAGTACTAACTGAAGTGAACCTAGCTATACAAATGTTCACATGGTCTGAGCATTTCCTGAAAGCCAGAGGGATGTGGACTAAATACATCTGTATTTTGCCATTTTACTTACCTAAATTCTTTTAGGCCTTGCAGTAGAACATAAAATGTAATCAGTATCCCTGAGGCTGTTAAGATGTTTGCTTTATTAAAATAAGGGCCAGAAAAATTATGGATCATTTAACATAGAAGTGATTCTTTTAAAGTTCTGAAATCCTGCCTACTGAAAAATGGAACTCAAGAAGACTGAAGTGGTAGGATGAATAAAAATAATATGATGGAAGTAAAGCAAAATACTATGCCAAGAAACTCTTGGAAAAGTGAGCAGTAGTATTGACCATGCCACACAAAGCGTTTTTCACTTTTTGAGGTAGTACCACTAAATGGTGATAGAGATGAGCTTCAGTATGCAAACCTGAAATATTAAACATTTGCTGGGAATTCTCATCTTTCCCACTACCCTTGATACTTATACTTGTCTCTACACATCTGTCTGGACACATATTTCTTACTAAAACAATGATAGAACATAATCGTATTTCTTTGCTAAGGACTATGAATTGTTTTTTAAGAGTGTAATGTTATTCATTATAAAATGGGAGGCAGAGAGACTGCTAGTGTTTTACATGCCTGGAATTGGTATTCTGAAAAAGTGTAGTTAGAATTAATATTCTTAAGCTTTCTCCTTTAGTTCTGTGATTTTGATTGAAATGTGTTTTTCCAGAACATTCACAATGTGGTAAGAAATACTGATATTTAATAAGTATTGAAAAACAGTTGATTTACTTTACTTTATATTTACTTTACTTTACTTTAGATTTCACTAAGATATTAAATGTATTTTTGTACTGCAGGAAGTGAAAAAACATTTATTGTTTACAAACAAATCTATTCTTACTGCAGGAGGTTGTTACACCAGAAAGGCTGGCTGTAAATCACATTTATATGTGCTTTTATAGGAACTTAATTTACCCATAACAATTTTCTGGATTTTGAAATGTTTTGGTTTGTACAAAATTTTATGGATGTAGGAGCAAAGGTAAGTGTGGCAATGTTAACCTGGAGCCCTCTGTACATGACACAGATAGAAACATGCAACTACATGATAGCCCTGAAAGTCCAAGAATTGCTTTTCCAGATGCTAGTTGTATAGAGTACTGTTTACCTACACTCCCTGGCAGCGTGCACCTGTACAGAGAGTTTAAGACTTTGCAAAAGTGAACTATTGGATATGGTTTATCCCTGGGATGAGTCACAGACTTTCTTTCTGAGAAAGTTCTGAGGCATTGAGTTATGAAGAAACGATGCAAATGATCACAACTCTAAGCTCAGGAAAAAATGTGAGCGGACAGTAGAAATATCAAGAACATTCCTAGCAGATTTGCTTCTTTGTGCATACTTGAATTTTGCATTGCATGGATCATAGCCTTTAAGAGTTGCAGATTCAGCCTGTCTGAATTAACACTCTGTACTTTTTATCTGATCCTTCTTTAACAGTAAATAATACTCTGCTGTTCCTACCCTTCTTTTTATTAGAATTGCATTGCAACTCTTGTTTTATAGGGTTTAAATTCTTAGTGAAAATAAAAAATACAGTGATTCAAGAAGTATTAGGTTAAAGTGTATTAAAATGTATTTTAGAACTATGATGGATAGGTTGATTGTTACTAAATATACCAGAGCTAAAATCAATATTTGGTTTCATTTTTACTTTATACACTATTTGATACTTGCTATAATTCAAATCACATGGAGCTTTTTTAGTGACATTGTTGGAGTTCTCAAATGCAGAAATAACTTCTTGCAGGGAAAAAATACAATGTTTTCCCATGTCGAAGTGTGACTTAACTGGCTTGAGTCTCTTAGATTGAGCTTAAAGGTTATACTTAGTGGTTTGAGATTTTAGCTTTGCTTATGCTGTTTTACTAGTGCAGTGCTAAGTTAGAACTTGTGCTGTAACTGCCAGCAATTGTCTGTGAGACAGGTAGTGCTCAGTGAAGACCAGTTGAGCATGGAGCAGTGCAAAGGCAACGTTTAAGTTCTGTGTGCACAACTGTGTATTAAACAAAGTTTGATCATTTTGTGCTGAAATGAACTAGAGGTGCTTGTGCAATCCACTATAACTTCTAAAAAGTTACTATTAGCAGTCAGATGGTGAAAGATGATAATAAAACTGTCTGTAAGTAAACGAGTACTCTTAAGGATTACACTTTGTTCACCCTGTGACCATGTTCTGTTTCACCTTTCTTATTGAGCCATGACACCATGGCTAACACTGTAGGGGCTTTCTGGCTTTGTCCTATATCTACATTATTTCCTGTTTTCTTGCATTATAGTTCATATTTTTAAAAATGATTCTCTGAATTAGGAGGTTTTGTTTCATGTTTTGAAACTTTAGATTGATAATGCAGTTTTCCTAGATTAAAATGAGTACAATGTTTTATTTGGAAATTTATAAACCAGGTTTTTTGTGCCAGAAAGAGAATGAGGTAGATGTGATAATATCTAAAGACAGGGGGTATTAAAGGAAAATACGATATGATTCCTGCTAGGCATTATCTGTAAATGAAAAAGAAACTGTTATAACTAAAATTCTTTTAAAAAATGTTGATTTGAGCTTTTAATCAATGTTCTGTAGGTAGAAAAGAACTATTTTAGTAAGTAAGAGATTAGCAATTCCTAAGATACAGTACAAAGTCATAATAAAATGAAAGCATTAGAAGATTGTGTTTAATTGTATTCCTTCAGAGCTCTACTGATTTTTGAGTAGTACAAATTACTATATTGAATTATTTTAAACATACTGTATGATATTTTAATAAACTTTGTGGTTGTTTTAAGTTAGTACTAAGATCTAAAGATCTTCAATAAAAAGCCCTTGTAATCACAGATCAGTCAGCAATTCTATGAAAAGAATCTTTGAAAAAGTTTCAACTCAGCTCTTCCAGAAAGTTCCAGAGGAAATATATTTATGAATCTTTATCAGAAAGATTTAGATTTATGTATTGATCCAGAATAATTCTTATTGTCTGGAAATGATAAAACATGAGCTTGGACAAACTTTAAAGCAGAAATTGATGAGACGCATGGCTTAAGGTGACTTCTATGGTTTTTTTATATGTTTACATTGATTATGTCTTGTGCTCCGTGAGCCGGCATCCTCTAGAGAAGCACATTATCCCAGGATGTTTTGCGTAGCCACCACGGAGGAAGAGACCACAAGCATTAAGACTGTGCACTGCAGGCTTTCTTGCAACAGCTGTTGTGGTTTGCAAAGGTGATACAGAAAAAGTATTCTGTTAACTTGCAGCAGTGGATGTAATTAGTTCAGAGGGAAGAACGAGCTGGTTTGCACGGCAGGCATGCTTGGCATAGTTAGGCTGGTGGTACATTGTACAAAGCGATCACACTGCACTGTGGGTGAAGCTGCTTCTGTTTATGAAGAGATAAGCATAGCATAGTGGGAACAGATGGCTGAAAAAACATTTGACCTTCTACTACTTCAGCACCAGGAAAAGGTTGAAAAAATTATCCTACTGACAAGTACACACATAAAAATGTAGGCAGGCTATCCTGAGTACTTACTGTCTTTTGAGAAGAATCAGTTTTATTTATGTATAAGTATTTCTGGGCCACTGTTGTAAACCCAAACATCTGCTATCCAAAGCCTGGATGGATTATTTTATCACCTGATATGTTGTTTTCCTTTTTTAAACAGCCAATGAAAATCTCGAGATCATTATGCTTATGCTGTATAGTTGTAGAAAAATAGAGTTATCCATCTCTTAAAAATGTTGAAAAGTGCTACACAGTTCATTTTGGGGATTGGGATGGGGGAGGAATTTATATACTCGTATTCAGGTATCCAAAAAATAATTTAAACTTAGTATACAATGATGTAAGAAAACTGTGAGTGTTTCCCTGTAATTTTAAGCTGACATCAATCCAGCTAACAGTCAAGAGAGAGATGGTTTCAGACAGTTAGGCAAGAGCCATGAAATGTAGTTCACTTTTAATTATTTTGCTTTTTCATCCTGTGTTGGTATGCATAACATTTATACCTAATTATCTGTAGTCACAAAATACTTTCTAAACATCTCAGAAGAGCACAGTATGTTTTCATACTTTTAGTGTTACTGTATGCACATGTTGTGAAACTTTTTGCTTCTAGCTTAATTCACTGCAAATCTGAATGGTGTGCCTGCTTGTGCACAAGTGGGCACAGTTTGAGGCTAGGCGTAGCTTCATGTTCACTTTGACTCTGTAATTGTTTGTTGATGCACTCCTCTGCTACTTAATTGGCATAATAATGTCAGCAGCACAATGCCAGCAAATCATCCTGTCTGTTTGTATATTCATCACAGCATTGCTGTTATACATTGCTGATATTCAGCACCTCATTTCCTCTTTCCATCATGCCTTCACAATTTCTGACACATCTATTGTGTTTTCCTTATGCTTCGTTATATAAAAGTTGGTATCAGCAAAAATCTGGTTTCTTACAGCAGATTTTTTAACCCTCTGCTTGATGAGTGCTGAGCGTTAGAGACTATATGCTTGTACTGATCCAGGCACTAATGCTCAAGTGAGTTGATATTTTGATATCCCAGTTAAGATGATGCTTGTGATCTCTCTTGCTACTCTTTTCTCTCCCTCCTCACCCTTCCATCCCTGAGACGGAATTTATTTTCCTAACCAGCTTCTTCGGAGCCAAGGATTAGACTTTTAAAGACTTTCAAGAGATCTGTGTGCAGTCTTGCTTGAGCTTTTAAAAAATGAGAGGTAGCTTTGGGATCAGGGAATCACCAGTAAATCTGACTTATTGTAACTAGTATTTTAACATGTGAAAATGATTTGTGTATTTCTTGTCCTGCAAGGGAAGTGAGAGTACCAAATGCCAACTTGAGAATATATGTCAGAAGCATCCTGAAATGACAAGAATGTACAAGTGCAGACTCTGATTGTTATTCAGAGGTTCTGACAAACAATGTCTACAGTAATTTTAGTGAATATTTAGAGATTTTGGAGGCTAGAATTTTTAATTAGTCTTGAGAGCATCTACTTGCAGTAACTCTTGGAGAAGAAGAACGTTTAATAGTCAGAAGTTATTTCAACTGATGCAAAGCAGGCTTTCTATATGAGCATTTTTAATGAGGACCATGTCATTTAAAATCATAATTATGGCTTTGTTGATCTATACACCTGTCAATACTTGTCACACAAATAAAATATCTGTGTCAGAAAAGGTGCTAATCTCCTGTGTTAGACATCGTGATGTGTATGTAAGGACATGCTTCTCCTTCTGAGGAGGCAAAGTCATTCCTAGCAATTCTTTCAGCTTCCAGTACGCTTGATGCAAAGTACATTCTCAAAAGAAGGATGAAATATCCCAGAATGGTCTTTTAGCCACAAAATTTATGTCAGCTCTAGAACTGTCAGTTTTCTGAGAGTAGTCATGCCACATTGCCATCTTACCCAGCCAGCAGTGAAAACTTGGAGAGTTTGGGCATCAGGAATTATGAACATCTCCACAGTTTTAAGATTATCACAGCCCCTGATTTTTCTTCTAGTGCTGCATGTTACTGACTGTGTTTCTGTTTATCCTTCCACATATCTAGGGAAGCTACAGTAATACTTGTACCAAATAAATTAATGGAAAATACAATAAAGAATAGATGAGAAGATCCATGGATAAATATGCAGTATAGGACTATCCCAGTTGAAAATAGATGATATTACTGGAGCTCTTTACCCACCTACTTTTTGACTCCTTCAGAAGCAGTCTGATTGAAGCAGTGTGTGGAGGTCACTTCTGGCAGGTGCCCTCACCAGATGTTCTCAGTAAAACTCTGTGTCATAGGAAGAAAAACATGTCTCATAAAATATTAAACAGGGTAGCAGCAACTGGTCTATTTTTATAATGATTGACATTTTATTTTACAGTTTGTAGAGGTGTCATCAGCGGAGCCCCCAGTGAATCCATGCTGTTTAGCATATTCTGAAAATAATACAAAGGAGGGTTTACTAGTAAAGTGATAAAATTCTGTCATGACATTAAATTATTTAGAGTAGTAATGAGAAGGGCTAGCTGTGAAGAGTACTGGAAAGACTGAAGCTCAGTAACTGGACATTAACATAGCACAGGAAATTCACTGTAGATAAATTGTAATGAAAGCATATACCAAAAATTATACTGATTTTAACTGTGGACTTTACTCATCAGCAATGCAATTTTGGGGTTATAGTAACAAATTCCATGAAAATCTCAGTTCAGTGCCCAAGAGCATTGAAAAATTAAGTTTAATGTTAGAAGCATATCTGCTTGCTTGCATGCATGCTGTCTCTTTCAGGCCCACAGTCCTTCTATTTAAAAAAAAAAATTTAAAAAGGCACAAAATTCCACAAACACATAGAAGAGTTTCAAAGAAAGCCAACAAATGATCAAAATATGGGATGGGTTGTATATAAGAAACAGCAAAGTGGGATATTCTTCAGCTGGAAAGAAAACAGGTGCAGCATGATGAAGGTTTATAAATACATAAGTGACACACAAAGGGTAAATATGGACCGATTGTTGACTGTCCGTGGCAATACATGAAATAAAAGGCATCAGAAGAAGTGAGCAGTGAGAAATTCAGATGACAAAATGGTAGTTCTTCACACATGTATAAAAGCAGTGGAATCCTTTACAGCTGGAATTTGTATATTTTTGAAGTTTGGAAAGTAATGGGACAAAATCATGGAAGAAAAACCCATCAATAATTTAATTGTTGTTAAATACCAAGAAGTCACTTCCAGCCTGTGAGATCCCTGAGCTGTTGAAGGCCAGAAAAAGATTCAGAGGAAGTATTTCTATGTGTACTTTATTATAGACTTGTACTATTTATATTGGTTTTTTCCCATTAGGGGCCAGACTTGGCAAACTAAATACTCTGTTGCCCCATCCCTCCCCCAAAAGAGGAAGTAGAAAAAATAATTTGAGTAAAAAGGTGAAATAGTGTGAGGGAGAGTGAGCCAGGAGGAGATTGACACGGAGGCCCTGAAAGTTGCTGAAAACTTAAGTGGGTGTTGGCGGTGAAGATAGGAAGTAGCAAGTAGTGGTGATAACAGTACAGACTAAACCTCAAGAGAGAGGAGAGGCAAGATAGCATTTTTCCAAGAGTCTCTGATCACATCTTTTTGCTCTGCTAATACAACTACTGTTGTCTCCTTCAATATTAAAAATTGTTAAAAATGACAGTCTGTTGTTTGTCTTCTTGAGGTATTTTCTGCACAGTAATGCTCACTTCTACTGATTTATGACTTAGTTGATTTACCAATTCACTTGCAGCTTTTGTCTTCTTTCTGGTTTATCATTGTCTTTATGCATGTTTGGTATAAAACACTTCCAAGAAGACAGAAAACAGCCAGTATTTTGCTCTTTTTTGTTTCCTGTCTGTGCAGCCGCTTAGAATTCTTTTTAATCAGGCTTTCTTTTTGTTTAACCTTCTCAATGATCTTTTGTGTTATTTGATCTCCTGTCTTTTTTGTTTGACTACTGGACTATTTGACTTGAAAAGTCATTTCTGTGATTTTCCAGAGTCTGTACTGGATCACAATCCTCTTTTCATTTTAGATTCCCACTCCAGTGCAAGCTGTATTTCACTGGGTGTCCCTATATCACTTATTTTAAAAATAACTTTTATTAAATTCTTTTATCTTCAGCCTGATGAGAAGGGTGAAGCAAACTTTCTTTGATGTCACCACCTGAAAGTTCATAAGGCCAAAATCTTTTATAGAAACTATCTTGCTTCCCATTTTTTCTACTATTGATAAAGACACTTGTGGTGGGTTTAC
>VYZX01033132.1:0-11106 GCA_013401335.1 Brachypteracias leptosomus | reverse complement strand
TATCCTGGCCAAACCAGGACAGTTCTGCACTGTAAACATTAGAAATTCTGAAATAATGTTTCCGTTTGTCTAAATTTCAGAAACAAGAATTGACAACCATTCATGGGTACCCTGTGCAGAGTGAAACAATTAATAGTAATCCACTTTATCTTAAAGAAGACTGCTATGCATTCGTGGACGTGGAAGTTCCTGAATTTCTGGACTAGTTTTATAGTTTTGCTTACAAGTCTCATTCTCCCTGTTTATATTTTATTTCCTGGGGACCTATTTGACATAATATGCAGAATGTATATGGGACTTAGACTATGCCATCATGCATGAAGGTATTCAGGGACTTGTCTTCAGAGTTTAATAGGCAATAAACTGAAATAGGGGTGACTGACCTTCCTGACCCTGCAGGCTTCTCATCAGAACCATCCTGTGCTTGAGAGCTGTGAGACTCATACCATGTCTTGGAGTCATAAGAAAAAAATGTGGCTTTCAGGGTAGTTTACAGGAATGGGGTGCTAGCTCTTCCCTGGAGTGTCACAGCTCCTAGAAGAAGCCAGGAATGGCTCTCATATCCTCTGCAGCCAGGGATCTCTCTTGCAGTGTTCCCAGCATGGCCTTACAGCTAGCTGTTCCCATAGCCACCATGCAGGAGTGACACTGCTTGAGAATAAAGTGAGAGTCAAAGGATGATTATGGAATAAGAGAATTTCCTGATTTCAGAGCTGAAACACTAGGTGAAGTATCAGTATTTTTCTGCATTTTTCCTGTTCAAAACTTTAAAGAGTAATAGTTATTACACTGTGGAAAATGAAAAAAACCCCAAAATTACCAGTGACTCTGAACTCCGATTTTTAGGGCTAACCATACAGTGGACAACGTTATCTATTGGCTTTGTGAAGTAAAAAAACTAAAATCTGGACTCAGAGGCTGATTCCTATAGTGAATGTGAATGCAGGGAAAAGGTTGATTTGTATTCTCCTCTGACCTATAGAAAAAGTAGTAACATTATTCGTGATGTGAAAAAGCTACTACCCTATTTTTGCTGCCAAAGTGCTCTTGGAATCACAGCCTAGCAGAAGAGAAGCCTTATGTAGCTAACATATATGTAAAAGCTGCATAACTTGCTGTAGCCATTTCACAACTCCTCTGGAAAAAATTCATAAAGATAGACAAAAGCAATTTTAAACATGATTTCTGTAAAGAATCTTTATTGCATTCTATATTTAATGCCTCTATCAGGAAACTAGACTATTTGTGTTTCTATCCTCTAGAAAACCAATCCTGTCTTCATTATCCAAGCCATCAGTCCAAAGACAAAGGAGAGAAACAAGAAACAAATGACTACATTGACACCCAGATCTTTCCTATTTTATCTTGACAGAGTTTTATTTATATGATGGTGTATTTTTCCCTTGCAGCTATTATCTCCTGTTATTCTTTATGGTAATTGAAGCTGGGCCCAAAAGACCTTAAAGGCTTGTATCTTCTCCTCACATGAGTGACACTTCAGTGATAAACTTGAACTTAAAGTTACTGAGGTGTAACTGAGGGTTCATTTGATAGCTAGTGGTTTTCAGCAGCACTGCAGGGCTTCAGGGGCTCAGCGTGAACAAGGTTTGTAATGTCCTGTGAGGGAAAACAATAACACATTTCATTAATGCGTTCATGTGTGAAGCATCCATTAGTGCACTGAAGGTATTAATGACGTTATGCTTTAAACTGACATGTGGGGCATGACAGGAATTGCAAGGTCTGATGAGAACAGATGACAAGATAAGCAAATATTTGAATGGCTTCATTTGCCTGCAGGTCATACTGAGGGGAATTGAGAACGCTAAAACCTGGGAGAGATTAGTGTTTTCTTAGCACGGACTGAACCCAGGAAAGCTAAAGAAATACTGTTGACCAAGTAAATAGAGAGGTCAGTAAGGGCAATAAATATGTAAAAGGTACAAGCTTAATTATTACTGAGCCTCAGTCAGTAATTCTAATTTAATTTAGGTTAAATCGTTAAAGCCACAGCACAATTAAAGGTATAGATATGCAGACAAACATGTTGCTTGTGTGAATATTCTTGTTAATTTTCTGTTAATTTCCCTTTTTCTGCCTGCTGTGAGGGTTTAAAATATATAGCCAAATAAGCTGCTGACTAAATCAACAAGATTATTGCACTTTGTGCCAGAACTGATTTTTGCTATGGGATTTTAATGACCTAGTTTGTCTGCAGGTCAGTAGAAGGTGTAGAGTTGATAAGATTATTTTTCTTCTCTGATTGTCAAGAGCATTGTTTTTTTTCTTAGGTTTTAACTATCTGTACATTAGCAGATAAAGGCCTGCTCCTGTGTTACAGACCACTGTTGGATTGCTACAGGAGGCTCACAGTGCAAAGGATTTGACAGCTGCAACTCAGCCGTTAGATGACAGTAGTGAACATCTTAATGCCATCCAGCATAATTTAACATGAATGATCTGACATGCTTGGCAGCTCCTTGAAGAAGGGGGAGGAAAAGGCCACTCTCCTGCTAGCTCTGATTCAGAATGATTTCATACAACCAGACCTTTTATTTTCAGAAACAGTGACACTCACTAGCTGGCTAATGCAACGAGATTGCACATTATGAAATATTGTGTCAGTGCTGCTGTGCAAAACCAAAGCCAGCAACTTTTGCATCGTCAGTCCTTTAGGATTCATGAATAAAAAGCTGCATACTTCCCTTAAATATCTTTAACCCACTTTCATAAAATACATTAACATTTCTCCACAGCTCACTATCCGCTGATTTGTTTCTTTCAGTCCAGTGTGGTGATTTCCTGTCCAGGCCTTTGTTGTTGTACATTGATCAGTCTCGTAATAATTTAAAAATTAAGCAAATACCTCTGTCACTTTTTCACACTGGAGGTCTGAAAAGGTTGCTCAGAAGTTTCCATTACGACTGTTGTCACAAATATTCCTTATTTGAACTGAAATTTTCCATCCTTAGACTTTCCCTGAAGATACTGTTTTGGGAAAGAAGTTGAAACCCAATCCCTTCAATAAGTTGGAGTCATCTGGAGGTGAGAAAACATACTTTTGGACAGCATGGTTGTCAATATGTAAAGATATTGCCAAGGACAGTATGCGTTTCCATTTTTAATATGTGTACAGTTTGCTCATTTTTGTTTGTCTTCATAGCAGGCAGTCTATGAGAGAGCATGCTGAAGGACCAAATGTTAATTCTCTCCCACCGACTACTCAGATTTGCAGCCTTTTTTTTTTTCCTTGGCCTTATATAGTCGATTGGGAGGGAAGTCAGGGTTGAGTTGCAGGGAGCTGATACTAGTCTTTTCTTACTTAGCTACTCCTCTAATAGGACAGGTGAGAGGGATCTGTATGAGAATGACCCTGCAGATTGATGCCCGCTGAACTGGTTTTCAGTGTTCATCCAAATGATGCATCAGTCTGGGCTTTGAGTTCTGTCTGCCCTTTCTCTTTCTGTTCTCATTTTCACTTCTAAACACCAACATTTTTCTTTTTAAGATAGGCACTACTGATTAGAAATTACCAATTTAAAAGACAAAAAAGCCTTCTAGTTTTACTGAGAATATTTGCTTAATGTATTAAGATCTTCTTTTCAGGGTCCTCTGCATGCCGTGGTCTAAGCTCACCAACAGTTTATTTTTATATGATTTTTTAGTCTGGTCTAGAAATTGAAATGATTTTGATAAACAGTTGAGCTTTTGAATGCTTATTTGAACTGAGTTTTCAAGCCTTCAGTGACTTGTCTGTTACTAATGCTGAACTAGTATCTCCAATGTTGATGTTGATGAAAGTTGGTGTATGATGTTGATTCTGAATGTTAAATAGTGAAGACAAGAGCCTAAGATAAAAGGAGACCTTCCAGCATGAGTTATCCCATAGCAACAAAGTGACACTATATATTTTTTTTAATAGAAAATTTGACCTTTTTGGTGAGGACATGTCTAGAGGTAAATGACAAAATGCCAGGTCTGCCCTTTGCCTTTCATGTCAAAAATGACTGACCAATATTTCTTCCCATAGCATACCCTATCTAGCAGAAGATAAAGAAGGGACAGCTGAAGAATCTGAGGAGCCATAAGCCTATATGAAAAGTAAGTCTAACAAGTTGGAATTATTACAAATACGTGGATTGTGCTCTACACATTCTACTCATCATGGCTCTCATTATTTTTTTTTTATTTTAGAAAGCTGTGGTTTCTGGAAGTGAGAGACCTGTGTCACACTGGATACTTGAAAATGAAGGTGCTAAACAGAAACATCCATTCACCTGGGTCCCCTAAGTCACTTCCTCTTCTTAACAGAGTCCTTTAAGCCAATTGTTAAGAAGCACAAGGACATATTCAGCCCCTCTGTACCCCCACCACCCTTCTTAGGTTTGTTACAAGCTGAGAATTTCCAACTGGCAAATGCTTTCTTTGGCTTTGCTATTTGTTTTAAATAAAAACCTTCACCTGAAAAAGCAAGCCAGATTGACCACTGTTTCCCTTTGCAAAGATAGCCCTCAAAATGTGTCATTAGGCTTGTACAGTAATTCTGTTGCATTACTTGAATAACTCTCACCTCTTGCTTTGCTTCCAAGACTTCCTCAAAATTTTAATGCTTCTACTCCATAGGAAGCAGCTTTCTGCCCCTCTAGTTCAGGGGCGGAGATCCACAAAGGAGGAATTCAGGAGAGGGGAGGCTCTTCAAGGGGTTGTATTGAGAAGAAGCGGATGATGAGAATGTCCTTGTTCTTCCTACAGTGATTTTACTGTATGACAAGTTCATTCTCACATTTCATAAAAGGATTTCTTGGTAGAGCCTCTTTAAGAAAGTGTGAGTGACACTGCACAAACTAAGTGGTTTGGGGTTTGTGTTTGTTTTGTTTTCTTTTGTTTTTTTAAGTAAGGTTGTAGTTTGCTGGTTTTTTTAAATGGAAGGTAGGATTTGGGAATGCTTGATTTCCTTCTTGATGGAGTACAGTGACTTGCAAACATCTTGTGAAATTGCAACTATGTGGCATAAAACTTCATTTAGAAAACTGGTCACAAGGAGACTGCTCTTCTACACAGCAGTTCTTATGGATTTTTTCTTTGCTGCTCGTATTTTGAGTCTGACTTTTATTGGAAAAGGTAAATTTATGTTGACTTCTGTGACTTAAGTGTTCATAAGCTGCTGCTGCAGGCATCTTCTCAGAGAACTTTTGGAAACTGGTGAAGGAATACTGGAAGTAATCTAACTGAGTAGCATGCAGTCTGCAGTGTAAATTTCATATGTCTGAGCACTAGGGATCATGCTGTCTTAATATCTGATACAAATTTTGTGTAAACAACTGCTGATTTGCAATTAGTAACTAGAGAGAGTTTGTCACAATTTGGCTACTTTGCATTTCACTGATTATGATCCACAAATGATGGTCTTTTTTACCAACAAAGAGATCAAAGCAAAGTGATCTTTTCTATCACTGTAATGTCACATTCTAATCAACAAACATGCTTTGAAAGTCTTACAATGAATGAAAACTAAACTAACATTAAATGTTGTGGGTTTTTTGCTATTGATAGTCCACATATAATAGTAGCTCTTTAGGATACTTTAAACATTTATGTATGTGTAAGTACAGAAGAAAATAGTAAAATGCCTATGACTATGTTAGGCTGAAGTGAGATGTCTAAATCCTAAAACAAGTAGACCAAGAGAAAATTCAGAGAAGAGAGGATTTGTTGAAACTTATGTTGAAGAAATGCATGGCATGATCTTTAAAAAAAACCCCAACAGATCAACTTGATTTGCCTTGGTGCAGTGAAATGTTTGAGAAGTTTGAATGGTTGAAATGGTATTTAGATGAGCTGCAAATACAAAGACTTTTTACTCACTACAAGCAGCATATCCATGTGAGATCAATATTTCAATTACTTCATTAGGAGATGCATTAATGATGTATGAGGAACAAGCCTGGCTTTGGGACCTTGCTCTGCCACAGATTTTGGAAAATAATCACAAGATAAAGGAGAAGAATGGAACGGTTAAGCAGCCTGGATGTTTTTGTTTGGGCCAGTTTAGTGAAAGAAAGTGTCTGAAATTTAGTCCAAGAAGAGTATGAGGATACAGAGTTTAAAGTTGGTGAAAGGAGAAACATCTGAGAGAGAAAGCAAGCAGGACAGATGAGCAAGCATGCAAATAATTGTTTAATGGACAACATTTAAGAGTTTGCAGTTTTAAAAAATTGCTGGATTTTCCTGTTGTGTTATGTACTGTGGCTTTCACACAACTTGTCTGGCAATGAAATGACAATGTTTCTGAATAATGTTTTCAGACACCATCTAGGAAAACTTACAGTTTTGAAGTTTCTGGAATGATAAAATTTCTGTGCTTACCCTGCTGTGTCATAGTATATTTTTACTGACAAACATAATAATAAATGAGTAATTCATGGCATATTTCATTTAGATGCTAATTGCAGTTCTAGCTCATTATTGATATTAATGATCCAGCAGCTGTAACTGTTCAGGGATGAACAATGCTGAAATCATGGTCCGTAAGCTTGCTACTCTTTTAATAGATTCGAACAAGAATTAGAATATGTGTGCAAATTGGGGGCTAGAAGAAGTGGGAGTCTTTCAGCCCTGTTTAATCATTTCATTTTATTGGAAACCAATGTAATGTTAATTTGGAAAGATGTTGCAGTTGAGTGGTGTCCTCGGCCTGGGCACTAGGTGTCAGCCTTGGAGCTGATAGAGAGCAGAGAGCTTTGGAAAACTCCTGTGTTGTTGAGCTTTGCAGCGTTCTACTTTGCAATAGGATTGCAGTAAACTGTGCTGTTTCTTTGTACATGCACAACAGTGAGATAAGAATCTCATGAAGGAGAAAGTAGACATAGAAAGCAGACATATGACATTAATTCAGGAATGTTGCAAAATTACTGCACTTTTAGTCCCCTGGATTAGACTGAAGGGAAGGAGTGGGACATGAATTTCTGGATTGCTTGCATTTCTGTACAAGTAGTGTTGACATATCTGAACCAACTTGGGTTTTCTTTTGGTTTGTTTTAAATTTTGTGTACTCACATCAGTCAAATGCTTAAGAAAATATAGTTTCTGACAATGCAAAAGAAACCCAAAGAGTATCACCAAAAGGGCAACATCTAGCACAACTCTTTGGAAAGAAAGTGATTTTATTTTCCTTTAGTTTAGATGCCACCTGACATCCTTTGTCAAAGGCAAGTATATTGATGGATAGCTCTGAAAAGTAACATTTTAGGAGATTAGCGAATGGTATCTGTTAATTGGTCAAGAAAATAATTTGTTTGCAAGCAAGGTGTTAATTGATGAACATAAACAGAACTGCCTTCATCAATCAAAGAAAAAAAAAAGTTTATGTATTTTTAAAGTATAACATTTATTGGCTAGCATTATTTAATTCTATAATTCATAAAGTTTTCTAATAGATTTAAGGTCACATTTCAAAATATGGATCAAGATTTCAAATTGAAATTGCTCAATATTTAAAAGTGGTAACTCAAAGAGGCTCAGCTAAAGTAATCTCTTAAGAAAAAGGAAATGTCTTTTTTGCTAGGTTTGGCAATGATTAAGCCTGCCAACTGACTGATATGTATATTTATGAACTTTCTTCACTTCGCTGTGATCCATAGGTGTAATTCAGACACACACTGAAGTCTGATTTATTCACTGTCAAAATTCATACATGACTAAATTCCACATAATATTTGAAAATCTACAGAGAGGCCGCTATTCTCTACTAAATCTTGTAGGCTATTATGAACACATAAAAAATTCTGTTATGTATCAATAGAGACTTTATTTCACCCTTTAAATCTATATATGTTGTTCTTGACTCAAATACTAACCTCCTTGTATGACAGAAAAGCATGCAGAAGTTTGAGTACATGCTGATATCTACACTAACCAAGCTGGTGAGAGTTCTGGAGAATATGTTGTATGAGGAGCACCTGAGGGAACTGGAATTGTTTAGCTTGGAGAAGAGAAGGCTTAGAGGAGACCTCATTGCTCTCTACAACTACCTGAAAGAAAAGATTGTAGTGACGCTGGTATTGATCTCTTCTCCCAGGTAAGTAATGACAAGACAAGAGGTAATGGCCTCAAGTTGCGCCATAGGAGGTTTAGATTGGTTGCTAGGAAGAAGTTCTTTACTGAAAGAGTGGTCATGCACTGGAACAGACTGCCCAAGGAGGTGGTGGAGTCACCATCCCTGGTGGTGTTCAGAAAATGAGTAGATGTGGTCTGGAGGTCTTTTCCTACCTAAATGATTCTATGATTCTGTAAGACTGAAGTGCATTGCTTGCAAAACACAGCATTTGATCTGTAAATCCTACATATGTAGCTTAATACTTTGTAGCTTAACAACCTGAAAGCTGTTGTTAAATCAGAACTGTTTCTAGATAATGTTTTAACAAGTTCACATCTGAACAGTCAAGTTGATAAAGAGCCTTTTATAACATTTCTGTATCTAGCTGTTCAACTAATGTGTTATTTGCATAGTGGTACCGAGGTTCTGACTTGACTCCAAAAATGGAGACTTAGTTAGTCATCATGACTGATCTATAGTTCTTGTCTGGAAGTTTTTTGGGAATAGAGAAGGAGCTGTACCATGAAGCTTGTGAAAACTTTTAAGAAGTTTTAAAATATGTACTGTTAAAGGAAAGACTTTTAATTACTGCTTGTGAACCCAGGGCAATTGTCTACAAATTTCTGGGTAACTTGAAGCACTCAATGTTCTCTGTAACTTTTCTTGACTTTGAAGGTGAAATACAGAGAATGCTTATCAGTTCTGGAACTCTTGTCTCGTAGAAGAAAACCTTTCTTTCTTACCTCATCCTAAAAAACACCCCCTGTCAATATTCTTTAAATATATTTAAAAAAATATTTTCCGATCTTTATGTACTGCATACATGTATTGTTTTTAAAATTAACTTTGATATTTGCATAAGTAGAGGTTAGTTTATGGGCCTAAATTCCTATTCTTATGAAGATTTGGCTGACAGTTATACTGCTCCTGAAACAGTTGCAAATAAATACACAGTAGAGCTTTACACAGTGACTCAAATCTGATAGTCTAATAGAGTTGGAAAAAAAAGATGGAAGATCAGTCAGACATTTTAAAATCTCATCCTTCCTCTGCATCTCATCTGTTTCAATGATCAAATTTCATATTACATAGGCACAACAATAATGATTTAGCAAGCCTCTCATTTCTCAGCCTAATAACTTACCTAAGACCTCTACTTCTTTATTTTGGCACTTGAATTCTGTTAAGTGAGTTTGTTTCTTCAAAGTAGTAATAAAGGTGAGAAGATAGAAACTGTCTGAAAGATACTTCAAGTATCATACTTTTTGAGAATGTGGGTTACTGTTGCATATATGTTTTTCTTGTGGCTTGGGAAGAAGTGTTTTAAAACAAAAATAATTTTAAAAATCATTGAAATGCCAGCAAACTTTCTACTATTAGTATGTGTATCCTAATTCAAACCACTTTTTTTTTTTTTTTCCCCCTGTTAGTGTGCATCACATATTATTTTCTCAATTTAAACAATAACTGGAGGGGGAGAAATGAAAACCTTTACTATTTAATATCAGAATTTTTCTTGTAAAACTTCAGCCATAAACTCTATTTTATGAGTAAGATTTGATAGGTTTACATTGGCTTGCACTTGTAATCATATAAATTTTTCTTACACAAGACTTTTTTAAAAACCATCATTGTTGTAGCCTGGTAAACATACTATGAAATTTGATAAACATCTTGAGTAGCTCAGGTTTGGTGATGTCCTGGAGAGGCTGTAGAATATGTGATTTCATTCAGATAATGACAATGGACCTTCCTGAAACTGGCTGATACCAAAAACTCCTCAGAAGACTCCAGGATGGAGTGAAAAAGCAGATCTTAGACTTAGTTTTTCATATTACCATCTTCATTATGGTTAGTGTTCATGCTGAAGTACATGCCACAGAAAACTTTGACTCTAGAAACCAGGGGATATTTACAATATAGGGAAACACAGCTCCTTTGACCTGTCTGATACTGAAGGTTAACTCCTCTCCTTCTTGGTGATCATTCACAATGTCCTAGTAAAATCAAAGGTAAGAAGCTGTGGAGCAGCAGTTTTTGGATACAAATGGACATGTGAGCAATCCCGACTGGGTGGCCTTGGCCAGAGTCTGAGCAGCAGGCCTTGAAGCCTGCCAGCAGGCCTTGAGGCCTGCTGATAAAACCACACAAGGGACAATGGGCTATGTGCAGTAAAAGAAAGAACTTGGCAGTGGCGCAACAAGAAAGAGGATGTTGAAGAAGGAACTAAGTGCTGAGTCTGCGGTTTGTGGACAATGATGTTCGATCAATTGGGACTTGTTATTCAGTGCATGGACAAAGCTATTGTACCAATCAGAGTTATGTTTTGGGTGCGTGACCAGTGCTAAGTGTATATAACCAGCAAGCTTCGGGCTAATAAATTTGGCAATGCTTGGATTACATTAGTCCACGTACATATTGTCCATTGATCTCCCACAAGTGGCACCCGAACAGGGACCTTCTTGCTGTTGCTTTGCAGAAGCGGTGAAGACAGCTGGAAGGAGAGGGTAGCGAGAAAGCTGACCGAAGCAGCCGTTGCCCTGATGGCTGGAAAAAGCGTGCATGCTAAGTGGAATCTCGCCCTGATCAGGTGAGGATCGGGGAGGAGATGGGATCTACGCTTGGCAAAGAAGAACGGGCAGTAGTTAAGCTCCNGGGGAGGAGATGGGATCTACGCTTGGCAAAGAAGAACGGGCAGTAGTTAAGCTCCTCCAACATATCCTTTCTAAGAGAGGGTTATCTTATAATAGCAATGATTTGAAGTGATTGTTGCAGTCGGCTAAGGACAAAAGCCTAATCCCTAGTGTCGAAAAGGTTTTCAAGCTAAGTACCTGGGAAGATGTCGGCAAGCACCTCTGTGAGGATGTTAGCCAAGGTTTGAAAGAAGCCATAAAAATGGCTACCCTATGGCAGTTGATTCGAGAAACATTCCGAGAGATGAAGAGAGAATGAGCAGCGGCTGCTGCCATGTTTGTCGCTTTTACCCTGGTTCTGGAATCGGGAAAGCCTAA
>VYZX01033131.1:78301-339643 GCA_013401335.1 Brachypteracias leptosomus | reverse complement strand
TTAATGGTTGGATTCAATCTTAAACTTCTTCCAAGCAGAATGATTCTGTGATTCTATAACTTGCCTAGTTGCCTTGCAAAATTTCAGTGATACGATCTAAAACAAAGGAAGGAGAATTTTTAGCAACCTGGAAATCATAATTGCAAAAGGGATTTTCAAATAGATTCCATTCATTCTGGGTTAATTGGTAAAAACAACAAAATGGTGAACCAAAACCTGAGAGGACTTGTGTTGGTGACCTTCAGCAGTTCTTCCCTCCTCCTTTGCCTACCCACACACAAACACTGCGTGCATAGGCAACACCAACCTCATTTGCTACCTAAGCGGCCATTTTTTATTACTAGATTTAGGAAAATAATTGAATAACCAAGTCTAATTTGGGCTAAAGCATTAATTAAGCACAGAGATGACCAGTTGACCAGTTCATCTGTGATGGTTTAGAAAAGTAGCTATAGCCTGCTATGAATTTTCTTAGGTTCGGGGTTTTTTTTTAATATTAACTAGTGAATGAAGCTTCTTTTTTTACTGATTCTGTAGTATTTTAATTTGAGGTCCACTTTTTGGCTGATGGAATAAATTACAAGAGAGGTGCACACCATTACATGTGTATGTACAATTTGCAGCTCAGAAGTTAAGGTGGAATAACATGAATGCAAATGTTCCTTATTTGTAAGCAGAGTTAGCTTCTGCCTCTTCCTACAGCAAGAATATATCCTAGGAAGAAACTTCTCTCTATGTACTTTAAGCACTTATAAGTGTTCTCATACAGAAGTTTATTTGGCACAAAATTTTACAGAAAAATGCATGGTGAGCAATTAGTTTATTGGAAGCTTTCAGTGAGTGATCCAATTTGCAGCTGACCCAAGCGTAGCTTTCTCCCATGAGGAAGGGAGTTGTCTTGCGGAAGAACTTTTCCTTTGGCAAAGTACCCCAATAAACATGAGGATGACGTGGTAGAAGTGTAAAGGTATTCTTTATCCTTGCATTTATAAAGTACACAGTTTGGTTTTTGGCTGTAAAAGTTTTTCACTGGACTGTGCAAAAGGTTGGGAAACTACAATCTTGGTGCTGTAGAACTGTCGATGATATTGGAAGATTGTGATGGTTGAGTAGACAAAGCTGATGGGTTTGGAGGCAGATACATGTTTTCATTATAGTGACCCACTTTTTTAGGATTTTGAGAGTAATAAAAGTGGCATTTTTTCTTTTATTCCCTAATGAGCCACTAAGCAGTTACCATCTTTATAGACCTGGGAACAAGAAAACTGTCTTTAATTCTTCTTAATTGTCCAGAGTATGGTTCTATTGCTGTAGACCTACTCAAGCCCTGTGTACAGGGCTTTTAGTTAGCAAGAGGCCACAGACTGGCTGTGGAAAATGTTAAAAGTTTAGCATCTTCAACATGATGTTGATGTTAAACTTGTGATCACCTGTTTGCTGTGATTTGATATATTTAATACCAATCTTGAGTTTGAAGCTTTTTTTACTGAACACATGGCAGAATTCTCCTAATAAATAAAATTATCTCCTCTCTAGCTGAAGTGTTGAAATAACCTTACTGAGATAAAACTGTTTTGTGGCAAATGGGTGATTCAGAGAAGTACACCTGTGCTGATCTCATCACAAAGCTAATTAATCTTTTTTAATTAAATGCCCCTTAGAATTCAGTATGATAAAGACTAAAGGGATTTTTAAATGATCGTTCTTAGAGGGCACTGCTTCAACAAAGAAAACTTGCTGTGTGTTTTCTTGCAAGGAAGTGAGTAAGCAGAGCTCTATACTATGGCTGCAGAAAACGGGGAATTAAACGAAGAGTTCAGAGATGCACTGAGAAATGAGTGCTTGGGACAGTGAAGGAATTTAACTTGCATATTAATTTTTCAACTTCAGGTCCTATTTTTAGGTGTGCCAGCATCTGAACTCTCTGCAAACTGGGAAGTGTGGTGAGAGTACATATGGATTGCTGCAGTTTTATCGCTTGGCTTTGCAAGGAAAAGCAAGAGCCTTTCAGGCTTGCTGTATTTTGTATTCACGGCAGGCAATTGCAGAGGAAGGTGAGGTTGGGAAGCTGCAGTATTGATCAGACTATCTTCTTGGCAACCTTGTTTGTGGCAGCTTTGTGGAGCTTGGGGTAAATGGAGTATTAGGGCTATAGAAAAGGAACAAAAGAAAGGTTACCGCTGGCCCTTCTTGGCAGCGATAGCTGGATGCCTTTTAAAAACAGCTTATGTTGTCATGGAGCTTCTGAATCCAAGGCCAGTTTCTGGCACTGTGATTTTCTCATGGCAAAAAATCATTGTCCTGTCCTAGCCTTGGGGGGGAAATAAATAAATAAAGGCAGTAGCCTTGGCAGATCTTGTCTATTATTGCAGCTAAATGACTGAACAGCAGTGGGAATGGGACCAAAGGGAAGCCTTTTCTTCACAGAGAATCCCGATTTTTAAAGCTAGCTTCCTCCACGGTCTGCAAAATATCTTTTAGAAGAAGGTGTTTGACATTTGGAGAAGGATTTTGAATAGTTTATATAGATCTTGCTTTCCTCTGAGTCAGTAATGTTTTGGGTTTGAAAGAGAGTCCTGAATTCCTAATCTCAAGGTTTTTGGAAGGTCTTCAGCAGTGGTTGGTTTGTGTTTTAAAGCCTGTTTTCCTCTTCTAAACTTCAGATATAGACAAACTGTTTAACCCATTTATCATTTCCTGAAATGGTCAGTACAAAACAAGATATTTATTGATTTGTTTGGCATTGTTTATATTATATATATTATGTTATGTATGTATTACGTTATCTGTGTTATTATGTTAGTTTTACATTATATTGTTTTGCTAAGCTTTTTGCTATCTTAAAAAGATGATTGCATAGAAATATTCATGCCTGACTTTCTGGACAAAAAGTATACTCCTCTTCCTGATGAGATTTTTTTTCTTGGACAGTTCCAGTGACTGTAGTTTAAGAATTTGCTTGGTTTTACTTTTGTGAACTTGCTGAAACCTAGAAACAAGCGATGCTACAAGTCATTCAGTGTTTCTGAAGCAGGAAGGCACTAAACCTGGGTGCTTTTATTTCTACATGACTTGTTTTTCAAGGCAAGAGAGGCTGATTGTCCAGTGTCAGAAAGCATCTATAGGTAAACTTTTTAGAGATGTGCAACTCCTTGGGCTAAAGAATTTGCCCTTCAGGTCCTTCTTTTAAGAGTCAACTCTGTTTTGATACTGCCCAATTACTGTTGTTTGAAAAGTTTCAGGCAGCTAATGAATAAAATCTCTGCATATTAAGTACCACACACTAATTTCTATTGCTTCACCCGCCTGTTTGTGTTTTGTCTGCCTGCGCTACTGGCTCTTGGGTCAAGGATTAGAGCTCTTTCAGGCAAGTTCAGATTAGTTTTAGCTGGTAGGGCCCCAGGGTAGGATGTTGCAACTGCTGTGATTCTGCTCTTAGAAGCTACCAGCCCCAAAGCAGAGTTATTTTCTGTCCTCCTTGTGTTTTAGGCTGCCCACAAAGAAGGATCTGAGTTGAGGCATGTGCATGTTGGGCTCTGCAAAGTCTGCATTGGGCCAGTGGCCTTGAGCAGGGGTGTAATGACAGCTCAGGGCTGCCATGGCTTTTCTTCAGCAAAGAAGAGTTGAAGCCGTATCATTTCAGGGTGTGTTTGCACAAGGGAGGAAGCCTTCATCTTTTGGGAGTAGCTGCAGATCCACAATTATAATTGTCAGATAATAAAGGGACCCTGGGAGCCAAAACTTGGAGTTTGGAACAGCCTTTGGAGCCCTTGTGAATTCTTTTCTACAAGCCCTTGGATGGCGGAGTTTTAAACACCAGTCATCTGTGCAGGAAAAAGGAAAAATAAGGAAAAGCTTTCCTTTGAGGGTGGTGGAACCCTGGAACAGGCTGCCCAGAGACATTGTGGGGTCTCATTCTCTGGAGAGATTCCAAACCCGTCTGGATGCGATCCTGGGCACCCTGCTCTGGGTGACCCTGCTTTAGCATGGGGGTTGGATGAGATGATCTCCAGAGGTCCCTTCCAACCCCTTCCATTCTGTGATTCAATGTGCAGGACTATGTTTTTGTCTGTTTTACTCTTTAAAACATCATGAAACTCCAAAAGAAGACAGACTTCTCCCAGTATTGCCCCTGCAGTCCTGCGTTACTTGCTTTTTCTGTACAAACCTTAGAAACATTACTAAAGTATACATAGGTTTATGCTGTTTAGTATCAGTGCCACAAACATTAAACGTTTAGAATGTTCTGATTTTTAAGTTCATATTTAAATATTCTCTTGATTAATACTACTTCGAGGTTGTTTTTACCTAGAAATTAATATTAAAAGAAAGATTTCTTGTTTGTGATAGTCTAGAGTGTTTATTTGCTAGTGAGTGAAACTTTTCTGTAGACACTCCTCAATTTAATAACATCTGTGTCAAAATCTATTTCTTGACATTGCCAAGACCATAATAAAATATTTTTTCTTCCTCTTTGTAACAGCAGTAAGCTTTTCAGTCTGCATGAAAATTCAGGAACTATAACTGTGGCAGGTATGAAGAGTCTGCTTTATTTCAGCATTAGGAACATTTGGGACAGGTTTTTGACAGTGTTAAAAATTGTAATTATAGCATGTCTTCTTTAATTTTTTACTCATTAAACTAATTTCTTAATTATGAGAAAATTCATTCTTTCTTTGAAGTTCTATAGTTCTGGAGATGCTGCACTGTATTTTATTTTTTTCCTTTTATAACAACAAAGTGACTGAATTGCTTTCATTTCAGATTTGATTTGAATTACAGAATTGTACATAGTTCTTTCAAAAGAGATAAAGCAGCCCCAGAGCAGCAGAAGTGTGAATCTGATCATGACTACCATAATTTAGGCGTCTTCTTTTAAACTTTGCTTAAGAGTGAAAGTTTTTATTTTACAAGAGGAAAGAAGATAGTTTCCACACAGTTTCTTGTATGCTCATCAAGCAGATTTTAGTTTTCTGTGATGGTAGGTTTGTAATTGAAGGATTGTAGTGATGAGAAGGTGGGAATAGTGGCTAAAGCCAGTGAGTCCTCCTGGAAGGTCAAATGGAGCCTTTAATTAAAAACTTGGCTCTTTTTATTCTAAATACAATTGCTTGCTAAGCTGGAATAAATACATTTCACAGTCAGCTTTGTTCTTCAATGCCAAATGTTTGGGGTAGGTTGAGAACCTGTATACCATTCCCAATACAAAACACACTGTGATAGCAGGAATGCTGCAGAAGCTCTGGGAGAAATGACTGACAAGTGTCAAGGGGCACAGCATGAACACACAGCAATGTTGGTTCTTAGCTTTCTACCACAGTAAAACCAGGGAAAAAGGACCAAACTGCCATCATAAACCCCAGTCTTTGTTAAAGAGGTTTGCTCTCGTTGAAGTTTATACTGGAGATCTTGCCAGTGCCCAGCTGGACAGCAGAACAATTTTTGGGTGGACAAATATAAGAATTTAACCATGGCATAGAGTGATGGTAGCATGTTTTTAGTGTTGACCTGGCAGTGCTGAGTTAACAGCTGGACTTGATGATCTTAAAGGTCTTTTCCAACCAAAACAATTCTATGATTCTGTCTTGAAGGTGTTATGCTGCTACTTAATTCATTTTTGTTTTGGTTGGAAGACCTTTCTCTGATCTGGCTGCAGAAGTGATGTGGGAAGGAGGAGAGGGACCACACTGCAGTGGCTGTGTAGCTTTGTGCTGGGTTGACATGACAGCAGAGAGGTGGCTTCAGGCTGCTGGAGGCAGCAGAGGGAGCGCATGGGGATGGGATGGTTTGTTTCCACTGGTGTGCAGCTTTAGGGTGGGTGATTTTCTGACAGTAGGTGATATGCCAGTTCCTGTAGGTATAAAGAGCAGTCTTGATCCAGGATGGCCCTACAGGTGCAGTCACACAAGCTGGTTAGGAAGTGGAAATGAAGCATGTGAGATCTGCGATAGCACTTGAAGGATCAAAAAAGATGATGGGAACTTTGGGCATGGTGCAGTTACTGTTTATATGAGTTTTTCCTCCTCTATCTTGACACAGTTTCTTTCACAGCTAAATGTGTTTTTCCTCTGGACTTGATTGTTCTTCTTTCTCTGTATGACAAAGAAAATGGATTTACTCTTAAATATTTTCATGACAGCCACTTAGAAAACTGTTGCTATGTTCTTCCGTTCCAACATTATTTTTTTTTTCCTATTTTGTTTTATAGACACAGATGAGGACACAGTGAAAAGGTGTTTTGCCACGTTTGAAGAGAAGTTCTTCCAAACCTGTGAGAAAGAGCTTGCCAAAATCAACATTTTCTATTCAGGTAAGGTGCTTATTTGTGTATATTTGTGGAAAATACAGCACTACAAAAAGAGTCTGAATCTCCTAAAGTTTCAGAATAACCACAGTGGTCATGCAGATGTACCATCAGGTAATTATAGGGCAGGTTTATATGGGAAACTGCTCTCGTTTAATCACAGATGTGGAGCTAAAACATAGTATTTGAACAGAGGGAGAGACGGGCAGGCAATTTCATTGCTTTGCAATAGCCTCCTGCTGAGCTTTATGAAGATGCTTTTAAACTTAAGTGATAGCTTACATACAGGGCAGTTTCTCAGCTTATCCATGGTGACACTCTCCTGTGTGTGTTTTAGGTGTGCTAAGCTCTCTGGCTGGTGTTTCCTGAGTTTGTGCAGGAATAGCTATCATGGACTTGCCTGTGCTTGGTAACTTGGCCATCCTCATGTGTCCAACAAGTTTTTAAACACTTAACTCTTTCTTAAACTCTTGCAACTTTCTGGGGTATCTCAGCCAGAAGCAATTTTCAATTTATGGTGGTGTATAAAATCCTGTTTAGTAAATTGAGTGAAAATGTAATGGTGGTTAAGAATAGGGATTCCTAGGGGTCAGATGTCAAAGTGCCCTTGTCTGTTGTTTTCCTTGAGAAAGCTTGCTTTTACATCCTGTGTTTTGACAATAGACTTTAGTTTAGGATAATTGGAAGTTCACAGTGTAATATTGCTACAAAAGGATTAGTAATAACATGCTCCAGTTCCACCCACTGTTACACTTCAGTTGATTTTCAGCCTCTTTTGGGCAAGGTTTAAAATGTGTTTTCAACTGGAGAAGCATTTAAATGTGGTTAAAGTGATGCATTGACTCCTGCTATGCTTTCTCTTAACACGTTGATTTATTCAGTTGGTGCTATTTGCAGCATAATGTGGTAGCCTTTCCTGTTTCTGATTTTAATCCAGTAACAAAGACAAAACTGAGTTGTGCGAAATATTTTAATAACCATCAGGCGATGGCTTTATTGCTAGCAGAATCTGGGTTGTGAGCATGACAATAGCTGAAAGCATTATAGGTGTAATAGTTGTGTCCTGCAGCTTGCCTCTGTTCAGCTTCCGTCTAGGGAAGTCCATCTCTTTTGGGCCGGTGGTCCTCCCTGGGGCAGTGGTGTTTTTGCTGTAGCCAGAGCAGGTGTCAGGGCAAGGACAAGGGACACTTTGTAGGTAGAAGCAATATATTAGGCCAGCCAGGTTTTATAACTGGTAGGCATTTTTCTACATGCAATTCATATGTACCTAACTCCGTGAGATCTTCTGTTTCTATCCCAGGTTTGAGATAAGGTTTTTATGCTCAGAAACTTGTCTTACTTATCTAGTTCTATCAAATCCTGTGTACTACGAACTAGACTCTGTGGAGGAAGTTCTGTCAATTTAGATGCACAATACAGATGATAATTTTCCCTAATGAGGACCTTTTAGCACACATGCACCCACGTATATGCACCCATTCCAGCATTGTTCAAAATGGCATTAATAATACAAGATGGGTTTTTTTCAACTTACTGTCATTTCAAACAAGTTGTAGAAGAGAATACATGTAATTTGAAAATCTCTTGTGATAAATCAGCTTAAAATAAGTCTTTTATTTGCAGAAGTGACATGACTTTAATAATATGGAAACCCTTTATTAGGGTTATTAATGTTAAGCTGTATCAAGAAATGTTCCATCAGTGGTTCCTCTTTTTGATCATGTCAGAAATTTGTCTGTTGGACCCTATTGTAAAGTTGTGTTGGCTTGGATTATGGCCTTGTACATCCCATTTATTATAGGCCTATTATATGGCTTATTACATGCTTGTCTTCACGACAGTAAATATTGTCCATTTTCAAGATCACCGAACTTTCTGTTGATCTCTGCTTCATTTCTTCATCATCTTTCCTTGTGCTGAGGGATCCTCAGTTAGCGTTGTCAGGGATGGCCACAGCATGGACAACCCCATCCTCTCAGGACGGACTGCTCCCAGATCCCAGCTCCTCCCTGGAGCACTCAGGGTTGGAATGTCTTCTGCTAAATGCCTTTACCTTTCACTGTGTGCTCAGGTTGTTGGCTCTCATCAAACGTAGCCTTCATTCCTAAGACCATCATCTCAGCTTGGTAGGAAGGAGAACTAAATCTGATTTGATGAACAGTTTGGAATTATTTGAAGTACAGTGAAGAAAATCTATATTCGGTTGAAAGAAAAAAGAGTAGCAGTAAAATTTTCAGATAGTTCCAGTAGACAACTGCCTACTCAAGTGCTAAAAATTTATTTGTGGCCAGTTTTGGTTTGTGTTTGGGATTTTCTAGAGGTGAAATTTGTTATATTTTAAATTAGCATCATCGGTATCTGCTCAGGCTACTGTTTAGCTGATAGCATTTTTGTGGTTAATTTAGAATCTGCTTTTATTATTTGTAGGAATCTGTGGCTTTAACTTGATAAGGAAATTATTGAATGTAATATGTACAAGTAGGAAAAGGAAGGAGTGATAAAAAAAGCCTGCCTAAAATGCCCAGAGCTGGGTAGCTGTGAGCAGGTATGGGCTGTTCAGTTACCTCCTGTCTGGTGAAACTGGTTTTTATCACAACCATGACCATGTCAACTGGAACTTGGGGGGAAATTTTGCTAGCTCTTTTGTGTGATAATTTTTTTTCGTTATGCTTATGTGTGAACTTTTTTCTTTAAAGTCAAAATAGTCAAAACCAAATAGGAATTGCATGGTTGAGGTGATAGCTCTTTAGATGGTGGGTTTTAGTCAGGATCTAGAAGGAAATGGACAAAGCTGTTTCTTTATTTCAAGCACTTCTGTTGAAGTCTACCTCTGTTGGTTTTAGATTTCTCCTTAGTCTTTGCTGTAAGATTACACTTGAGCTGAGGACTCAGTGGACATCATGTCATGCAAATTGCTGCAACACAGCAAGAGTGGCTGCAGTTTTTAAGTGTATGCTGCTTTTTCCTGACCCTTCTGAGTGACATATGTTTTGTTTGTTTGTTTTTTTAAAAGTAACTTTTTGGATTGCTAAATTAGTGATAGTGGTGAATGTCTTTTCAATTCTTTTGGAGCATGTTGCTTTGCTGTTTCCCTGAGCAGTTCCTGTGGAGATTTGTAAGAATAACAGCACATATTTTTGTCTTATTTTGCTTTTGCAATGAATCTTGATGATAAAATCATACCATTAGATGAAATGATTTGTGGATGTGGAGTGTCCAGCAAGTCAAGGAAGATGATTCTCCCCCTCTGCTCTTGTGAGACCACATCTGGAGCCTACATCCAGCTCTGAAGCCCTCAACACAGGAATGACATGGACTTGTTGAAGCAGGTCCAGAGGAGAACTGTGAAGATGATATGAGGGCTGGAACATCCCACCTATGAGGACAGGCTGAGAGAGTTAGGGTTGTTCAGCCTGGAGAAGAGAAGGCTCCAGGGAGACCTTATTGTGGCTTTTCAGTACTTAAAGGGGGCCTATAAAAAAGCTGAGAGAGTCTTTTTACAAGGGCTTGTAGTGATAGAATGAGGCATAATGGCTTTAAACTGGAAGAGGGTAGATGTAGATTAGAAATTAGGAAGAAGCTCTTCACTACGAGGGTGGTGAGACACTGTGGAACAGGTTGCCATCACTGGGTGTGTTCAAGACCAAGTTGGATGGGGCTTTGAGCAACCTGGTATAGTGGAAGGTATCCCTGCCCATGGCAGGGGGTTTGGAACCTAGATGATCTTTAAGGTCCCTTCCAACCCAAACCATTCTATGATTCTATAACTGAAGTCAGTGCAAGAGAGAGGGCAGGAGGGAGGAGAAGGTGGTAGGACTGCTGTTTCTCAGGAGTGGTAGGTCGTTATAGGACTGGGTCAGTTTTCTTTAAAGCCTCATCCTCAGAGGACTGTGGCCCTCCCTTATGGATGGAGAGGGCTGTATAGAAGACAGCATGTGGTTCTTTTCAGTAGTGTGTAATTAAGAAGAATGTTTGTATTTGGAGATGGTGCTTTTTTATGGTTGTCGCTTTATAAAGAGATAGGAAAATTGCAACCACAGTTTTATGACTATTTCAAAGCATTGTCTTCTCTTTAAATAGTCTGTTACTGGGTTGCTGGTTTTCAAGTTTTTTCTGGACATAGGGACAACGGAACAGTGCTTTCATTTGAAAGATGAAAATTTAAACTGTTCCATATTTAATAATTTGATACAAAAGAAATCTCAGCGTATCTTGGATGATTTAATATAATGCTTTGAATATAGAGTGAACTTGTGAGTTTTATTTCTGTGAAGGCTTTTGATTCTAATGGCTCTTCTAGCAGATATCTGTTACTTCTTCCCGGAAGAGTTCCCAAAGTGGGGACGGGTTATTGTTTTTGCAGTCTCACCTTGCATGTGTTAAATATTATGTGCTTGTAGGCTGTGGGCTGACAATTCTCACTGTGGGCTGCATTGCCTCAGTTCAGTGAACTCCTTACAGCTGTAGAAGTTGTCAGAGAGTTTTTCTTTCCTGTCTTTTTAAAACCTCTTACTTCAATAAAGTTTATAATCAATAAAGTTACAGAGTGTTTCAGGGTCTTCCATACCTCATTTGTCTATATCGATCCCCACTTTCTGTTTGGAAAAGTATTCTCCTTCTGGTAAGTATCTTATGCAGAGCACTGTAAAATTATTTACAGAGGAGTTTTGCTCTTAAAATTAACCAGACTCAAATAAGACTGAGGAAAAAGTCAGAATTGCTCCCATAAGAGTAAATCGTACTTCTGAGGGAGTAATTTATAATTACCATTAAGTTATGTAAGATACTAATGAAGAGAATTCAGTTGCCAGCCAGGAGACCGTCATGCAGAGCGTTGGGTCACAGAGGGACCCTGGGACTCCATGGTTCATGGTGCAGAGGTATGTGTCCCATGGGATGGAGGTGGCTCCAGCTTCCAGCTGCCTGCTCCGACACTGGGAACTTGCTCAGTGTTTTCCTGGCCAAGGCTGCTGCCCATGGTCTGCAGTGGAGCCTATCAAGAGAGATGCCAAAGCTGTGACTGAAGCTGTGAAGGGGAAAGCCTGGAAGGAACCAGTTGTACAGAACAAGGAAAGATGGTGTTGTTGGTTATGCTGTTTTTAGCATTAGAAGATTTTTATTTAGTCAAAAAGATTTATTTTCTGAAAGTACATAAAGCAGCATGTTTAAAGGAACACTTTTTTTATACTTGAGATGTGAGGAAGAGAGATTGACTTGTTCTGAAAACACATCAAAATGATATTTAAATTCTGATTGACTGTCCCTTGAATCAATAAATGAGGCAATGGTTCTAACCTGCGTGAACCTAAACTGAGGAAGAGGGATAAATTATTACAGCGGATCATGTACGGCAGCTAGTAGTGTTGTAGCTCCTGATCAAAGCAGAAGCTGTGTTTGTCTATCACTGGAAGCTTGGCAGAGGGGTTGTATTGCTCTCCAAGTTCCAAAATTCAGCGTCACATTTGAAGTGTGTTTTGTTGGGTTTTTTTCTCCTTTGCACAGATCTGAAAAGTGCTTTGCTTACTGTCAAGTTTCATAATATTGCCTAGTAGGGGTTTTTTTCCTACCACTTTTTGTACATTGGCTTTATTGGAGAAAGGTGAGCAGCTTTCCTTCATGCGTGCGTGGAGGAGACATGTGTCACTGCTTTGGTATTTGGGTGAGACCCTATCTGCCTGTCTGCCTCCAGCCATGGCTCTGCCAGCCTGGGAAAGCCTGACCCTTCATTCCAGCACTGCCTTATAGCCCCTGGTAGGGGTGTCAGCTGTGCTGGTTGGGCTTCTTCCATCCTTAACGGGTATTTGTACAGTCCTGGAATGAGCATCCTCTAGAGATCAGGTCTGGGGTGGAAGATGAGAGGTCTGAGTTCATGTCTGATGCTGCTTCAGTCTGTGCTGAAGGACAGCCCTTTGATTTTGATTATATTAAGACCTGTCTGACATCATGGCTTTTTTTTGGGGGGGAACATGTATGTTTTACATGGAAGTGCTTTAAAACCTTTAACAAGAAGGAGCTTCATAAAGGAGAAAGGTGAAGAGTTGAATTAATGCTTAGTAGGGGAAGGTTATTCAGTGCAGTGCTTTTTATCTACAGGTGCGTTATTTGAGGAAAGTACGTGCTTTCTACGGGCTCAGCAAGCAAGTTGCCAACCTCTGCTCTGACTTTTCCTTTTCCTTGCTAACAGAAAAGCTTGCAGAAGCTCAGCGCAGGTTTACTACTCTTCGGACTGAGTTACAATCGACTTTGGATGCACAGAAAGAAGCCAGCGGGGCTTCCACTCTGCAGCGACGCAGAAAGCCGGTCTTCCACCTGTCCCACGAAGAACGTGTCCAGCATAGGAATATCAAAGATCTGAAATTGGCCTTCAGCGAGCTCTACCTCAGCCTCATCTTACTGCAGAACTATCAGGTACCTGCAAAAAGAGGTGGTTTTATAAAGCCCTCTGTGTCCATGTCTCTGTGCTTTGTGTGTTATTGACTTGCCTCATTTAAGCTAGTTTGTCATCTTTTATTTTGGGGTCCCTAAAAACTTGTAAAGAACAGGCAGGTGCCTAGCAGCTAGCAGGATACATCTTGTTGCTTTTTGTTGAGCTGGAAAAGCTAAGCTGACCTGCAGAAGGACCTTCCTTTATTTTTCCTGGGCCAGCTGACCCCAACACCCTTGGCCCAGGCATGGCCAGAGCACGAAGTCCCATCGGGACGTCCTTTTTCTGTACTATGTTGTTCTGTGCAGGGCTGGAGCTGGCAAGTTGGGGAAGAAGCTCTTTTATCTAATATTTGTAATGAAACTTGAAATGCTAATGTGCTGTTTCCTCTTGGCGTTACCATGGTAGTGACTGTGACCTTGCTGTATCAGAATTTCTTGTTAAAACATCCATTTAAAAAAAATGTTTTTAATTCTGCAGGATACAGGCTCGTTTGCCTTGAAGCATGAAAAAACAAACCTTTAGTTGTACTCGGGTTTCTGGCGTGAACAAACATGATAAATACTGTAGGAACTGATTTTGTTACAAAAATCTTAAAACAAAAATCTTAAACTGTTAAGATCTTTTTTGCTGGTCTATCTCTTTTGGTGCTAAATAGTCTGAAATGCTTTTAAATGTCTTACTCTGCAGGTTTTTAACTTGTTAAATAACAATTTTTGAACTTAAATTCACTACATCTGTATTTAGTTCTTTAGCAGCATTGTACTGGAGGATTTTACTAAACAGAATTCACCATAAAAATTGATTGAATACCATTCTTCAGTATGAACAAAACTTAATCCTTCTAAAATTCTGAGTGTTTGAGCCTCTCCTGAAGTGATGTTATGTCTTTGAACACTTGTCCAGAAACTACTTATGAGTTTCTCAATAAAGCCCTTTAAGTATTAGAGTTACTTTCTCATTCAAAATCCTGGGAAAGTTAGAGTATCTACCGCTTTTCAGGAATAGATGGAAGCAGTATTACCTGCTGTGATTTCTTCACCTTTTTTCTTTTTTTTTTTTTTTTTTTAAAAAAAAGGAAGCTCTTAGTCTTGGTTACAAAATATTATTTCTGAGGTTTGATGAAGAATTGAAATAGAAAATAATATAGGTCATTCCTTTGGAAAATCTTTTTTTACTATTTATCAGTAAAGTTAAGAATCTTGCTCACTTACATTTTTTCTAGCATGTATCCAGGTCCATTGTATATACACTAAATATTGATGTAAAACCCATCTGGATGTGATAGCTTTCAGTTTCCAAAAGGAACAGAGCTGCTTTCTACAACATATCGTCTTCAAAAAAAGAATGAGAAAAATAAATTCAAATCGGTCTTGAAGCTGAGGACAAAGAATACAAGTACAAAGACACAAAACCAAATTCCAGAATACTCCTCTTAATCATGAGCTTAGAATATAAGAATTAGGAATAGTCAAGCTCTTGCAGTTTTAGAGAGGGAAAACAATAACCTGGAGGGAGGATGACATAGCTGAGGCCTTCATGTAGGAGGTAAAGTGAAGTCAACAGCAGCATTATAAATATCAAACTATAGCTTTGATGAAATGCTGAAGTCTGGAGTTGAGTTACTAAGAAGGAAAAATCCACATGAAATAAATTTCTCAGTCTGCTGGGACTGAAGCGAGAGCACAAGTTGCATGTGTTCATTCCTAAGGTGCACAAACTGAACATCACATGAAACTATAACTTGTCTCCAGGACATGTCTTACATGTTTAACTTGCCAATGTTTAAACTTGTCATAAAATTAATCTATAGTTAGCAGTAGTATATCATTCTAGAGTGTGTACATATAGAAATAAATCTCTTTTGTTTGTTCTAAAACACAGCATTTCAAATTCTTGAGAAATAGTACTATAAGTATATAGTAGTTACTTACACATACTGTATATAATAGAGTACATTCATTGGGCGAATAATGGCTGAATCTGTCTTATTAAGTGGCTGCACATTTGTCTTACTGGTGCATTTCCGAATAAACTTGTATATGAGCAAAGATTTTTTTGAGTCCACTATCTGATTCTGCTTGATCTTGCATTTTATTATTGCATAAGTTGCAATACTTGATTTTTTTCACCTTTAATGACAAAACATACCATTAGATGATTCACTTCAATGGATTCAGTGAGTATCCAGCAGAAGCTGGGCTCAGAGAAAGCCAAATAAAACAGCAAGAAGAGCAAAACATGTGGCTGCATAAATGCCATTTGGCTGTTCTGTTTCACAGTTCCATCGCTGCGTGTTCTTGTCAGCAGTACCCCTGTAACCAGCTGTGTTTTTATCATGAGTTTTGAGCTTGCAGAATTTGTGCAGCCAAAGGATGAAACACTGCTGGAGAGGTTCTAGGGTGTCTGGTGTTATAATTTTGTTGTTCTTTTTTTAATCTCCAATCTCTTCAATAGCAACCTGCCCTCGCTGGGGTGGAATGTTGACTTTTCCAATAGAAAGTAATTAAAGTCTCTTGTCTGCAGTAATGCAGATCATTAATGCATTGGCTTCCTGCTCCTGTCTCCCTAGCCTCATTTCCCCATGTATATGGTAGGGGTCTGGTATCAAATCACTCTAAGCATAATTAGATTGAAAATAATTTCAGTGAGTAGTTGGCGCCTCTCCCCAGGGCATTGCATTTTACTGTTTTCTCTGGTTTTCTTTCCAAGCTACTTCGTAGGCTTTTTCAGAAGTGAATCTTGCCATGGTCTGTCTGTGTTCCTGGCTGTTGCTTGAAAGAAATATTGAGTCTTTCAAGCAGCATTTTCTGTGTAATGAAATGCAGAATTTCAAATGCATCTTGTTGCAGCAGTTGCCTGCAGCATGATGAGCTTTGCCTGTCTTAGTTACTGCACATTAGAAGAATATTGGGTCAGGGCTCACATTAACTTGGAAATCAACCATTACTTCTTATTTTATTGCAGCATTACGTGCTTATCTCTACAGACTAGAGAGTTGCATCTCCCACATCTGCAAGCCTGAAGTAGTTATGCAGTTGTTGTGCAATGTATTCTGTGAAAAGGGAAGCTGCTCTGGGGTTGTGCTTGTCTGGATTCCATCTGCAGCATTTAAAACTTTTGAGGATTTTCATTCTACACTGCCCTTATGTGTCACTTCCTTCATTAAGGAGGAACCCAGGACAGTGGGTTAGGTAGCTCCCTGCAAATAATTGACCTATTTTTATGCCCTCATTTTTTTTTCTGTTATTTGCAAGGTGTATGTGTTACTTCTAATAAAGTAATAACTCAAAAACTTCCTGACAATAGATGCAATAATTTTGATTCTTCTTATGAACTATTCCTTTTTAGCTAGCACTGGAAATATAACCATTGAGCTTTATTGCAAGCTGACTGAAGTTAAAAGCCAGTAATTCTTTTCCCTTTGTCTGCAGAATCTGAATTTCACTGGCTTCCGCAAGATCTTAAAGAAGCATGACAAGAACCTGGAGACGGCACGGGGAGCAGAATGGCGGGTGGCCGAGGTGGAGGTGGCCCCCTTCTACACCTGCAAAAAGATCAACCAGCTTATCTCCGAAACAGAGGTAAAGATGCTAGTCTGGGCACTGCTCCTCTGTTAACTAGAAAACTTGATGCTGCGTGGTGAGCTTTTTGTGTCTTGATTACCACATATTGAAAGAGTATTGGGCCAAAGGTCAAATATAACTTGGAAATCAATCGTTATTTTTGGTTTTAATGCAGTACTGTGTGCTCATCATTAGGATGAACTTCTGTAATGTGTATCTTTATCTCTTTAGGAAGTGGTGACCAATGAGTTAGAAGATGGAGACAGACAGAAGGCTATGAAACGTTTGCGTGTTCCACCCTTAGGAGCAGCTCAGGTGAGAGATTGAGTTATCTAGCAAAGCTGCTTCTCCAGCTTGTCAAGGTGCCAAAGTAGATTCAACATCTGAACGAAGTAGTGAAAATAATTGATGTGAGCACATGCCACAAATTGTGGCAGGGGGGATGTGGCCACATAAAATCTGCTTTAGTTCTGGAAGGTTTGGAAATAGCTTACTATTCCTAACGCATGCAGACAAGGCAATGAAGGGATGAGATAACTAGTAAAAGGAAATCTGTGCTAATAATAATGTATATGTAGTGTTTGTGTGGTCTGGAATATTTTTCAAGGGGTGCTGAGATGTCCAAGCTCTGTTTCAACACAGCAACAATGTAGGCAAGAATATTATGCAGCATTTTCAATTTAAAAAACCTCACTTCAAGAGCAAGAGTGCAATCAGACATCAGAACACTGTATCCTTGATTTTAAATTTACTCTGTAGATTAATCTCACTTTGCTGACAACCTCTTTACCCCACCTTAACCTCCACCATTATTTTGTTCACAGCCTGTACCAGCCTGGACTACATTCAGGGTTGGATTGTTCTGTGGCTTGTTCATTGCACTGAATGTCACTGTCATACTTTCAGGTGGGTATCCTTGGCTGGACCTGGCTGGTTACCATCCCTTGGTTGGATATGTTCTCATCACTTAGTGAGGGCCTGGATCTGGACAGGGTTGGTCAGGATGTTCTGGGTTCAATCAGCCAGAGTCAGATCACTCTGTTATGAATTAATAGTTATGCTCAGTAATAGATTGTGGTTTTGCTCATGTTATATATGTGCATTTTGGACTTTGAATATATTATTGTTTATTCTCCTGCTTTCCTCCTTACTCTTGGAGGGATATTCTGGAGATGCAACATCCATGTATGGAGACAGGTTTCTGTTACCATTCTGTGAAGACACAGCCCTCACCCACCTTGAGAGAAGTGTTCGTAGAACTTAGTTTTGCATGGTACTGACCTTCCTACAGAGAATGAGACCAGAGCTGTGGGAGCACCAGGCCACTTGGGACATTTTCATGTAGAAATTTCTAGGATTTCAATGCCTGGTGCCTATTTAATGGAATTAATTGACTTTTCCTTGTTGGCAGATTTTGGCAAGGTTGTTTAAAAACTACAATAAGTTGCGTATCTCGGGCCTTTGTTTTGTTGTTCTTTGTGCCTTCTGAGTTTGGACTCTGATTAGAGTAAAAGCCATGTTAGTCCTGTAGATCCAGATACAGCACTTAATCACAAGTGGCTTTACTAATTGTGCATGTGATTTCTGGAGTGTTGTAACTTGCTTAAGCAGTACAAAGGAAAAGGCTTACATCAACATACAAGCTCTTGCGTTAGGGAAAGCACACGTCTGTGGTTTTGACTTAAAAGAATTTTTGATCAGCAGTTTCTGTAATTAGATCAAGTCATCTCTTGGGATAAAAATGTCTCTATTTGAGAAGCTGTTTGCAGTGCTTCTCATTTGGTCTTCCTTTGGTAGAAGAAAGTTGACCCGTCTGTGTGAAGGGTCTGTTTAATGTGTAGAAGCTGTTCTTTATTCATCGTATCTTTTTTTTTTTTCCTGTTACTTACATGTTTGATCTCTGTATGAGATGCAAATATGATTGAAGCCAGTTGTGTTTGCTTTCTCTCTCAGTATTAAGGGTGAAAAAGTGGCACAGTTGTGAGAATGAATTCATAAAAATAATTATATTTCTAAAGCTGATGTTACTAACCTAGTGTGGATTATAGGTGTATTTGTGTCAGCAGGCATGATTTGATATCTGTATGTTATTTCAGATATCGGAGAAAAACTGTATTCTAGCAGCAAAGTGTTTGTTTTTAATTGGGTATTGCTTTGCTAACCTCTCTGCTGCTTTTGCCAAATTGTTTTTATTATTTGATTGACCAAGATAGGATTTGAGTGTTGTACGTGCAGAATATATGAAACAGCATTAGAACGTGACTTCTAACGGTAAACCACTTCTGTATTGCCTGATTTTAATACTGGGACAGCAACATTTTACAGAGATGAGTTTGTGATAACTTTGGGGTCTGTTAAAGGCTGTAGATGCTACAGGTGAATCCCAGGAGGATGTCACCCTAAAGAGTATGAATTTTGAAGCCTCACTGTTTCTGTATCAGCTTTCCGAGGTGCCAAGCTAGTGTGTAATTGAGGTTGAAAGTTCGTGGAAATAGGCATGGTTTTATTAACCAGAAACCTGGAAGATTTAATCCAAAATCTCAAGACTCTTGCTGAAGCAGTGCCCTGTCTCTTGTTTGGGAATTAGGCTGCGATGCCATTGAGCTTGTCACCAGGAACATCTTCCTCTTTGAGCACCTTGTTCAGAGCCTGGGCTTGCTGAAGGGGTGAGTCCATATGAATGGACAGTCTCTTTGCCTTGGGGTTAGTAGGGACCCCTGACCTGGGTCATGCCAGTTTTAGACCTCATACACCTTTGTTGGGCACTTCCCTGCAAGCGGGGTCCTTGAGGGTCTTGAGTCAATCTGCTCAGCTGTAGTGAAAAAAATGGCTCGATTAGGAGACACAAAGAGAATCAAATCTAGCCTCTACACCGTGGAAGCTGATCTGGATAGTGTCAGGAGAGAATATATAGAAATACTCTTAGCATATCTGTGTTAGTATCTCAGCTGCTTGTACTGTTCGGTATCTGCTCTTTCTCCAGATCTAGCTGCTGTCCCACATTGCAATTATAGTCCTCTACCAACCTGAGAGTCCAGAGATAAGATTAGCAACATTAGCTATGGAAGTCATATGCTATACTGTCACATTGAACAGTGTTCACCGTAGGATAAACCTTTGTCTGCGTGTTCCATCTCAAGTAACACACAGCACATCTGTCCTGTTCTGTCTGGTCATTTCTTATTCACTATTTTTGGGGCTACTCCATCCTGTTTGGATGCACCTACCTTGGTTTTGTCTGCCAGCATTTCAGATTACAATTTGAAATGCTGCTTTTGCAATTCCACATTTAAGACTCATTTCTTTCAGCTTCTTCAGGATGTCTGTTGTTTCTGTCCAAAATATGACTCTATTTTGCCTGAATCCAACAGTCTCTTTAAGCTTTAAATTTAAAGCAACAGTTCTTGAGCTATTGTTCCTTGCACCATTTTTCTCCACAATTTTATGTGGTATAAAGTACAGGTGCTGAACACGTGAAACTTCTTATGGATATGCTTTCTCTGAAGAAAAGTTTGGAAAAACTTGGGACTGGAGTTTAGACAGGAAGGTTTGTGGGAATAAAATCTCAGCATTAATTCTGTGAAACTGTATGTTCTGTTCTTTCCCCTCATAAAAAGCATGTGAGTGAGAAACACTCAAACTGACATTAAGGATGCAAATAACTACTTTATTTGTGCTTTTTTCACAAAACCCGTGTCAAGCAACTGAGGGTCAGTATTTTGTGCTAGGGAATACTGCTGCTGTATAAGGCTGCTCATTGTTCAAAATTAAGCAAATTTGTTTCCAAAAACCCTGAAAACTGAACAAAAGAAGGAACAGGCTTTCTGGTATTGCTGCCTGATGTTGGGTTTTCTGTTTGGTTGTGGCTGGATATGATATTACTAGTTAGGAATATGCATGACATTACAGTTGTATTGAGTTTGGCAATGAGGCGCAGTGTAGCGTTGTCTGAAATGCTGTAAATGGTGCTTTTTGGTTTTTGTGGGGAGCTGAAGTATTTGTGTATCTGACCATCGGGATTTCATCTCCATTAAACCAGAACATGTAAGTGCATATAGCCACGATTTATGCTAGTGCTGTCCCTCATGCCTGTAGTGTGAGACAGGGGATTTGTGATGCTGCTAATGACCCAACTACACTAGCTGCAGAGTGAATTTTCCCCAGAACACTCCTAAATGCTCTAAAATACTCCTAAGTTCTCTGAAAAGCTATGCTAAAAGTCCTCCACTTGCCAAAATACACAGGTGTGTAGGAGCATACCCTGTTTTCACAGGGTACAGCCCAGCACCTGAGAAGCAGCGGAGCACAGCTTTGCTTTGTGATGTGAGTTGTGCTGTTGCTGAGCTTGTTTCATTTTTGTCTTTACCAGGTGTGGCTTTTATAGACGGACCAAATGTGTGGCCACTGGTGAGAATCTATCGGGGTGGCTTCCTCCTGATAGAATTCCTCTTTCTCCTGGGTATCAACACATATGGCTGGAGACAGGCTGGAGTGAATCACGTCCTCATCTTCGAACTCAATCCCCGCAGCAATTTGTCCCATCAACATCTCTTTGAGGTAACCAGAACAGATTGTAGGAGTGGCTGAGCTGTGCGGTGTATCAGGAGGATAAATCCTGCACCATTTCCTGGCAAGGAGTCCTAATACAATTAGAAGAGGAAGTTGCTGAAGTCTGATTAGATTACAGGATTGAACACTGCTCTCCCTTTCCTTATAATGAGAATTCATTGTAGGTTTCAGAGCTATATTTTCGTAAGGTATCTATGTGTTTTTTCTCTCTTTCTGTAGATTGCTGGTTTCCTGGGGGTTTTGTGGTGCCTGAGCCTGCTGGCATGTATATATGGTAAATTCACCTACATCCCTATGCAGGTGAATCCACTCATCTTGTACGGCTTCATGTTGCTTTTTCTCATCAATCCTACCAAAACCTTATATTACAAGTCCCGTTTTTGGCTGCTCAAACTATTGGTAAGTCTCAAAACTGCTTTAAATAACTTTTTTTAAAATGCTGTAGCTGAGCAGTAGCAGTTAAGTATATAGCAGTGTCACTAATTTTCATGAAAGAGAGGTTCTTGCACCACTGTGTATTGCCAGAGCAGACCTGATAAGGTAGGGACTGAAAATGGGTGTTGAGCGCAGGTTTATAGAAGCAACTTCTTGTCTGTACCAGTTTGTCATTATCTTCATATTGCAGGTAGCTCCTTGTTGATCTTCCTATAGACAGCTGTATACATACTTTTGCGCATATAGAAACACTTGGATATCTTTGCTTGCTTGTTCCTTAATGTAGCAAAACAGTTTGATTAAGGTTACAATGCTCAAAGGCAAGGTTGTGTGGGTGCTCCTCAGCCTGAACCGGGTGAGTGCCAACATCAAGAAGGCTTATTGACAAAGAGGGAACCTTTGCAAAGGTTACTGCTTATAAAATTATGTTCATGAATGGGTTGGGGTTTTTTCAGCAAATCTGTTTGTGGCCTTAAACTAGTTATTTTAGACCCAGCTCCTATTTTCCAGATACGATGACTCTGGTAGATTGAATGTAACTATGTGTGCTACTTCAGTGTTATGGTTATAGGTGGGACCTCCAAAAGAACAGTTTTCAAACTTGTTGGATGGCTCATCAGTTTCTTCCCAAATGGCACCTTCATCTCCAAACTGTATGCCCTTTTAAATTGACTTTAATCAAGTCAGTTCCCTTGATACCTTATTCTTGCTGGAACTGCTCTGAGAGTGGAAGATGGTTTGGCTGGCTGGTGTTATTCATAGAATCATTTAATGCCAATTAAAACAATTAACTTTATCCGGAACATGACCAAGATGAAATGTGGAATCATGCTTCAAATGCGTGCGTGCAGGTTTGTGCATAGCTAGTTAACCTCTGTCTGCTTACCTCTCATTTGATTTGCTAGCTTACTACTATATCAGTTTCTCCCTTTTTTGCCTTCCAGCATTCAGTCATCTCTCAGAGTTGTACCTTTGGTCCCAAGACTCATTAGTCTTGCTGCTGTCCCTTGGTGCTAGGGGAAGCACTGGAAGTGCTCTAACTGTATGAGCAATATCTGTGCTAATTTATCTTAGTATCTTAACAGGATAAGGTTCTCTGTCTTCTCAGAGCTCTTAGGTAGTTTCCAGTACCTGCTCTCTCTCCCAGCTCTCTCTGGACTACACTGCAGTTTGCAATAACAGGCATACCTTGAGTGTGCAGAGGCCAATTCATCCCTGGGGAAAAAAGCCGCATCAAAATGCGGGATTGCCTTAATGATGGAAAATGACACAGTACTTCTGATGGTGTATTACGCGGAAGGGGAAAAAAGAGGCCAAACCACATCAAGAGTAGCTGTTAAGCTTTTCTAATTTCTATTGCATGTAATTGGCCAGCTGGGTGTATTTTATTTCTCCATGCAGCCGCCAGCAGCTACCTGGGTGAAAGGAGGTTTAAATAGTGCAATTCTTAGAACAGTGCTGCTCACACAAATTCTGGGTTGGTGAGCTTTTTTCTTCACATGCTCAACATGTTTTCTTTCCAGCCAAAATGATGTCTGACATATTGAGTGTTACAGAGCATTACTGGCACCTTCAATTTTTCTAGCACCAAATCAGGATACTTTACTGTGTTGTAGTGTTTCCTGATGGATCTAGGAGGCTTTACTGCATCCACCAGTCGTCATCAACAGCTACATGTTGGTACTTATGAGTGGGATCTCTTTGATAATCCCTGAGGTACCGCAAGTTACATCTGAATTGATCTTCCTCTGAGTGAAAAAAGTTATTTAGCCTGCAGTAAGTTTAATTCCCATGCCAGGCTCTTCCTTCTCGCCTTCATGCTGAGGTGAGTGTTCTTTGTCACCTTGCTGCTGGATGAGAAGCCCATGAGTGCGCTTGTGTAGGCTGAGGAGAGCAGCTCGCTGGGAGGAATCAGATCTGAGCACAGGGAATGGCATGGCGTCTGCATGCCCACGCTCTCTGCAGGGCACCGAAATGCTGAAACAACTTCAGGGAGCCTGTCTGAGAGAGGTGAAAATCTAGGAAGAGTTTAGCTCCAGCTCAAATATCTACCATCTCAGCACTTACTGAAGCGACAGTCCTCAGCACCAGGAAGTCTGTGCTCAGATTGTGGAACTGTTGATCTATAATTGCAGCTGATTACTTGAAATGGAGCTCCAACTCCAGCTTTTGGTATTTGATGACTTTATTCTTGCAGCTCACCTTCTCTGGAGGATGTTGCAGGTGCTTCTCAGCTGGGGAGTGAGGAGTTGCCTGTGGTACCTGCCAGCACCCTCTGGTAGCTGGGCTGCAGCTCCAGCTGTGCCTGGGCGGCGTGTGGCAGTGGTCAGAAACCACAATGTCTGATGTGCCAGGTCAGGAGGGTTCAGATGGCAGCTCAGGTTCTTGAGTATAGCTAACCAAGATGCCAGTGCCTTTGGTCATGGGCGTATCTGCTGACTCCTCATTTGCTGTAACCTTTAGGTGGAAAGCTTCTGCTTGCTTCTACTCTCTTAAAAGTTTTATGCTGTCATCTAATAGTGCCTAAGTGTCTCTCCCTAAATTAATATGATTTTAGTTAATTTCTTTTTTTTTTTTTTTAGGGAAATCTAGCTGTAAATCTGTTTTCACATTTCATCTTTTTTTGGTTAGTATTTAAAGGAAAAAAATATAGTCTCTGATGAAACACATAAAGATAGTATCAGGGAGTGTTGGTAAACTAGAGGAATGACCTTTTGAAAACGAAGGCTGATGTGGCTTCTCTGACCTCTGCAGAAGCTGTTGTGCAGCTGTACAGCTTTGAGGACAGACCTCCCTAATGTCTGACTGTGCTTGAGCCTTTGTAATAGGTGCTGTCCTACGTGAGCATAGTGCTTTCTGGGTCAAGATCCATATCTGCTTTATGCCACTAAGTCTTAATCCCCTATTTGGCTTTGAAATTTAGGACTGGAGCCTTAAATTGGCATTAGAAGCTGATGGGAATGTCAGGCCTTTCCCGGGTTTCTGTCACTGTGTACCCCTTAGGTCAATAAGGAGAGCAGTGTAAAAGATTAGTGTTAGCCTGTGCTTTCATTAATTTAAAGGTTCATAAATCTCTGAACTACTGGATGGTGCTGGTGCTCTCTCTTTGAGAAATTGGCCATTAGTAACTATAACTAACCGGCTAGAGAGTTGTAATCAAAAGTAATGGGCCATGAAAACTGTCTGGTTTGGAAGTAGTAAAACTGCTGTTAAGGCTTAGAGGGAAAGTGGACTGGGATTGAGGGGGAGTCTAATTGACAGCAAGAGGATTTCCTCTGCCCTTTCTTTAACTCTTTCCCTACTAGAGGCTTTGGTGGATCCAGCAGTAACAATAGTCATTTCTCCAACTTCTAACACCCAAGAACAACTAAAGTGTTAAGTAAACTGAGCCATGATCAGACTAATGGCCATGCAGAGGGTCTATAATCTAACTGACATTAAGTGTGAGGGAGAAGGTAAGTGTGGAAGATGTCAATAGACATGACATAAATGCCTGAAAGAAAATGCTGATCAAAATGAGGAGCAGCAGAATAAACAAAGCTGTGTAGAGCTCTTACACGGGGACTGGGAGTTTCTGGGAAAGAGCCTGGTTAGAGGAGACTGGGCTCTTCTGCCAGTAAAAAAAACAAAGAGATGTGGGGAAGCATGAATAGTTGCAGACAGGAAGATGAAAGAAGGAGTGTTATTTGTACTAAAACTGAGGAGACAGTTATCTTTTTTTTTTTTTTTTTTGTCAGCAATAGCAAAAGGCCAGCAATAAATCTTCAAGCGTTTCTGTTATTTCCATATTTGTTCAATGCTGTGATGTCCTGCCACCACATTTAGATATCTTTGACACTATGTCATGAATTATTCCCCTTTTTTTTTTTTTCTTTTTTTCCATGACAGTTTCGAGTGTTCACTGCTCCCTTCCACAAGGTGGGATTTGCAGATTTCTGGCTGGCTGATCAGCTCAACAGCCTGGTCGTGATACTCATGGATCTGGAATACATGATCTGCTTCTACAGCTTTGAGGTTCAGTGGGAGGACAATGCGGGACTTCTGGCAAATACAGGTAGAGTAATGCTGGCAACCCATGCGAACATGGTCAAAATGACCTGAAAAACACTGAGCAAGGCGCCTTCATAATCGTGTATCTGTTTTGAAGAGGGCTGCCAATGACAGAGGAAATTAAGTAATTGGCGTTTCTTGTAAACACAGTGTTAGAGAGGTTCTGCCCTTTCTTACTTCTATCCAGAGAAATGGAATCTTGCATCCGTGTTCATTGCCTAATCCAGTCATTTGGCCTGATGTGTATATTCATCAAAGAATTTAGACACAGCACTTCTTGATTGGAAGGAGAAATTTTCTGGTGATGGTGTTTTATTTCATAGTGGCTTAACCACATTTTTGCTTTTAGTCTGTTCCTGTTGCTCAGCTTGAAAACAAGTTGTATGAGCTTGTTAACCACAATTTTCTGTGCTGTAGCCTGCTTCTTACAGGCTCCATCACAGTGCCCTAAAGCAAGAGGGGGTGAAGAAACTTCCTTGGAGCTTGTTAGTGCCACCTCTTATTCAGTCAGAGCTGATGCTGAGATGCTGGGGCTGTGCATGCTCTGCTGCTTCTCTTGCCTTCTAGCCAGAAGAGCCACAAAGCTGGCATATGAATTTTGATTGTAGCCTTCCCAGTGGCAAAATACTACCTGTCCCCTCCTGGATCAGGCTGTTGTCTTTTCATTTTAAGCAGTGACTGCTGGCAAATTGTGTTGTCTGATGGTTTTGACACTTACTGAAAGAATTTGCAATATGCTTCGATAAGCATCAGTGTTCACTTTGTTCTTCCAGTCTGTCTTTCTCTTCCCTTTAAGACAGCGACGCAAGTAGCTAAATATTTATTAAAAATAAAGTAAAGCATCTGAGTGGGTAGCAACTTGTCCTCTTCCAATCCAAACAGTGGAATGGTAGCGGAGTGCTTTGGGGTAAATATCAGCTAATAACTTGTCTTTGTTAGTCTGAATAAGACACAAATGTTTGTTAGTCAGTGGGGCGTTTGGTTTAGATGTGCTGAGCGAGACAGAGTAAGAATATGCTTGGGGGTTCCAGGTAAAGCTGGGGTTTTCCTGGTCATTTCCTCGATAAAAAGAAGGCTTTCAAACATCAGGGGTGGGACACGGTGTCATGTTGGTGTAGTTGCCTCTTCATCCCTGTTATTGCTTTTTAAAAAACAAACAAACCCAAACACATACTTAAATATGTTTTTTCCTATTACAATATACAAGAAAAATAGGTCAAGGACATCTTGGGCAATGTAGCCTATTTGAGCTGTCCTGCAGAGTTTGGAAATGTTCTCCTATTTATGCAAAAAAATTCAGTGTCAAAGGCCTTTTGTAATTCCATCCTTAATTTGATTATTCACAGTACTGCCAGCAGCACAAAAGGAATCTAAAAATAGATTATTTCTAGTCTTCCTGCATGTTAATTGTACTGGCAAGCAGTGAAGGAGTTAGATGATGATCTGTCTGGACGTGTTATTGATGTCACATCACCTGAATACCTCCGAGATGGAGCAAAGAGCTTCAGGACACTTTTGGGTGATGAGCTGCTTGCTGTTCTGGATGTGTGTGTGCCTAAGCATAAGGCATTGATGGGGAATTGCTGTCATGTGGAGAGATATTGCTCTTAGAGAAAGGAAGACAATAGGACTTCTTAAACTTACCGACACTGTGTCCCAGAAAATATTTTTTTTTTTTTTTTTTTGCAGATAATCATATTTGTTACAGCTACTCCTACGGAGTGAGAGCAGTTGTCCAGTGCATCCCTGCTTGGTTGCGATTCATCCAGTGCCTGCGCCGTTACCGTGATAACAAACGGGCCTTTCATCTGGTTAACGCTGGAAAATATTCCACCACCTTCTTTGTGGTGACATTTGCAGCCCTCTACAGCACTCACAAAGGTATTGGATATTTTGGAAAATTCTTTGCAAGTAATAGGATTTGCTTTTTACATGGGAGAAGCTTGGAATCTGGCATCCCATTGAAGAATGAACTTTTGTCTGGTGATACCTGTGAAACATCTCAGTGGAAAGGTGAAAGCCTTGTAAAGAGAATTTTAAGACCTTCTTGTAGGTATTTTTCACATACCTGGTCTGCTTAGAACTGCATTTGTGGAGTGTGAGAGAATTTTCAGGTTTCTTTCCCGATAGGAACAAACGGAAATACCTATCAGTTTTTGCTGTGCAGGGAGGTTGAATGGGAGATGTGTAAGGAAAGGGAAAACACAGGAAATACTACTCCCCTGGCATTAATTAATAGCTAACCTGGATCATCTAAATAAAGTCAATCCATCATTCCTGAATGTGAGGAGATATGCACGTTGCTGGGAATATGCCCTCTCTGGATTTTCCTGTTGTTTTTATCCATGTTTTTTCTGCAGCTAGCAGGGAGTTGTTTCCAATCCATTTAACTGCAGATTGAGCTCTGATCCCTGAAGTTCCCCATCTCCCTGGAAACGACAATTACTCGATTCTGTTCTTGTTCTGAAGGAAAAAGCTTTTAGTTTCTGCACTTCAGGCAGTCGCCCTGCCTTTCATTGTTCTGAAGTCCTAAAAGCTGTATTCTTTTATTTGAAAATATATGCCTTCTATATCTCCAGAAAATTAGCATCTACACACACTTGTGAGCAATTACATATTCTGAAATACAGCTGTGGCAGGGCAGAGAGAAGTGTTCAAGGCATGCTTCTAGTAACGTGCTGGTTTTTTGGAGGGGTGGCAGTGTTACTAGAAACCTTCCTGTGGCCACAAAATGGCTTTTTGGATGTAAATGGGCCTGAAGTCACCCCGATACCATTTCTCAAGCCTTGATTTTAACGGCAGAGAAGTGCATTGGTGCAAGCTGGCCGAAGGCTACATCTCCAGCGCTCGTATCTGGAGGTACAGGCAGCCTTGGTGTGGGAACATCCGTGGTGGACGCAATGCCTGACCCCAATGTGCGTCTCATCCCGGAGCTTGTTCGTGGTTTAACTCGTTTGCTCAGTGACATTCTGCAGCTCTTCAGTTCCAGCCCTGCAGTCCAGTTAGTCACCGCCGCCAAAGCCCGAGATGAGACAAATACATATTGCCTGGCTACAGTCACTGCTTATATGCTTTTATATACAGTGCCTGCTCTGGGGAGGCTGACTAATGCTGCTCCTTCCCTGGGGGGACACCCTGGCAGAGCCTTCTGCAGAAAGGTTGGGGTAGGTTTGGAACCAAGAGGAAAACCAGCATCTCTCAAAATGTCCTCTTGCAGAATTTGACCTCTTTCTGCTCTCCTTGAAACTTGTGTCCTCGCCAGTACTGCTGACCCTTGTTCTCATTGCTGCCCATACGTAACTGTTGGCTCTTCAAATCTGGCAGGGAGTGGGTTGTAATGAGGTGTTTACGAGCCAGGCACTGGCCTTGTTCCAGTTGCTCAGAGATGTTCCTGACTCCCAGCTTTTGTCCATCCAGTTTTGTCAGTGGGAGTCAATAGCACGTAGTTGTTGGTATCCTACAAAAAAATTTAGAAGCTTTGTGGCCTTTGGAAATTACGTGTTAGCACATATTTTGTAGATGTTGCGGTGCCTGGGCTCATAGTGATTTTTTAGAGGGCTGTGGAAACACCTTGCCCTGTCTTCTCAGCTCCATAGATCTGCTCCCATCCTCCCATAAATGCACTTTCTAATATGCTAATACCTGTTAAGAATCCAATTTTATCTATGTGCTTTACATAGATTCCCAGTTCTTTTTGAACTTGGAATCAGATGATCTGTCGTCAAATTGTTATGATGTTACTGTTGAAAATAGATGCACTGCCTGCCCACACCTTCTGTGTTTCTGCTGAAGGAGAGCAAACACCCATCTCTTACCTACAAAACATCTGTTGGGGTCTAGATACTTGCTTTTGAGAAAGCAAGCACTGCACAAAACAAGTGAAAAATTGGTAAATGCCTTGCTGCTTAGACCTGCTCTAAACTGCAGTAAGTTATGAACCTGTTAATTACTGTGCTAAGAAGAGTTTTATTTAAACAGTCTTTCATGCCTGTGTGAGGAAGCTTATGACTTATCCCTCTGGAATGACAGCTTTTGGCTGCCAGGACGAGAGGGTGATTGGTGGCCTTTTCTTGGGAGGTCAGGTAACGTACACCAGTGCCTGTTCTCCATTTGGGACTCCTGGGGACATCGTGGCCCTCTGGAAAGGCTTATCTTCCCCCCTCCCTTGATTTGAACATTGAATAATTTGTAGCTGCTCTGTAGGTTTTTAACTCACGTTTGCCAACTGTGTGAAGACGGACTGTGTGACCAGGAGGGTGTGTTGGCGTTGAAAGGCAGCTAATTCATACAGTGTGCACTTGCAGTGTTCTTGTGCTGTGTTTTTGTGTGCTTGCAGGAAAAAACTCAAACCAAACAAATGTCCAAACACCATCCTATTATGTCTAAGTGGTGTATGCTGCTTCTAGTCATGTGTGGTCCTCCCTTCTCCAAACTCCCTGTGGCAAAGGATCCCCCCCAGTAACACAGTGTGCAGTGGGCTCTTGACGACTATCTCAGTTTCCCCAAAGCATCGCTGTTTAATAGTTCATATTGCTCAGGCAGTGCATCATCCTGATTCTTCCCTCAGAGAAGCCATTTCTTTACTTTGCTTCCTTTTGATTTAGATGCAGAATGGATTTTTCTCTGCTAATTGCAGATGGGATGTTAGACTGATACGATTTCAAAATAAATTCTGTTAGATTTTCTCTCCCAAACTTGCAATCCTGTTGTCTTGGGACTAGACTAGTTCTACAGAGTTAACTCCAAGCTATCATCCTGATACTCAGATGTCATCTGAGTCAGTGAAGCTGAAGTGGGAGCAGCCGCCCCACAACACAAGGCAACAGAGCAGGAAGCAGCTGGGTGGCCAAGCACCGACTCAAGCCACAACCACATTGCAGGGACAACAGCAGCAGCCTAAGGGCAACTGTTGCTGAGCTCACAGAGGAAGAACTCTCAGTATTTTTATATTGCTCAAAGGAATGGGAAGCAAAGACCGTGTTCTGTAAATATAGTCCTGCGGGGTGTGCTTGCAGAGGCAAATGAGGTATATCTGTAACTCTAAGCTACCTAGCAACCCGAGTGCCTGCCGCCAGGCCCTGCCCACTCGCCGCACAGCTGAGCAGGAGCCTCTGGCCCCACAAGGCTCTTTCCTACCCCTGCTTTGCATGGGTTCAGCGCTGGCATTAACCTCCCCAGCAGTGCTGAGCAGCTTTCCCCAATGGAAATATTACATTGCCTTATTTAATCCCTGTGGAAACCTACACGCTGCTGGGGAAACAAATGATTAAGCCCAAGCCTGCAGCAGAATATTTACCCCAAGTGCAGTGTTATTTCGGCACGCAACTGCTTTCTGCAGTGTTTTCACTCTGCCAAAAGCAGATGTGCTTTCATTGACACATGTACCGTTATAGCTGCTTCCAGATCTCCTCTTGTATAAAGTGTGCTTGCTTTTAAGAAGCTACACTGATGTACCAGGATGGTTTCCATCCTCACTCAGACTTGGTTCAGACTCTGTAAGGTAGGATTGGTATATTTAGGTGTTCAGCTCTTATGAGAAACAGTGCAACTGGAGTCATGTCATACTACTCTGAGTGTCGGTTGCTTCTTAAGCTTTACATGTGATTTATGCCCCAACTTTATTCTTTGTAAAGTGAGACACATCTTGGTTTTCCTACTGTCAATTTTCTCTTCCCTTGATGCCTTTTGCTCACACGGTGTCATCAAAATTATCTGGTTCACACAGAATACAGATTTGGCTTCTGTGCTTGAAGAACTGAGCTTCTTGAGTGCTTTATACTCTTCGATTATTCTCTCATTCTGTGGGATTTTTGTTTCAGCCTGAGCATTTGTGCATTTTCCTTGTTTTTTTCAGGAATAAGTTACTGAGCTTAAGCACAAGTGCTGTGTTAAAATTGGCTATGTGAGATTTTATCCTTTAACTGAAAGGAAATATGGTTTATGCAAGTTTTCATGGTCAGTTTGATTTACACACCTTATTCAATGAAATCCTTGTGGTGTGCATGGTATCCAGCTATTTATTAACCTCTGAATTATTCCAAAGTTAATCCATCTAACTTGGAAACTTGAGTAAACATCTCTTCTTCTGTACTGCTCCCAGGTCCTTTCCAGGTACTCCAATTAAGACTGCCGAACACTAGCTGCCATTGGCTTGGAAGTGCCGTAGGATGGTCTAAGATAATGTAACTGTCACTTTCTCATTAACCGGCCCAGGAAATTGACAGTAATTAAAAATACAGAAGTTAACTAAATAGGGCTGTCTCCAAAGAGTTGTGCTTCTGTCAGTGTTCTCATCGTTACTTCAGAAACAGGCTTCTCTGATGAAGTCATGTATAATTTGGGGGTTTTTTTGAAGCCAGCATAAGAGAAAACTGTGAAATTCTTTCTTTTGCCAAGGAACAGGGACGTGAGCTGTCAAGACAGGAGTCATCCTTCGATTAATGGGCTTTTGCAGGAAGGTGTTGGACCATCCCTTATTAATAGAGAGGTTCTGCCAGGTCTGACCAGAGTAAGATGAATGGGAAATGTGCTGCTTTTTGAAAACATGGTGGAAGATTCCCAGGTCTCACAACTGCTGCCTGCTCCTCTTTAATAACAGTGGCTTCAGCCGTTACTGGTGGTGATACCAGCTGGCGTAGCCAGCTGCCCGCTGGAACGGATCACTGGTTCTTCCATGGTCTGTCCCACCACAGGTCCCCTGGAGAGAGCTGTGACTTCCAGGGGAAGGGTGGTGATGCAAGGCAGGAGAGGGGAGAGGATGGTGGGAGGATGCTGTTGCACTGGGAGCTGCAGGAGGATGCCTTACTGTACCTTAATTCTGCTCTTCTCTGCTGGCTGAAGGACTGCAAAGTGGGGTGTGTCACTTAGCCCTTGTTGCTACTGTGTTAGAAACTGCAGGGTGCAACCCATCTGGCGTGAATTTGCTGGTAGGTGGAATAATAATTCACTGTGATCCAAAGTGGTTGCAGCAGGAGTGGAGGACAAGGTGATGTAAGAACTGGGACTGAAATGACTTTTACAGAAACTATACATTGGTGCAACAGCTCAGACTCAACTGAGAAATGTCATTGCATTTTTAGGAAGAGGGACAAGGCAGAATAAATGGACATACAGAATTCAAGTACAAATCTTTTTTCTTAAGTACAAAACTTAAAAAACAACAGCAACAAAACACTCCCAAAAGAATGAAGCAAGTAGCATTTGTGAGATCCTGCTTCCTAGCTTTCCCTTGCGTGTCAGTACAAGATCTCCCATCTCTCCCCCTCCTTCTCAGTGCTGGAAGAGCTATCAGCATTGTGGCAAGCCAGATCATTTGATTTAAATGTCACAAGAGCCTTATAGAGTACTTTGATTGACCTCTTGAAGTAAAACAAACTTTGTAATGGGATTAACTGGCTTCTTTCTTAATACTTGCTGATTTTGTGCAGCTTGCCTTAGCACATCATACTGGCAACTCCATCAGAATGATTATTTGGAGCCAAAATGTGCAACGTCTGTCACAGTGCTGTGAGCTAGGATGAGTTTTTGTCTGAAACCTTGTCATCCCATGCCCAGGAGGCCTTCAGTAATGAGTTGTGTTCATTAGCCAGTCTTTCTGATCCTTTCCATCAGAGCCACGGCAGTGTCATTAGCAAAGAATTGGAGGTATTGCCATGGGCAAACATTTCCATCCTGGCCTCTGACCTCCTTCCAGCTTTGACGTGGGTCTCTGCAGCACCCTGAGCAAACCCAGCTTCTCTGTGCTGGCTTGTTAGCTCCTCTAATTGCTTAGGCACCCATCCCAGCGATGGTGCTTTGGGGTGGAGCTGGGAAGGGTGAGGAGCACCCCAGCAGGGCTGTGACAGGACCACTGTGGCCAGGGTGGAGGTGCCAGCAGGAGCTCACTCACTAGCAGCCTGCGGTAAGTGAGTGGGGAAGGCAAGATGAGCTGGGAGCCTGGGAAGGGGGTGTGAGAGTGATTTCAAGAGCCACACACCAAATGTCAGCAAACGAGGCATAAAAATCCTACAGGGAAATCTTCCCATGCTTTGTAGGTCTACAAATGTCAAGTGGGACGTTCCCAGTGCCAGCAGCCGCACCATGTGGGAGAGACAACCTCGGCACCCTGCCGCTGAGTAATTCGTGCATTCCCTTCTCAAGATTGCAGCTGAGAGATGGGTTTTAATAGCTGGGATTTGGAAAGTGGACTAATAGTACCATTTGTATTGCCTAATACACTTTAGTGTTAAAGGTGACTGGAGAAGCAGGAGTGCTAATGAAGAAGGTGTAAGTAAAAAGGATGGCCTACTGATACCTCATTCCGTGGGCACTTAAGAGGAGGAAGCCTGACCTTTTTTTAATGAAACATTTTAGGAAAAGCAACTGATGACATTATAAGCAATTTTCCTCTCAAATGTATGCAGGTATGGAGTTCTCTGGTGCTGCACAAATCTAGGAGATGCCATCATCCAACAGTATTTTCTTTAATTTTGATTTTTTTCTTGGTTGCTTTTGTATTTTGAAGGAATCTGCTTTTGGATCTCAAAGCACTATAGAGGTAGCAGATGACGTTGTGTCCTGATCCCTAAATTGTCCAACAAAGGCCCTGATTACCACGCTATTTATTTCTGATTGTGAAACCAAATGTTCTTATTAGTAGACTGCTGGCAAATGCTTAGATTGGAAACCCCATCCTTCTCAAGGTAGCAGTTAAACATCCCCCAGGAACACTTCTCAAGGGCTAGAGAAGCCGCCAGAAGAAGAATCAGATCAAATCTCAGCTGTGACTAATCCGCTTCCTCCTGTTTGCAATTAAATCACATTTTTCTGTTAGTGAGATACAAGCAATTAGATTGCTGAGATATCTTGAAATTAGACACAGTTGTCTCATCCTACAAACCCAATGCAAACCTGCAGAGTGTTTTTAGTCAAAACACAATTTGGGGATTTCCCTGCTCTACAAATGTAGAATCTGACTAGAAGAAGAAACAAGATGTTGTCTCCTGACAGTTCTTCAGTGTGCTGTATCTTGCTGCTTTGCTTTAAATTGTGCCCAGAGGCTATAGCAGAGGTTTGCAGAATCTAACGGGAAGGTTGTTCATACGAAACGGTTGATATTTGATAAAGCCCATTGGCGAAGGATGGCGAGTCCTCCATGTGCTTCTCTGGGTTATTTGCCTTTTTACAGCATTAAGTCCACCATCATGTCATGGCTCTGCCATTGATCACTGTTAAATAGTGCTACATGCTGGCTGGGCAGAATGGCAGCACTGCTGCTGCTCCCTCATTAAGATGTATAATTACTGAGGGAGTGATAATACTGCACTTCAAGCAGTAAGGTGTTAGACAAATGCTTTGGGATGTCATTCTGAGGGCAGTTCTTATGCAGATAAGTCACTTCTGGCTGTCATACCCCCTCCCATTGTGTGCTGGGATGGAGTTAATGGGCACACATCATCCCTAGGCTAACTGGGTGGCAGAAAGCATATGCTCAGTATTCTTGTGTCTGTGCTTGGCCAGCACACTGGAAATATATATATTTTGGTGGTGGTGGTGGTTCTGCTTAAATCTGTGATTGAAAAACTGGTCATCCAAGGAGTTGGAATTCCGTGAGCCTTGACCAAGAGTTTTTTAATTGTCTCTGGAGGCAGAGCTGCCTTGGCTGGGTCAGTTGTGTCTGATGTAGCAGGGCTCACCTGGCTCTGTTTCCTGATAACCTCACGCTTCTGACAGCTTTTATCACTGCCTTCGTCATCAACAGCAACCACAGCCAGCTGACACACCAAGAGTGCTTATCAAGGGCCATTGTGCTCTTATCCAGGTCTTCAATAATACATGGCATTGATTTTTGCTGTGTTGAATACTATATAGTGTTTACATTCCCTGGAATAATTCAGCAGGGTAAACAGATAGTATTCTTTGGAAGTAAAGTCAATATTAACCACATTCAGGATAGTATTTGCTGTCTATCGTTGATGGAAAGCAACCTTTCTCTTGCCTGTTTTTAGAAAAGGCTACAATTTCTGCAGAGTAGTGTTCTCTCAGCATGCCAGTCAGATACTGTGTCTCCTGGGGCTGGTTTTGGGATCTGATATACTGTCTATCAGCAATTTTTGCAGGCAGTGAATTCTGCTGCTGCAAGTGCCTTTGGCTGTTTTCTGGGGCTGTGGCCATTTACAGCTTCAGTTCAAAGGTGGAAGCCCTCCATTATTTATCTAGTTGACTTTCTGGAGCAATTTGTAGGTGTATTTGTGCAGAGTATCTACTGGAATTGACTTTTATAAGGTAAACTGAGGATGCTAATTGAAATTCTGTGGTGAAAGCTGCAAATGGCTCCTTTGCTACTCTGCTTCCCACCGACTGGTAGGACAAGAGGAAATGGCCTCAAGTTGTGCCAGGGGAGGTTTAGGCTGGACATGAGGAAAAATGTCTTCCCTGAAAGGGTTGTCAAGGGCTGTCCCAGGCTGCTCAGTGCAGTGGTGGAGTCCCCATCCCTGGAGGGGTTTCAAAGCTGTGTAGATGTGATGCTGAGGGATATGGTTTAGTGGTGACCTGGCAGTGCTGGGTTAACGGTTGGGCTCAATGATCCTAGAGGTCTCTTCCAAACAAAATGATTCTCTGACTCTGTGACAAGTGGAGATTGCAGGGCACTGTGAACTCTGGCGTAACTGAACACCTCCAAGCTGCAGACATGGTAACGTGACCAAGTATTGAAATCTGCCCATTGGCAAGGAGGGTAAAGCTACACCTGCAGCTTTATGCACAGAGGTTTTGTGCTGGTGGTGTCTTGTCCTGCATGTGCTGTTTTGAATAACTGTAGCTTAGGAAGTTGCTACAGGTGGTGGTGCCCTTTGGAGCATGGAGTAGGAAGATCCCTTGTGCTCCTCTTCCTGAGTAGACTGGCTGTTTCACAGCCAAAGGGTTGCTGCAGTCCATAGGATGTTGAAGACTTGATCCTTTTATTCCTTCCTGGGGAGGCTGAGGTCTACCAGGTGGCCAGAGTGCTTTTCTCATCCTGAGACTATCACTCTCTAATGGGTTTTGGTGGTTTCTAGCACATCATTAAACAAAGAAAAAAACCAGGATGAAACAGTTCCTGCTTAAATAGACCCTGACATCATCATACATATGCACAGCTCTGTATTGCTCCTGGAAAACTGGCAGGCCAGGAGTAGAGCCTCTGGGCAGAATATGAATGCCTTGATTTTCTAGCCCCCTGAGCAGCCATGAAGAGGGCCACTAAGACCAGCCAGTGGAGACTGAGATATAATTGCATGCCTTGAGCAGTAACATATTTCTGCACACCAGATGAATACCAATGAGGACAGAAGGAAGGAAGGTATCAAACAGAATTGCAGGCAGGAGGAAAGGAGGATAAATGATTAAAGGAAGGGACTCAGGCTAAGGCTGAAGACAATAGGCTGGTTCTGATTAGAGCATTTTAGTAGGAAATGATTTGGTTTTTAAATGAATTTTTTCAGGAGTTGAATGCATGTCAGAGCTGGTGGGTGAGAAAGTGAACAGGGGCAAGCAGCATGACCCCAGGTGCCACTGAAAAGACCCATGCAAAGACAGAGGCAGGAAAAGGGAGCCGAGACCTGGATAACCTAACTAGAAGCAAGCACATCCTTTTGAAGTTGATCAGGTTAATGCCATAAGATTTCTCACCTGGGATTTTTTTCTTCCTGATACTCCTCCTTTCTGTAATTGCACATAACAGTCTTTAAGGCAATTTAGGTTTAAGCAGTATGAACCTTTGAAATCACCTTCTGATATAATTGCCAACACAGGATACAGTTTTGTTAACCCCTTATGTAGTTTGAGATGTGTAGTGGGTCTGTCTGAGCTGATTTTCTCCATACAGCCTTCATACTGCAGTCCAGAGGCTGCTGATAACACACACCCATGTTATGACTATCAGTGCTCACACAGCACCAAAGGTGGGGGGGGGGGAAGTGATAGAGGGACTAGGGGCAGGTACCAGGCACCCAGCCAAGGTAAACCCACCACAGATGATAGTCAGGGCTGTCCCCTCCACGACTGGAGAATTCCAAGGGAGTGCCCAGTAATGCTGCTTCAATGCTCTTCAGCCCCGTGCAGCCATAGCTCATGCCAGGGATGTAGCTGGATGGTACTGTCAATGCTGCCTGCTCCATGAAGATGTGGAATAAAACTCAGTTTATATGAATTCTGTCCTTAAGGAGGAGAAAAACAAACCAGCATTGACCTAACCTTCAAGCCTAAGCTACCTAGAAGCATGCAACCTGGAAGGGTAGTTTGGAGTGTTTTAGATGCTTTGAAAGCACTTAACCCATTAACTTCCTCTGAATTATCATTTAGGATCTGGTAGTGGAAACTCAGCATGGAGATCTAATGAGCTAAAAATAATGTTGGAAAGAGCAGGCTTAGTGTCTCTGAGTCACTGAGTGTCAGCATCTGCCTCTTCGTCCTGAAATAATGTAGTGGAGGCTTTGGAGGAGCTGATGGGGGAGGACAAAACCTTGCAGCAGAGCACTAACTGCTAAGCTCCAAACCCCTCACCTCTGTCCTGTTTTGTGGGCAGCTGCACTTTAAAAGTAGAAGGGAGAGATGGTTTCAAAGCAGCAGCATTAACGTACCTGGGCATCAGAGCCCTGTGTTCTTCAGGATGTCTGTGCCTGCTCCCGGGTGATGTCACGGCCCTCTGCAGTGGTGAGTGATGTGATGCTAGACCCTTTGCTGGGTAAAGCCAAGCCTCAGGAGGATGTGGGTTACTGCTCAAAGGCTTCCAGCCTTGCACAAGAGCAGGGAAGCTATTCAAACCTGGGAGCTGCAGCAGACCCCAGGTCCTTCTACACCTCCATTGTGAAGCTTCAGTGCAGACAGGCTTTGCTGTGTGAGTGGCTTTCATAGGTTTGTTTTAGGGATGTGTTTTGAAAGGAGAAGAAGTATGTGTGTTTGACCTGTATCCTGCACATGATGGCCAGGGAGCCCGAAAGGCATGATGCCAGGAATGTGCTCTTCACATTACCTCCTGTTTTCACCTCCATTAATTTTATCGGATTGATGCATTACATTTATATCGTGATTGCTAGAAACAGAAGGAGAAGGAGAGGGCAAATTGCCCTGTTGCTCCCTCTGTGATCAGCTTCGGAGATTCTGTTGTTTTAAAGCTACAAGTACAGAAAACAGCGTTGTCAATGTGGCATCAGGTTTGGACTGAAAACACGACAGCTTTTTTGTACCAGAAGTGTTCTTGATTTTGTTAGAAAGAATCAATGAGTGAGCAATGGCAATGGCTGTGCAGAAAGGAGGAAGAACTCCTGACAGCAGCAAGACACAGAGAGTCTCAGCCTTGCAAAATATTATAATGTGTTTTATTTTTATGAATCTTATGGCCCAGATTTGGTAATTAAAAGCAAACAGAATGATCAGATCTGTTTGGTTTTTACTCCAGCCAATGTTGTAGGGAAATTTAGCCGAACTGAGAGCAGTGTAACCTTCCCAAGGGGGACTGGGAAACAACTTGGTTGCAAAGACATATCCACAGACAAGCAGTCATCAGGCCCACAGTGCAGTGTGTCACAAAGGAGCTCTCTGTGGGCATTTAACTCCATACAGAGCCTTCTTCAGGATTTATACATACCTGCTAATGCGTATTGCTGCCTTCTTGCTTGTTTTCCCCTGCCACCACAACCTTCAAGATGGCTAGTGGAAATTTCTCTACTGCCCGTTCTCTTCCAGGTTTTTAGTGCACTAATTCATAGTTGTTTGTATTTACAAAAACTCACGTTTTCTTACAAAACCCTCTGCACTGAGCGCTACTTTTCCTTTGTACAAGCCCATCTCCATTGTGAAATGTGACCCTCAGCTTCCACCTGCTGTTCAGAAGCAGAATGGCAGGTCTACCACGAGCTTCCAGGAAGTAAAAACATTAGTGCAATTTTCAATCCCAGGTGCAAAACATTGGAACAAGATAAAAGTGAAATTTAAATGACAATATAAAGCTGGTCCTGCTCAGGCTTTTGGTTTAGTCCAGGTTAACTAGCCTAATTTTCCCAGAGCTTGAATAAAAGGGGCATTGTTTCCACTGATCTAATCAGCCAATTTCTAGCTGTTTTTTTCTTTACAACTTTAAGTTGTACAGAAGTGTTCTGTTCTCTTTTCCAGCTAAAAACCACAGTGACACCCAAGTGTTCTTCTACCTGTGGATTATCTTCTATTTCATCAGCTCATGCTATACCCTAATTTGGGACCTGAAGATGGACTGGGGTCTCTTTGACAAAAATGCTGGTGAAAATACCTTTCTTCGAGAAGGAATTGTCTACCCACAGAAAGTGCGTATACAGCCTGCTCTTCTATTAGAGAAGGCTTTTAATATTTTAACAAAACTTGCGGAATTTAGGGCACGTTGTAGTTGACCACTTGTGCTTCCTGAGTTCTATGAGCTGGGACTTTCTAGCTGTACAGTTCATTTCAAAAGATCATTTCATGCTGTTCACTTTTTCTAGTGGTTGAGCAGCAAATTCCGTATCAGAAGGCCTGAAGAGGGTCTGTCTTCTGTGGAGAACACATACAATGAGCTGTCCTGTTTGTCTGTCTCATTCTTCAGGCATACTACTATTGTGCCATTGTAGAAGATGTGATCCTGCGTTTTGCATGGACCATCCAGATCTCCCTCACTTCCATGCAAATCTTTCCATATGCTGGGGACATAATTTCTACTGTATTTGCCCCACTTGAGGTATTCCGGTAAGACTGCTTGACTGAACAGTTCATTTTGCTTTTATATTTATATTACTTGTATAACATCAGCACAGTGGGAAATGCCTTGCTCCTTGGACATGGAAGGTACTGGTCCTTCAAATGAAAGACTTAGTCTAAGAGGAGCATTGAATCTGAGCAGGGTGCTGGTTAAAGAAAGCTATAGAGGGCTCTGCAGCAATGTGAGGTTGGGTCCTTCATACTGTGCTTATAATTTCTTCTGAACCTATGCCTTATCTTGAGTGTTTTGTTATTAGTAAATTTCTCCTTAAAATGACCTTGTTGCAATTTCAAGATGAAATTTCACTTGATCCTCAGGTTTATAATTATTCACAAATCTCTGCTGCTTTTCCAAACGCAAATTTGGGTTCTGCATCATCGGTTTGGACCTTGCAAGGTTTCCTGGCTCTTTACACACTTGTACTCTAGTTGGAGACCTACTCCAACAACTTCTTGAGATGAGTAGAAGCCCCTAAAGCTGAACCTCTATTACATACATAGTCAAGGTTACTGAACCTCACTAATGTAGATGGTGGAGGTTACTGAACCTCGATCACATACATGGTGGGCTGTCATCATTAGGACAGTGAATGAGCCTGATAGATCTGTTGCTCTCCAGACAGTTGGGAAGATGTAGCAGGTGCAGCTGTTAGCCACTGGTTGTTTCTCCATACTTCCAGCATGTGCCCAGAGACAGTTTGATCAGTGAGGAGAGCCAGTGGTTATCCAGGTGCATGTTCCAATGCTTCACCAAACATGGGTAATGCCTTTAAATATTGAACTGAATTGGTAATTTTCACTTTTTCTCCACCTAGGCGGTTTGTGTGGAACTTCTTCCGTCTGGAGAATGAGCACCTGAACAACTGTGGTGAGTTCCGTGCTGTGAGGGACATCTCCGTGGCACCGCTCAACGCCGACGACCTGACGCTCTTGGATCAGATGATGGACCAGGAAGATGGTGTACGAAACCGCCGCAAGAACAAACAGTGGAAGCGCAGCCAGAGCGTGTCCTTGCGCAGACCTCGTCTTGCCTCACAGTATGTTTTGCCTCCCCTCTAGCTCAGCAAACCATTTCATGCGTTGGAGCTGTTGTTCATGCATAGTGGCCATTTATGGACTGGGTAATCACACAAAGATCTCAGCCAAATAGTCATTCAAAGGGAGGACAGGTCAGATTAGTAAACAAATGTGCCTTTGCTGGGGTGTTGATCCATCCTTTACATCATCTTGGGGTTCTGGTAAACCACTGGACAAGGGAGTTCCTTTTACAATAATCCCCTCCTGCAAAAACAGCCTGTAGCAGTTGCCATATCCAGGCTTCAAACCACCTCAAGATTTCAGTTATCAATTGATTAATGTTTCATATATGAGTTCTCAGACTCCTTCCTCTCTCAAATCTAAACTGCTGTAAGTTTTTTGTTTCCACCCCTCATTCTTGCACCCTAAACTTTTTTCCCACCTTGCACCCCAGCCCCTGCACCTGCTGACTGCATTTTTTCACGGCAGTGCCTGTGCTCTGAGCATCAGGGTGCTCCAGTGTCCCAGCAGCCCAGAGACAAGCCTGGGCTCCCCCGGGGATGCTGAAGCACAGCCAGTCAGGAGTGTTATGCAATCCCTGCAGCACATCCCCCTGTTGCATCACTGCATGGGAGGGTGGATGTGAGGAGGAGGCGGTTGCTGAGGCTGTCACAAAAAGAGCGTCCTCCAGCCTGAGCCACAGCCCTTGGGCCATGCTTGTCTCATATCCATGTTGGCTCAGAATACACCTATGCAACCAACACCAACAGTCTTCGTGTGGCCTCTAGAGGCTGAAAAACTTGATGCAGTGGGGATGTGGGCCAAAGCCTGGTCAAATTCTCTACAGCCATGTCCATTTACCCCTCGGACATGCAGCCAACTGGGACGTGTCAGGCATGTTCCAGAAGAAGCTGCTATACCTTTGTGCAGCCTGGTGACGGACTGAGCAGGAACATGCCTTTGGATTTGCAGCCCCCACTGCAGCCTTTTTGGGGAGTTTTGTGGGGAGGGATGGGTGGCTGCATCTCTGCTGTCTGCATGTAGTAATGGGGATTTCTTCTCCCCAGTGAGTGTTTTCTGTTTGTTTGTTTTTTTCCAGGTCCAAGGCTTGTGATACTAAGGTTTTGATAGAGGACCTTGCGAATGAAGTGAACACATGAGATGGCCATGATCTCTTATTCCGCATCCTTTGTTTTCTTGTTCTGTTCCCCTCTTCCCTAAGTAACCCGGTCTCTGGTACAGTTCCAGATGAAAACAGAAGAAAACACTGAACACATTTTCTGAGCTCTTCCAGACCAGATCCTATGAACTCCAACAAGCTCACTGTGTTTCGTTTCTTTTCTTCTGGGTTAATTTTAATGTTCTATTTTAAAAAAAAAAGAAAAAAAAATAAAATATTTTACTTTCTTTTGCCAATAAAGAGGACAGTTCAGGAAAGAAGGATTGTTTACAGTCTCAACAAGGACATACAAACCTGTCTGGATAATGAAGCATCATAGGGACTCCCTCCTGGGACAGTGCTGAGAGCACACTCGGTTTCTGCTTGGCCCGGTTTTGACTGGTTGAAACCGGACTTAAGTTTTTTAATCTGATTTTTAGGTTTGGTTTGGTTTTTTCCTTCATATCCAGCGCTGAGGCACTGGCTGCACTTGCAGGGAAAGTGCACTTAGAGCAGTATCTTCATTCATGAAGCTACTTTTTAATTTGATGTAACTTTTCTTATAATTTTTTGGAAGTAATGATGTATCTGTTGCATATAATTTTCACATTATTTATGAAACTTAACAACCATATGAGAGTGATTTCGAGTCCTGTGCAATGAAGGTTGTAACAGTAAAATGAAACTGGGAATGTAGATCTAGATCTCCAGAGTTGTGGGGTTCTGCCCTGCAAATACCCCTCTTGTGAGACAACTTGCACATGTGTTTACCTTCTCTCTCTCTCTTTCTTTTCAATTTTATTTTATTTTAAACCAAAGCTTCTCTTTCTGGTATTTTTAGTTGCTGCTGCTGCTTCTGGGCATGTCTCTTGTGCTGGTTCCACACCAACCTTCCATGCGGCTGTGTGAAAGTAGTGCAGGTGATGCTAGGGCCCTTTTGAAAGGAGAGTCTGGTCCTACCACACATGCAGAAACCTGGGCAAACAAAGGCTTCAGAACTTCCTTCTCCAGATCAAAGAGTGTTTCTTCAAAGCCTTAATCTTTAGATGGCGTGAGGGCATGCCATACTGAGCAGGGGGCTTTTCTGGTATTCTTCTTCAGCAAAAGTGGGACAAGGCGAGAAGGTGACGATTCCCAGAGGGCGGGAATAGAGCTGGCTGTGGTTCAGGAATGATGATGTGTTAGAAGGGACTGTGTTGTGTCCACCTGATGGGGAAGGTGAAGTTGAAAACTGGTCTCCTTGTGGTTTCTGGTTTGGCAGAAAGCCTCTGTTGGGCACTGTCCCATTGCTTGTGCCCCTCGTCTTGCTAACCCAGTTTGAGAGGTGTGATGCTATTAAGCAGACTTGGATAAAGGCAGCTGTATTGCTGAGCAGATTATGTTGAAAGAGCAGGGCTAGCTCGATGCTGTCATTGGTCTCTCCTCCTGTACAACAGGAAGCATGGGGCCTGTGGAGTCCTATGTCCTTCCCCCAGCAGCTCCCTGCTCTCCTGCAGCAGTACCAGTGGGTGAGGGGAGCTGGAGCTGAACCATCTGAGTCAGTCTAACGTGGTCGAGGGCCCCAGAACTGCCACTTTCCACTCTGCCTGGCTCATGGGCAGCCCTGGTGCACAGGGAAGGTGAAACTCTTGAAGTAGGATCCTCGCACTGATGTCTGTCCAGTGACATGTCTCTAGTTGGGGCAATGGAATTCAGGAGTCTCTGCTCAGTTGCTATTTGGAGGTTGTTTTTTTTAATTAGCTAATAGCATGGTTTCTCACATGACCAGTACATTCCATTGTCTGTTTGCCTGCTGTGCCTCTTGCCCAGAGGAACTGAAGAAGGAAACTTGTTTCTCTTCATTTAATTGGAAATAATTAAAATTCAGTGGTGGTGAAACTGCCCTGTGCCAGACTAAGGGCGGCCCTGCAAGCTTGTAACTACCTACACTTCTGTGACGTGCTTTCTGCTTGCAAAGAAACTCCGATGGACCTGCCAGGAGATGCCTCTGCTCTATCAGCGGTGTGCATGGTGGCATGTCTGGTGTGCCTGCTGTGGTGGTCCTCCTCCTTGCATCTCCCACTACCTCGGTCTGCAGCTGGGCTGGCCGGGGTTCTGCTGTTCATCTGTGCGGTGTCCAGGAGCCTGTTTCCCCATATTTAACTCCCTTAGGTCTGTTGTTTGTACTTAAATGGAGGGTTCTGGTTCATATGGAAGTGGAGTTTGAGATATAAAGCTCCTTAAAATATTTCACTTTCTTAATTTGCATTGCAACGATCATTGCTGTGTCCAAACCTTGCATAGGTGTTTCCATTGAGAGGTGGAAGATGAGTGAAGCTGTACCTACCTGGGGATGTTTCAGAGGAGGGCAGCTGCCCCAGGGAGGGGACAATCCAAACTAAATGAGTGGTGTTACTTAAGCAGTGGTTCGTTGTGAAAAGAAACAGAGCTGTGCTGGGAATTCTTCCTTTCAGAGAGAAGGAAAAATACCCAGAGACATGTTGAAGTGATGCCCATCCTCTGAGAGCACTCTGCCTTCCTCAGCCAGGCTGGGGAGAGTGGGGCATGGCTGGGTGGCCTGTGTCTCACTTGCACCATCCAACTGTCTCCTTCCCAACCTGGCAGGGAGGGTCAGGCTGCAAGTAATTAAATTCTTAATCTGTAATTTACGCAAATCCTTACAGGAAGGAAGAATTCAGTCTGTCCGTCTGCTCTGCTCCCTGCTTTGTCCTTTCCCTTCCCTTTTTCCACTGTCTGCTGGCAGGAGAAATAAAAAAAGGGGAGGTGGTGTGCTACAGCTAGGAATCTTCTCCTAAAATAAAACATCATCCCTTTTGGCAGTAAGATGCTCTCAGGGGGAAGTAGCCCAAATTCCCAGAGGCATGGCTTTTAAAAGCTACTGGCTCCCTGGCGCTGCATCTGCCTGTTCTCTCCCTCCCTCCCTCTCTCCCGCCCAGAGATTTCTGAGAAATCAGGCATGCAGAGTCCTCCCAAGAGCGAGCGCCAGAGCCGGGATGGCTCCACATCTATGAGAACATCTGGCCAATAAAGACAGATCTAATGAAGCCGAGCAGATGGTGAGAGAAAATCGTCCCGTTGTTCTTTGGGGGCAGCCTGTGCGAGGGGAGTGGGGACAGTCCCAGGGTGGCTTTGTTTCATCAGGGCATTGCTGATGGGTGCTTGGAAACACTCCTGGAGGGAGAACAGCAGGGTGACAACCAAGAAGTACGGAGAGTAGAGTTAAAAGGAGATGGGGTTTGTTTTATCCACTGCTTTAGTTGTTGGGGTGTATCTGGTTGGAAAGTGGAAGCAGTGATAGGTCTGTGCTCTGGCCACTGCAAAGCCGTGTGGGCTTTTGGGTGTTGAGTGATTTGGTCCAGAGGTGGTGGTTGTGTATGGCTCTGAGGATGGGGTGGAAGCTGCTTTTGTCTGTCTGAAACCCCTGCAGATGGTCCCATCTAAGGGGAGGAGATGCCACAGTGTGGCTGCTGACTTTTGGAGATTCCATTTGAGCTCATTTCTCCGTGCTGCTTTCCATCCTTCCTGCTCTTCCAGGGATTTTGGGGTTGCAAGGGCTTAGGATTTGCAGCATCCAGAGTTTATTTGCTAGCTGGAGTTCCCTGCATGGCTTTGGGACAGTGTCACTGGAACTACCAGGTCCCCCTGTGTGGGAAGGGCAATGCCATGTGCTGGGGGTGAGCAGTGGGGCAGGTTAAGTCTTTACAGGCTTGGCACACAGAAGCTGCTCCATCCATGGAGACTGGTGCTGTCCCACCACATTTTAAAAGAAAAGCGCTTGCAGTGCTCATGGCTGCAGCTTCTATCTATCCAATAAGCTCCTACCTCTCAAGTCCAGCCCTGTTTCCAGACTCTGCTGTTGCTCTTCCCGCACCTTGCCCTGCCCTGCTCCCGACCCTCCTTGTTCTGTCATGTCTGTGCCATGCATCCAAAGCCAGTGGCCCACAAGACACAGGGGGATGACAGGCATGAAAATTCATTTTCAGCCTGAAAATCCTGGGGAGGAAAAAGTCTCTTGTGGAGCAGAGTTGGATCCTGCTGCTCTGACTTCCCGAAGAACTCCTTGTGCTGCTTGTTAAGTCTGTCTGCCGAGGCTCAGCCACCGCAGCTGTATGCAAGGCAGGGAGGGAAAGCATGGTCCTGGGTCAGGAGGCAACAATCCCATGGGATTTTACTGTGAGTTTTCCAAGAAGCAAAGGAGATGGTGCAAAGCCTTCGAGCTTTGCCCACCTTTTGAACAGCCAAGTGAATTTGGTCTTGTCCTGCCAGGATGCTGCCGCATCACTGCTTGCTGTGACTCGGAATGCACCCCAGGCTTTTGGGGGGTTTGTGGCCCTGAGGTCGGGGCATCGCGCTGGGACATGCCCTGGGACATGCCCTGGGGGTTGGCTTGGCGCCTGCTGGGAACACAAAAGCCACTTTGCTCACATGCTGCATCCTGGCCCAGTGTCCTCCCTCCTCTCCTTCACTGTTCTGCTTTGCACTCGCAGGGTGCACTTAAGGCTTCTGCCTTAAGCTTTTTTTTTTTTTTTTTTTTAATTTACATTTTATTCCAGAAGGCGATCAGATTGTTTTGTCTCTTTGGAAACGTGGGTCTGGGGCTCCTGGGGTAAGAATGGAAAGTCCCTGTGGTAACTCTGCAACAGTCACAGTTGGGCTCAGTGACTGTCACCTCATCAAAACTTGCCTCCTTTACTTGGTACCGTCCCAAATGCCACACCTTGGGATGACCTGTTGACCCACCACCACCATGGGGTTAAACTGGTGTGTCAGCATCCTTCAGGGGCTTCAGTCCCTGCTGCTGCATCCTGGCTGCAAGAGGAATGCTGTCTTTGCAGGGGAGGAGAGGGAAGGGATGGTAATATTGGGTGTACCCAGATGCTGATGCCCTGGCCCTGTTCCCAGTGGGAGTCGGAGGCAGCTTTGGCTCTGGTGCAGCCATGCCATGGTGGGTGAGAAGCACTGACTCTGCTTGGGAAGATGCTCCCATGGCCTGACAGTCCCTCAAGCTCTTAGAAACCAAATCTCATACTCTTTTCTCCAGAGGAGAAATTGGGCAGCCTGGTAGAACTTGTGATGATCTCTCCGTCCTTTACGTCCTCCTGGCGAAGGATTGGCATTTGGAAGGGGCCCGGGGTGGAAATGCCAAAGGTCCCCCTGGTTCTGCTGCCACCTTCCTCTCCCCCTCCCTGCTGTGTTGGTCTAAATGATCTTTCTATGAAGCCCTGTAGGTGTCAAAAGTAATTATGGAGTGTGATTAGTCCTCTGTGGGTGCTTGCTTTCTTTCCTTCTCCTTTCTCTTTTGCTATCCCCTTCTCCACTCTTCTTTTTCGGCTAAGTGGAAAAGGTGAGGACAAAGAATTGCCGCTTGCTTGGACTCATGATGTATCTGTGACTGCGCTATTAGCTGCCTCCTCTTTCCTCCCCAGATGGACATAATTTTTGAAGTGTGGAATACTCTTCTTGATAAGTAGGTTTTAAAAAGAAAAAAAAATGCACAATGTGATACTGTTTCATAGTTTCTAGGTGGTTGTATAAAGCAAAGTTACTGTGATTGTGTTTTTCAAAGGAAAAAGTGATTGGTTACAAAATCTGTCCTTTTTTCATTATTACAAGCTCTTTGTTTTCCAATGATCTGATGGCTCTTTTGTCCCCAGTCTCTGTGTTTTTCTTCCCACATCCCACCTCTGGTGCTGCATCCACCCACAAAGCATTTGCGTCTGTCCATCTGTACAGATGCTACTCTTGCACCTGTGGGAGCTGTGGGCTGTCACTGGTGGCCGGAGGTGGGGGACTTCTGTGTCCTGGGAGGAGGTAGAAGTGCTTGGAGGAGGGAGGCGTTTGACAAGGGGTCGGAGGTGGGCAGGAAGGGTTCACAGGAAGGTGCCCAGGGCTCGCTCAAACCTAACACACCAGGGGATGATGCTGGAGGAAACCTGTCCAGGCCATGCCATACTGGCTGAAGGCTCTTGGTCCTCCTGGGAGCCTTTGGTTGCCTCTCTTCAGCTTGTCTCTTGTTCAAAGAGTTGTCCTGCCTGCACAGTGGGTAACCAGAGTGACCCCAGCTCTGGGTTGTCTGGGGTCTGTGTTTTCATTTTGCTCTCTTAAATCTCTTCATTGTCTCTTGCAATCAATCTTCCTCCAGAAGGGAGCCCAGCGCCTTGAAATCACTCTAAGCCTGTTGCTGCTCATGCCAGCCGCTTCCCGGAGGTTTAATCCTGCTCTTGGCTCCCTGCCTGTGCTGCCTGGCTGGTGGCAGGAGCCCAGATGCCTTTCCTTTGGCACCTCGCTGGGACATTTGTCTCCAGCTTGATGGGGACAACATCTCCCAGGCATGTTTCGCTTCCTCAGCTTGGGCAGAGGAGCCGGGATTCCTCTCTGCGATGGCATGGAGGTAAGGATGGGTCCCAGCATCACAAGGAAGGTCAGACCCCAGGGCTGGGGTACAGGGCAAGGAGGGTCTCTCTGCCCTGGGCTCTCCCACCCAAACCTGTCAGCGATCCCTCCTGCCTGGGAGCAGCCAAGGGAAGATGTTTGACCTGCCCCCATGGAGCAAGAAGTCAGCCCAGCTGCTGCCCAGCCCCAATGTCCACTGTGGGGAAGGAAGCCCTCGGGCTCAGTTTGGATCATGATGAGGGGGTCCCAGGGCCACCGGAGTGGTGGTGGGAGACATTTTAAGAAGATAAAAGTCATTTCTTGTTGCTGGTACTGGCAGGGGCCAGTGTGGCTGGAGCTGGGAGGATTAAAACATTTTCATAATCCTGGTGATTTCCTTTTGATCAGGATTATGAAACCAATCACGAATATCAAAAGCTGCAGCTTAAAGCAGCAGCCGACATGGGTCTGGGACACCCATGGCCCCCGCAGCACCCCTCCTGCCCCCCAGGGACGGCAGCCCCGGCACCCCCAGGTAAGCGCTGCCTGCTGGGGACCCTCATCCTGCATTGATGAGTTTGGGGGGGTGTGTCAGGGGCGGAGGGCAGGGGGGGTTGGGGCTTGGGTGCGTGTTGCACACTAGGTTTTGGGGTGATATGTGGATGCACCAAGCTCGGCCCCCACCATAGTCCTGCCTGAAGGTGCTCGGTTGGCCCTGTCTCGCTGTGGGATCCAGGCAGGATTTGGCCTCCGGGAAAGCAGGAAAATCTAGCGCGTCTCTCTGCAAACGTGTGATGCTCGCAGGAGGGTGCCTAAAGCCAGCTTTGCTGCCGGGCTGGAGGCTGTTGAGAAAACACCACCACCGTGGCAGGACCATCCGTTTGAGCCTCCAAAAGCCCCAGCCACTGACGCGGGACAGACCCCTCCAGCACCCAGCACTCCGCGGTGAGGTGACCCCCCAGGCAGGCCCGGGGATTTGGGCTGGCTTCGCTCGCCTCTCGCCTCCCAAACCCGCAGCCCGGACAAAGGACATTCCTGAGAGCCGGTCAAGGCGGCCGTGCTTCCCTCCGTCCCCTCGGTCCCCCCACGATGACGGCATCGCCCTCTGGGGCGGCAGGCCAGCTGGAGCGGGGCGGGCGGTCCGGCTGCGGTGCCGGAGCAGGATTTGGCCGGACGCCCGTGGTGGAGCGCGCGCTTCGGGGGCGAGCGTTGGAGGAGGAGGAGGAGGAGGCCCGGGCGGAGGCAGGGCTGGCCCTGGCCCCACAGCCCAGCCAAGCGGCTAAGCTCAGGCTCGGCTGAAGGGGCCGGGATTTGCTGGTTTGTCCTTTTTTTTTTAATTTTTTTTTTTTCCCTCCTCTGCTTCCTTCCCTTCTTCCGCTTTCTTGTCCTTCTTCCCAGCCCTCTCCCGATGCTGCTCCGGGGGTAAGGACAGCCCTCATCTTCTGCCCGCGACCCCATCGAAGGGCTGTGGTGAGCCGGGGGGATGATGAGACCCGAATGGGTGTCCCGGGGATGCTCCTGCAGCCCCAGCCATGGAGGTGGCTCCTCCAGGGGTACCCACGGGGATGGGATGCTCCCGGCAGGGTGCAGGGGGGCAGTGGCATCTGGATGCCACTGGGACCACGCGGTCGGTGCGGGACAAGTGACACGTGTGACACTGGGGGCCAGGGTGGAGCAGGAGGCTGCCGTCTGTCTGGTGGCACCTTCGACGTGTTGCAGCCATAAGGGAATCCTGTTCTGGGGAGTTTTGGGGCTATGATTTGTCTCAGAATGTGCCAGTTCCCTCTGAGGCATCTTGCTGCATGCCACATCGTGGGCAAGCACTGGTGCTCCTGCTCAGCCCCTGGCCACCCACTTTGGGGAACCACCGCTGCCCCATTCCCCCTGCTCCAGAGTGATGCTGGATCAGTGTCCACACTCTGGGTGGGCAGGTGGCCTTATGCTGTCCCCTTCTCGATCCCACATATGCATTTGCCTCTGAGCATAGGCATCTCGAACAGGCAGGAGTGATGCAGTTTGCTGGAGGCACCAAGGTGGGTGCTGAGTGTGAGGAGGAGGGTGATGGCAGCATGAGGGCTCACCCCGTCCCTTGGGTTTTCTCCCTGCAGGACCCATGGAGAGGGGCTCTCCCACTGAGACAAGGCGGGTGCTGCAGCACCCCAGGCAGCACAGCCAGAACAGCAGCCGAAGTCCTGTGCAGCCGGAGCACCCCAGGGCCACCCACAGCCCCCACACCATCCTGGAGAGCAAGGTGAAGGCACTGAAGGAGAAGCGAGGCAGTGGCCAGCTGGGGACCTCCGCAGGCACCCCTGAACGCCCCTCACCCAAGAAGTCCCGGACCCGGCGGGGGAAGCCGGGGGTGGACACAGCGGTGGTGGAACCACGGACTCAGCTTTGCACCTACCTGACAGATGGGCTGCTGGATGGTGGGGAGCCTGTGTCTGATGGGCCACCAGCCCCAGCACCCCGCACTGGCACCCCAGGGCTCTGGCGGGTGCCAGCACCCAAGGGAGATGTGCTGGGAGGCACTGAGCTCCCCTGGGATGAGGGCAGCAAGTCCCGAGACTCTGCCTCCCATCGTGAGAAACCCACCCTGGAAGAAGAGGCACAAATCCCGTTGCGGGACCAGGGGGGTCCCTCAGTGTCCCCCACCACAGCGGAGGGCTGGGAGAGGCTCTCGCTGGCTGAGCGGGTGGAGAGGAACCGACGGCTGCTACAGGAGGTGCTGGGCCTCGCTGTGCCTGGTGTGTATTTCCATGGCTCTTTCAGTAGAGCCTGATGGGAGCAGCTTTGGGGTGAAGTGGGGTCATTGATGCTGTTCTGCAGCCTCCCATGCTGATGGTTCACAGCTAAGGGCTGCTCTGTCCCCCACGGGTGCTGCATCCTCTTCACTGGCAGATGTAGGAGATGCTCGCAAACAAAACGAGGTGGTGCTTCACTGGGATGCTCTGGGTGATGCTGGTCCCCTCCAGAGGTGAGGAATTTCACTGCTAAAAGCAAGAGCAAGGAACCTGTTTTCTGAGGCATGCAAGGTCTGTGGGCATCATCTTCCCTTTACAAGCTGCCACCAGAAAAGGGAATTAATTTATCCTTCAAAAGCACCTACCCCAGTGACCCCGCAGTCCCCATCCCCATGGGCACATCCCATGCTGGGTGCTGTTGTCCCACATCCCACTTCTCTGGGGTCTCTCCAGAGCAAAGTGGCTGGGATAGCCCTGAAAAGGGTGTTAGGATGGCCTAAGCCATGGGGCTGGGGGTATGGGGATGCTATCCAGGGAGGCCAGGCTGATGCCTTTCCCTGTCCTGCATTTCAGAGGTGCCAGTGAGCGACGGGGACTGGGACTCAGGGGTCTCACTGCAGGATGCCGAAAGCAGCAGGTAGGTCAGCCCCAGTGTGGCAGAGTCACGTGTTTCCTTTTCTCCTCCTCCCCAGACTTGTATTTTCGATGTACCCTGTGAAGTGGTGCTGGGGCTAGGCAGAGCTCCAGAGACAGCCCCCACAGCGTGGCAGACAGCAGGGGGAGCATGAATGGGCTCTGGCAATGCTTCAGTGCAAGCAGGGCAGGAGGGTCATGTTGAGCCATGTGTCCATGTGATGGTTGGGCATGGGGGTCCTTGCAAGGACCCCAGGGCAGGAAGAGAGCTGGGGAAGAGGATGGGACAGAAATTTGCTCCAGGTTCTTAAGAGGTTTGAGGCAGCAGGCGTGTGTAATCTTGTTGGACTAATGATAAACCTTAGAGGTATGGACTAAAAATATGGAGGTGGGATGGGCAGGTGAGTTGAGGGGCAGCGTGTGGGCTGAGGAGCAGGGCTGGGGGCTGCAAATGAGTAGGGAAGACTCCCCTGTATTGTGATTACTGGTTCTGCTCTGCTCCAGCGGCTGGGGTTGGTGGGTTATGGCTGGGTGCAAGGCAGAGCCACGGATGCTGCGCTCCCCATGAGCAGGGGCAGCCAAAACCTGGGGAAAAGCCTGGCCCCCATCATGGTGCTGCACAGGGAGCTTTCCCGAGGGTGGGTGTGTGCCTACCCTCTTGCTGTGAAGAGGTTAAGGCCAGGCTCCCCAGAGTGACTGCCTGAGCTGATTATTTTAATCAGGGGGATTAGGGCCATGGCCAACCGGGAAGGCAATGCTGGAGCGGGGCTGTGCCCTCTGTAGCTGACAGGTCCCTTACCCTGTAGCCTGTGGGGCTGGGGGTGTGGGGGAAGACCCACTGCAAGGAAGGGAAGGTAGCTGGATCAGAAGGTCATCCCAAACCTACCTATGTTCATATTGCTGCGGGATTTACACCATCAGGGATTGGAGGCTGTGCCTACCTCAGTTTCCTCATCCATCTCCAGGGTGCCCGTGGTGCAAAGCGCTGCCTTGGCTGAGTCGGTGCCCGAGCTGTGTGGGTACCTAGCCCCCCCTCCAAAGCATCACTAGTGTGGGGTGCAGCCCCCTTCCTGCCTGGCTCAGGGAGGGGCTGGGGTGGTATGGGTGCTCCTGGCGCAGCAGCCAGCAGCCTGCACATGAGCTGAGGCCAGGCCCCGTTTTCCCTCGTCGTCACTGTTAAACCACGTCTAATCCCTGTTATTTTTTCTTAATCCCGCTCCCTGCTGCGGGGGCCGCAGGGCCTTTGTTCCTGGGCAGGAGCTTGAGCTGAGCCCACGGCACGAGCAGGCCAAGCAGCTGCTGCAGCGCGCCCGCATGAAGGCTCGCACGAACCCCCTGCGTGCCAGCCACGACATCCTCCTCCTCTCCACCACCATCCCACACTCCAGGTCAGTGTCAGCCCCGTGGGTTGCATCCTGCCTCCCCCCACCCTGCCACCATGGTGCTCTTGGGGGGTGCACATGGATTTGGTGAGCATGTCGAGTGTGCACCCATGGGTGCACAACCCACTGCTTGCAGACTCACGCACCTTGCAAGAGCATCCCCCTGCCCGGGCGTATGCAAAGAATTTGTAGCATAATTACTTGGAGGGTGTTTGATTGTGCGCCATTGGATGTGGGGGCATTAACGTGTGCTTCTGGCTGGATGGATGAATTGCATTTCCCTGCTGATGGGGAGTGAGCTCGGTGCTGGAAGGCTGTACTAAAGCTGCAGCTTGCCGTGTCTGCCAGGTCACGTGCAGTTCGGTGTTCCCAGACTGATTAACCATCCTCCACAGGTGACAGAGGTCGGGCTGTGGCAGTGGGGCACTGCTGCAGCCTCTCATGGTTTCAGCTTTGAGCAGCCTGGGCAGAGGGCTGGAGGGGAGCAGGGCAGTGCGCTGTGGTGGAGAGTTCAGTGGACTTTTCTCCTGCCCCATCTTCTGCACTGGGATTTCCCCCTCCTGCCCTGCTTTCCTGAGGAAGACAGGCAGCCCTTGCAGCTCTTCTATGTCTGTCTGTCTGCCCTCACATCAGGGAGCCCAGTAGGAGGCTGAGCATCATCCCCCGGGACGGCGGGAGCCTCAGTGACTCGTCGAGTGGGGAGTCGAGCTGTGGGTGGCCACGGCGGCCACGGGGACCGTCCCCATCCCGTGTCCGCTTCGAGGACGAGTCAGCCCGTGACGCCGAGGTGCGGTACCTGGAGCGGCTGCAGCTGCGGCACCGACGGGCACTGGGCTCTGTGCTGTCTTCACAGGAGCCAGCTGGTGGTGGGCAGCTGGGGGACAGGGCTGGCCAGCCCAAATCCCAGAGCGGTCACCTCATGGCCGGGAGCAAGTGCAGCGCCTGCGGCTCCTTCCTTGGTGCCACTGCCAGCCGGGGCACAGACACACCAGCAGCCACCAATGCATCTGAAAGTAGACCTGCAGCACAAGGAAGCATCCCAGGGGATAGCAAGGGGCCAAGTGCTGCCCAGCCAGAGCCCAAAACCAGGGGTCTGGGTCCCCGGGGGTCCCCACTGTGGATCCTCCCCTCCCGGCAGCGCATCCACACTGAGAAGATCAAGGAGACGTACATTGGGGATGTCACCTACATTGACGAGGTGGACTCGGCCCTGGAGACCACCGACACCTCCGACGGCTGCCGGACAGACAGTGAGGAGGCAGGACCCCGCAACCCGCACCCACGGGGGCACCGGGACCCCCGGGCTCGTGGGCACAGGGTCCCCCGTGCCGCCCTGCAGCCAGAGGTGAGGGCCGGGAAGGGGACGTGTGCGGGCAGCAGTGGCCCCTGCGCAGGGGATGGGGCCTCTGGTGGTACCACAAGCTGGATGGGGGCTGTTTGCTCCCCACCTCCAAGAAGAGCTGGCAGCCAGGAGGATGGGAACCCCCACCAGCATTTGGAGGGCAGCAAGGGGGTGCAAAACAACTCTCATACCCCACAGCAGCTCAGTGAGCCCCTGGACCCCTCACAGCCAGGGGCTGGTACCTCCATGCTGGGCACCCACCTCCCTGCTCCCCCTCCCACCAAAAAAGCCTGCTCCCAGGTGCCTTGCAGGAAAGCCCTCTTCTCCAGTGGCATCCGCCAGACATCAAGCCAAGGGTCCCGTGGCCCCGAGCCTGATGGTGGGAGTGCCACGTCCTCCCAGTCCAGTGGCAAGGCAGGGCCGGGGGAGCGACGAGGTCCCTGCAGCCCCAGGTGGCGCCCGGGGAGCCCCCTCCGTGCCTTGTCCACCAACAACTGCAACAACACGCATGGGCAGGACCCTCCGGGGATGGACAGAGGTAAGAGATGCAAGTATGGGGGTGCTTGGGGGTCCCCAAAGAGGTGGGGATGTGACTGTCTCACTATGGTTACAGGGGCACCATCACACCCCACCCCACAGCCCCAGGAGGCTGCCTGTCTCCCCAGGGAAGATGCTGGGATGCCTGGAGCACAGCAGTGGCAGCTGGCCGGGAGCATGGCACAGGGGTGAGTGAGAGCGAGGGGCTACCAGCATCCTGCACCCCACGCTGGGTGCTGCATCCCTCAGCATTCCTCAGCGCAGCAGGATGCTGCCAGGCTGAGCCCCCTGAGGCTTCCCGGTGGGATTCTACCTTTCGGCACCAAAAAACTCCCAGAATTCATAATATGGGGTTATCATTTTGCACATGAGTTTGTGGAAGCTGCATTTCACCTCACATTTGGTTCCACCAAAAGTGTTGGAGCAAATGTGATGGTGGTGACCTTCAGCTCAGTGCTGGGTTCTTCCTTTTGGGAGAAAACCAGCTGCTAAATGCTGCCACACCTGGGTGACTGCCTTGGGGCTCACCAAACATGAACCCGCTGGACCAGCGCCTGGGCACAACATGTCTCAGCCTGGCAGGAGGGTTCAGAGACGGTGCTGGGCCTTTGAAGCTCCTTGGCAGGATGTGATCCCTTCAGACAGAGAGCAGGGGAGGTCTGAAAGGTGTTAAACCCCTGAAATTATGGGGGAAATGGGTAGGAAGCCCTTCAGGCCACTTTGGCTCATGAAGCCATTCCTTGTGTATGCTGGGTTACTGCTGCAGGGAGGTGGCTGCACTCTGATCTCACTACGCACCCCAATTTCACTGGACTGTGGCTCTCAAGGCTACAAAGGCAGGTGCAGGATACACCCCAAGCCCTGAGGCAGCTGCTGGTCCTGTTTCCCCCCAGGCACATGGTAGATGACCATTGTCCATCTCCATCCAGGGAGCTGGGGCGGCCGGTGAGCCGCAAAGGCAGCAGCGCTTCGGCTTCAGGGCTGAAGAAGCTCCTGTGCAGCCTGAGCCAGAGCACCAAGCAGCGCCTGGGCCGCTTCCGCTGCTACAGCATGGAGCAGCTCCCAGCCCCCGGTGGGACGTCCCCAGACAGCCCTGGCATGAAGAAGTCGCCCTCTCTGCAGTCACTACGACTGGTGAGCCAAAATGTGTACTCCCTGTGGGGGGATGAGGAGGGTTCTGCAGGAAGAGGGTTGCTGGGCTGGGGTGAAGCATTCCTGAGTGTCACCTTACAGCCCTGGTGGTCCCAGGGGGGTGTAGGGGCATGTGCCAGCCCAAACCTGCTCGGTTTGAGATGTCTGGAGCCAAATTGAGAGCAGTCCCACAGAGAAGGACTTGGGGTGCTGGTGGATGAAGAGCTGGAGATGAGTCAGCAATGTGCACTCACAGCCCAGAAGCCAAAGTCATCCTAGGCTGCATCCCCAGCAGCGTAGGCAGCAGGGCGAGGGAGGGGATTCTGCCCCCTGCTCTGCTCTGGGGAGACCCCCCTGCAGTGCTGGGTCCAGCTCTGGAGCCCTCAGCACAGGAGAGACATGGACCTGTTGGAGCGGGGCCAGAGGAGGCCACAGCAATGATGCGAGGGCTGGAATGCCTTTGCTGTGAGGCCAGGCTGAGAGAGTTGGGGTTGTTCAGCCTGGAGAAGAGAAGGCTCCAGGAAGATCTTATTGCAGCGTCTCAATACTTGAAGGGGGCCTGTAAGAAAGATGGGGACAGACTTTTTGGCATGGCCTGTTGTGACAGGACAAGGGGTGATGGTTTTAAACTAAAAGAGGAGAGATTTAGACTAGAGAGAAGGAAGAAATTACTTACTGTGAGGGTGGTGAGGCACTGGAACAAGTTGCTCAGAAATTGTGGATGCCACATCCCTGGAAACATTCAAGGTCAGGTTGGCTGGGGCTTTGAGAAATCTGGTGTAGTTAATGATGTCCCTGCCTATGGTGGTGGGGGGGGACTAGATGAGCTTTAAAGGTCCGCTCCAACTCAAACCATTCTATGAAGCAGGGAGTGGGAGGAGGAAGGAGGGAATGAAGGGCATAGAAGAGCAGATTTGGGTAGGGGAGATGTGGTAATTTGGTTTGGGGTCATGGCTTGTGTGCCCCAGCCAGCTGAGCAGTGAGGTGCCTCCCCAAGAAACCCCACTCCTTGGGTGGGTGTTCTGGCACAGGGCAGGTGAACACCAGTGGTTTGGGGAGGGCTCCAGTGGGGGTGGAATAGGACGTGTGAGATGTCCCCTGCTCTCTCAGCACATACATGTGTGAAGGGCTGTGGTGCCACACAGTGTTCATAGTCGTCCCCATCTCAACCGAGTGCTTTTCCCCAGGTGTCACCCTTCTGCCAGCCCCAAAAAACCACCTCTGTCCAGAGCCTGCACCCCCTTCTGGGCAAGACATCTCGTGCTAGTGCCTACCTCCTGCCCCAGACCACAGCTGACAGGTAGGACGGGGCCCAACATGTCCCTGCTTGTTTCAGGATGCTCAGCCACATGCGGCAGCTCAGTGCAGCTGGGAGCCCCACCATCTGGTCCCCAGCAGATTCCTGGTGTTCCTGCTCACCCCATCTCCCCTCTCCCTGCAGGAAGGGGGGCTCAGGGCCGCGGCGCTCACTGAGTGTGGAGGACATTGGGGCGCCTGGCCAGCTGCATGCGGTGGGACGTGTGGTGGAGGTCTTCCCTGATGGCACCAGCCAGCTGGAGCTGCAGCGGCCCCCTCATGGTGCCTTCGGGTTCTGTGTCACCTCTGGGCATGGCCGGCCTGACAAAGGTATGGTGGGGTTGTCCCAAAACATTACCCTGTGGGGCACAGCCCTGCCCATGGGGTGCAAAGTGTAAGGCTCACCCACCCCTGTCCCTCTGCGCAGGTGTCTACGTGCAGGAGATGGCAGATGCTGGCACAGCCAAACTGTATGCGGGGCTCCTGGGTGTGGGGGACGAGATCCTGCAGGTCAACGGGGAGGCTGTCTCAGGGCTGGGACTGACCCGTATCCATGAGCTGCTGCTCCAGGCAGACACCCTGTCCCTCCGTGTGCTCAGGCATCGTCTGCCACCCCGGTAGCCCCAGCATGGCTCCTGGGAAGACAATGTCCCAGAATGCTGCAGGATGGTTTGGCGTGGACCAAGCTGGGTCTTACCAGTCGGTGCTTCTTCCTTCTGGGAGGCAGAGCAGGACCAAGGACACCCCCAGACAGTGTCTCGCACCTCCAGGAGTTGCCCCCAGCATGGGTATAGGGAACAGCTCAGCCCTGCCATCGAGCCAGGGTGGGTCTGTCCTGCTGGGTCACCAGCATGGGGACACCCCATCCCTGAATCCCCAGGAGATACGGGGTTCCCTGCCAGCGCTGGAAACCTGTGCCCATGAGCTGGTGGGTTCCTTTTAAATTATTTCAAACTGGAGGAAAAAAAAAAATGTAATCATGAAACATGGTGCACTTGGCTTGTGGGTGGCACAAAGGGGCTGGGGGGTTACACTTGGCTGGGGGGACAGCACATGCCACAGCCCTGGGGTTGTGGGGCTGCTGGTGGGTGTAAGCTGGAGAAGGGTGCTGGGGAGCATGTGGGTGCCTTCACATGGGGCTGATCCCCCTGGGGACAGTGTAACCATGCCAGGGTGCTGAATGTGTGTCCTGGCTGCGGGGTGGCATGGTGCATGGTCCTGGGGACAGGCTGAGCTGGGATGCTTAGGGCTCCCCTCTTTGGGGCCTGAGGATCTTTTTGGTCTATGAGGTGAGGAAATAGGGATGGGAGGTTCGTGGGGTCAATGTTCCCCCGGGGGCTGTGCTGGGAGGAGCTCCCCATTGCTATCCTTGGGCAGCCTGTTTTGGGGGGAGGTCTCTGGACAGGCTCAGGGGCTTTGCTGCCTGGCTTCCCATAGCTCAGGTGCTCTAAGAGCCACCTTGTGATGGTGTCATAGTGTTGGGGGCGGGAGGGCTCAGCTGCTCCAGCCACAGAAGGTAAACTGGTGCCTGGATGGCTGCATAGGGACAAACCTCTCCAGGAGGCACAGCAGTGCTGGCTGCCCAGGGTGGCGAAGCCCCAGGACTGCCTGCCCCATCTGGGTAGCAGCTGCCTGCAGCACCCCCCACATCTGGGCAGCAGCTGCCTATGGCACAGAGGGGACCCCAGAAACTGCAACTGCTGCTTAAGCCTTAAAAACCAGGAGGGTGATATCTGGCTGATGCTGGTGGGAGCTTTTCTGGCTAGAGACCTCTCCACTCCCCCTCGTTTGTCTCCACAAGCAAGGGTCACCACGAGAAGGATGGGTGATCTCTGCCGTGCCACGCTAGGCAGCAGCATCGTGTTTATTTAGTGTTAACGGAGGGGGGGGGCACCGACAACAGAAAAAGCAAATGTACAGAGGAAAAGGGCCCGAAGACAGCTTGGTGGCTTGCGGCGACGCCAGCAGGCGCTCCCGGAGGATGCACGACTGCACCAAAAACAACATGGGGATCGGAGATGGGCAAGCACTGGGCAAGGGTGAGCCCCATGCTCCTGGGAACCCGTTCTTGTGGAGGCATCAAACCTGAGGAGCTGCACAGACCCTGTGACACTCAACCCTGAAAAGGAGCCACCACTGATTTCCTGCAGCGGAACCAAAAGAACCGAGGTCCTCCGCAAGGGTAAAGAGCGAGGGCTGAAAAAATAAGCGTGGATCGGCACTAAGGTGTGCGCTAAAAAAGAGGGCACCCGCCCAGGCATGCAGGGCAGCTTGGTCTTGACCCTTCTGCCCCATCTGGTGCCTGGCTGCAGAAGGCACGAAGCCAGCGGCTGTCAGAGCCTGGCACCTGCAGTGGGGGACACAGGAGGGGTCATGCAGCCGCTTGAAGAGAGCCACAAACCTGGTGGGGAGGAGTGTTCAGCTCTGGGTAAGCATCCTGGAGGTAAAGCCGTCTGGTGGTGGGCTTCCTGCTCAGGGAGAATGATTTTTGGGGGCAATCTGCAATTTCAGCAGAAGTCTTAGCGTCAGCACCAATTAACTTCGTCCCCCAGCCGCATCTGAGACCCAGATGCCTGGCCCTGCTCTTTTGGTGTTTGCAACTTAAATACAGGAGCAGACTTTAGTACAGAATCATTTTTGCTTTCCTGAAGAGTCACCCTGAATCCTGCAATCAGCACAAAACCCCCACCCACTCTTTCCCCCAGGGATGCTGCCAGGGTGGGCTTTCCTCACTGTCTTTTGGCATTGACCGCACGGTTAGCTCCTAATTTGCTGTACGAGGGAGACAACCCAACTATCCAATGCTGATGGGACAACTCAAATGACATACAACTCAAAAATAACAAAAGGACTAGGAAATAATATAGAAAATGTGACCTAGCTTTAAATCTCCTGCCCTTCGGTTCCTTACAACAGAGGTGTCCAAAAAATAGTGGCTGGGGAAAAATTAAGACATCCTATTTACAAGTTCGTATGCACTTAAAATACATAATTGACCCCCATTCCTCTGACAATGTGTGTCATGCACCCGCAGAGAGAACGCAGCTTGAGCAGTCATCAAAAAAAAAAAAATCTTTAAAGTTTTTTTTTCTTTTCTTTCTTCCTTAAAAAAAATAAGTTATTTCAGACCTGACGAATCACTTGCCAAAGGGAAGCAGCTGTTAAACAGAAGCAGTTGCTCGGTTATACAAGAGCAAAGAAAGCATCAGTCCGTGAGCTTTAGAGGCTTGTATAACGAAGGAGGTGATTTTCAAAGCTTTAAGGAGCTTGCTCTCTGGCTGACGGTTTTCTATGGGCACCAACCCTCCTTTAAAGCTCCAGGGTCTCTAATCATGCCCGGCCTGCTGATGGAAGGATGCTACACCCTGCATGTCAGCTCCCACCTAGGGTTGGTGGATAACAGCTCCTCTGCAGACTCACCAGGCTATCTGTGTGGCGCAGAGATGGCCCATGGGAGGCAGGAAGGCAGCTTGGGACTGGGGGAGTTTGGCTGAGGCTCCCCTCCCTCACCCTGGCTGCGTGGGGTTTCATGCCACCGCTCCTCCTGGTAATGCTTTTGCCTGGTGATGTGGTTTGTAATGCTCAGTGAATTAATGAATTCCTCCTCCCCCTGGTCCTGTCCTCCCCAGGGCTTGCTGCTGTGTCCGCATGCGACTGCAGGCAGCTCGGGACCGCTGCAACCAGCTCCTACCTGCGCGGGGTGGGTCAAGTCCCCATCCAGCCGCCCAGGTCCAGACCTGGAGCCCAGGCCCAGATCACCACGCACCAGGGGGAGGAAGCAGCTCCAGTTCTCCACCCCCTCTCCCCAGAGCCAGGTGAGATGCCAGCAGAGCCAAGCTGCAGTCCTTGGAGGAGAGTGGCGAGAGCTGGCTGCGGGTTGTCTTGCTGGGGATCTCTGTGGGCAGACGGAAATGGTGAGAGTTTCATTTCCCCGTGCTACAGGGTGAGGGGGCAGGGAGGGGGTGTCTGGGAAAGTTCAGTCCATCACAGGATGAAAAAGAGGATGAGCACCACCAGCAAGATAATGAAGAGGACGATAATTGCACACCACTGCCGTCGATCTGGAAGGAAAAGGAAGTGTCAGATATCCTGCTTTAAACAGAGAAGGAAAACTGGGGGAGAGCTTCTCTTCACTGCACTGCTAGGAGCCCAATTTAAGCTCAAGGAAGCCATAAAAAGCCAAAGCAGTAGCTCCCACTGCAGGGTGAATGCGTTTCTCCTCCAGGATACATCCTATTTTGTGGAACAGATATGGGAATTTTAAGGCTTCTCCCCAACCAAGATCAAAGAGATCTGATAGGTTGGTTCAAAAGCCATTGGGAGGAACAAGCAGAGAGCTGCTGGGTGCTGCCGCCCATTTGTGGAATAACCCATTGGCTAGAGGAACAAGGGGTCCAGTGAAAGCTGCCCAAAAGAGCTCTGCCAGGAAGAGCTCCCCTTAGGAGAGTACCAGGAATGAGGTTTCCCCTGGATGGGACACCTTGCTGGTCTCGTGCACATGCTGCAGAAGCTCAATGCTGCATCACCTCTGAGACCTGTTGTTTGTCCGTGGCCACCTCTGCAGTGGCACAGAGATGATGGTGCAGCAGCAGGGACAGAGATGCTGGCACCTCCCAGCTTCTGGGCACAGCAGCTACCCTGGGAAGAGCCCTCCTGGCCAGCCCTGGCATGTGTGATGCCAGGGACAGCAGAAATGCTCTTTCAGAACTCTTGGAAGCACTCCACAATGATGGAAGCATTTTATCCCAGAGGAAAGGGGAGATACAGAAGGCTTGCGTGAGCCAAAGTGCAGGGTCAGCACTCCAAAGAGTCTCTTTAGGGCTGTGCTTCCACAGCCTCATAAATCCCTCAACCAGCCTAATCCTGTGGAGCAGGAATGCTCCTCCTCCCGCCTCGTGGCTGCCTCCACAAGCTGCCCAAGCACCCAGGGGAGAGGGGTAAGGGAGGAGGTGACTGCCGGGCACAGCGCCAGCGCTCCCAAGGCAAGCCAGCAGCAGGGGACTTCCCAGCAGGCACACAGGGCTTCCTGTTTGCTCTGCCCGCGGCATCCTGCCAGCCCACTGGCTGCAAGAACAGCCTTATAAGGACTTTTCTCGTGGGTTCAGCACAGAAATTGCCTCCTTCCTCTGCCAGCAGAGAGATGCATCTGACCAACAACGAGCCTACCCGGCCACAGGCACCAGCAGCCCAAGGGCAGGTGGGATTTGGGAAGGGGTTTGCCACAGGCAAGCATTGGGTGTGGGGGTAAGCCACGAACTTTGTTCCACAGGCAGCCCAAAACTGCAGCAGAGGAGGCAGCTGCAGAGCTTCCCCTCCGACCATCTAGAGGGGGATTTTTCTCACCACAGCAGTAGCAGCATAAATAGAAAGGCATCTGTAAATAAAACAAAGGCTGCACAGCGGTGTCTGGGCAGGAGCAGCTGCAGGGCTTGGAAGTCCTTCCCCTCTTTCAAGCACCGAGAGCTTCTCACTCCCGTCTGCTCGGGTCTGTGCTGGCTGTTGGTGAGCAGGAGCATGTAGCGTCCCAGCCCAAAGATTCGAGGGCTTGTCCTCTCCCTTTCCAGGACTGGATCCCATTTTCCAGGACCTACCACTCGTCATGTGAGACACTTTGGCGAGCTTCTTCATGACGTTGTCAAGCCGAGACTGAGTGCTGTCTAACTCGTGGGAGAAGTCATCCAGCATCCTGGGGACAGAGAAGCACTTGTCAGCAAGTGGCACATCTCTTCGGGATGTCTCAGTGCACTCACACACACTGATCAAAATGCTGATGTGACCAGTCTATCACACCTTGGCAGAGAAAATTAATATGGCCCAGTTTCCTGAAAACACCCAAGAGGGGAAAAAAAAACCTGCTGAAGCAGCAGCCCTGCTTTGGTGGGAAGTCACCTGGGACTCCTGTCAGACCAGTCCCTGCTGCATGTTTGTGGCTGAGCCCTACACACCCCTCCAAGGTGAGGAGTGGGGGTTTTGCTACTTTTAAGAGTAAAGTAATTTATAATCTGTGATTAGCAGAGATTGATTAGGTAGATCTAGGTGCCAGCTTGGACTTTCAACCACTTTTCTTGTTCAGAGCTTGCAGCTGAAGCTAAAATTTTTTTTTCTAGTCACGTGTCAAGCAAGAATGAGATTTTCAATTTCTGTTAAGGTGCTTTTAAAGTTCTGTGTGGAAGTTACCCCTCTATTTCCTCCACACAGCAACCATAATGAATCTGAAAGTCTTCCTGAAGCTGTGCTTTGTCAGTGCCAAGAACCCATCTGAAAAGAAACGAGCACATCCAGAATCAAAGTATCAATCTGATTGTCTCCAGTCAGCAGGACTTCAAAACTTAATATGTTTAAAATGACAGCTTCCTTCACTTGAAGTTCTAGGGCACTTGTTAAACCTTCATTCCATGGGGAAAGAGTTGTAAAAAACTTCTTGTGGTAGTTATCTGCTACTGTCTAACAAGCACAGATGGCTTATGTGATGATCTGGAAACGGACACACCACATTGATCTGCTGGCCCCACACCGGGTTTTCAGCACCACGTCTCACACTTACACTGCTTGCTCCTCCAGCTCCCCACCAATGCGTTGTGACATGTTCTTCAGCACCCCGATGCTGCCAGAGACCAGCTCCAACTGCTCATCTTGCTGCTCCACAATCAACTGAGGCCAAAGAGAAGGAAAATAGGCAATTACAGGTTTGCTGCCTCCTGCAGCTGGGTCAGAGCCAGTCAATCCAGTGGACAGATACTTGCTGCTCAGCCAACATCAGCTGTGGGGCCTGGGCACAGACCAAAGGCACCAGGAAGGAGGACCACATTCCTAAGAAATGCTGGAGAAGTGACAGCCGCAGGAAAGCCTCCCTGGCATGGCATCCCCGCAGCACAGGCTCCTGACATCCCTGTAAATGCAGCCTCAGCTCAGCCGTACACTCTCCCTTCTCTGTTTAAGTGATTCTTGAAAACACGGGCTGGTCATCAAAACCTCCACAAGTCCCACCCTGCCTGCAGCAGGTACCAGGGAGCTGTGTTGATGCTGTGCCTGGGAAATGCAACCTGCAGCTAACAAGGGGTTAATGTGAGTAAAAGGCTGTAGCGGCTTCTACAGCTAAAAATAGCAAGTCAGGCTCCCAATGTGCCAAAGGAATAGTCTGCTGATGTTTTAAGTCATTTTCAGGGCACAGTCACGCTAAGGATTAGATTTACCCTAGTTACCTATTTCTGAATCTATTTATCTTCCTTGAGTCACTAGGTAAAACTCATCTGGAAGCCGAGGCGGACTCACAGCTCAGGAGCTTTAGCAGAGTTCACCACCTCTGAGAAGCTGCCTGTTCAAAGGCCTGTGTTTCAGTGAACCGTGGCAGCAGGAAAGCACCTTGCATGGGGCTCTTGTGAAGCCCTCACACAGGCTTTCTCATGAATGTTGACAAAGGCAGGAAAAGGAAGCAGGCACGTCCTCCTGCTCCTAGCCCGTTGTGATGAAGATGCACACAAACAGCAGCAAACATTGGCTTGTGTTTTAACTGGGGGAAGTTGCATAAGAGAAATGATCTCTTTTCTGTTTGCAATGTTTCTACTCTTCCAAGGATTTCAACAATCCTTGTGGTATCAAATCTTAGCATGCTACAGCCTCCAGATCATGATGTTTGCCTTTGTGCAGAGCAGAAGACCCAAGCCTCAAGGGTTAAAATCTCTGCACCAAGATGCATCTGAAGCTGTGCACGGACAGATATAAGCTGCAAGCACAGAGAAGGGCTGTCTGGCTCTTGGATCTAGACCAGCCAAGGACTAGGCTTTTTTTTTGGCTCTCGCAGCCCGTCCCTCATTCCCCCCGCACCCATTTGGCAAGCAAAGCTATTCAGTCTGCACAGTGCCAGTTGCCTTACCTGTTGTTGAGCTTGTTGCTCCTCGATGAAGTGTGAATTTGCTAATTGCAGCTCCCGGTCCAGGCGACTGTATTTGTCAGGTCCAGAGCTCCAACTCTGACGCCCGCTTTCTTGCAGGAGTGCCTACACAGATGCAGAGAGCCCTGAATAACACTCTTATGCTTGCTTACAGCCTGTCTGCAGGGTGCAGTGGGAAGGCAGACGAGGCAACACTCCCATACACACGCGTACTTTTCCTCCTGCTCTGCTGCTACCCAGCCAGAGTACTGCCAGGAACTAAACAGCGCAATGTCAAACGGCCGGCCAGGGAAGGCTCTGTGGCCTCACAGGGCAGCTACGCCTCTCCAGCAGTGGGAGAGCTGGAGCAAAAGTGATGGACGGTGCAGGCAGGAGTAGCCGAGGTCTGCTCAAGAGGCAGCACTGTGTGCTAGGACACGTGAGCTGGGAAGTACCTGGATATATTGTGTTAACAGATGTATAGCTCAAACTGAACACTGCTAAGGACAGGGGCTTAAGAGGGTCTGGATAAAGTACTTAACCAGTTGAGCTGACAGTAAAATAGTGCAATAAATCATCACAGCAGTGCTGTACGCTCCTGTTCTTTGATTCAGGCTAACTGTTCCTCCAGCCTATCTGAATCAAAGACCATGAGCAAACAGTTACCTACAACTCCCTGAAAGAAGGTGTAATGAGGTGGGGGTCGGCCTGTTCTCTCAAGGAACAAGTGACAGAACAAGAAGAAATGGCCTCAAGTTGGGCCAGGGGAGATTTAGGTTGGACATGAGGAAAAATGTCTTCCCTGAAAGGGTTGTGAAGCCCTGTCTCAGGCTGCCCAGGGCAGTGGTGGAGTCCCCATCCCTGGAGGGGTTTCAAAGCTGTGTAGATGTGGTGCCAAGGGACATGGTTTAGTGGTGACCTGGCAGTGATGGATTAATGGTTGGACTCAATGATCTTAAAGTCTCTTCCAACTGAAACAATTCTAAGCTACCTGCTCTACAACCCAACGAGAGAAGCTTGTGCAAAGCCAGCAGAGATGTGACTTTTCAGCTGAATAAGTCTGGTCCCTGGAGAGGTATAACATGAGTGACAGATGCTGGAGAATGAACATAGCCCATATGTGAGGCGCTGCACCCTGTGGCACTATGAATGGGTCAGGGAGCTCTGCCCAGCAGCATGGAGGCAAGGCCAACTCGTAACAAGGCCATCTCACAGCTTCTGGTTGTGGGCAGGAGGGGACTACTGAATATTTGTGGAGAACAGCAAGATAATGACCTGGCTGCTCTGGTAGGCTAGAAATGAGATAGTCTCTATGGTTTATCTGTTTTACAAGGATCAAAGAAGGGTGACAGATCAATCAAACAGGAAGCCAGCAGGACATCTGGCTTTGTCCCTTAGACACTGAGGAAGCTCCTGGTTCTCTCCAGTTCATGACAAGCAGTGCACTAGTTTCGCTGCAGCTTCAACAGAAAGGCCTCTGTTTGGCCCCATAGCCTGTGAGGGTCAGGTTGCCAGCAGCCAGTCCCTCAGACACAGAGGCAGGCTGGAAAAGCTGCTGCAGCCCCTCACAAGCTCTGTAGTGTGGAGGGAAGGTGAGGGGCTGGGGAAGGGAGAGGAAGGCGGCAAGGGGAAGTCAGTTTTCCTGAGCAGATGTTGCCACATGAGCTGGGCCATATGGCCTCCTGCAGCTAGCAGGAACTTCGTGCAAAGGAAAGCAGCAGAACACAGGGACAGCTACAGACTTGTTTGAGAAGGAGTGTAAAGGACTTTGCTTCTCAATTGTTTGCCAAGCATATCAATTAACCCCATAACAAGCTCAAGAATCACCTCTGTGCTTCTCAGTACCTTGTGCAGTTTGTTACTTTTGCCACAAGTGTTAAGACTGATGCAGTTAGAGAAGTTCCTTCTACAAATGCACACCAACTTTTCCTGGGGCAGCTCTGAAAGTCAGCTCTGAGCTCTCCTTACAGCCTCCACGTCAGTCAGGGAGGAGCAAAAGCCGCATCTACTTCTATTCCTTAGATTACAAGCGCAGACAACCTGAGACTCCCTGAGCTTCTTTCATCTTCTTACATGGCTAACCACTACGAGAGGCAGCTGCCTAAAAGGATATCGCGGCATCGCCGCTCCTAAATAGAGCAGAGCACAAGATTACATTCACTGACATGGATTCTGAGCCTGAGGAGGAGGGAGATTCCCCTTTCCATGGGATGATGCAACACTGACAGTTGTACACAACCAGCTCTGAAGATGGAGACAGATGGCAAGTGCTGACTTACTGCTTTGAGAGACAGGCATGGGAGAGGTTGGCTGCAGCGCGCCAGCGAGAACCAGCTCTCAGGTCAGCAAAACAGACACAGTTCAAACAGAGCTTTGCAGCCAAGCCCCTTCCCAAAACAAAGGTTTGGGATTTATATTGTAATTACAGCTCTTAGGCAGTTTTGATCAACGCCACACACTCTACCTTACAATGTGGGGCCTTGGAGAAAGTGAAAATGGAAGTTTCACCTAATGCACACTTTAAGGCACCAGCTGCTAGAGCCGATAAATCCACCCTGCTCCTTGAAGTACCAAACAGCCACCGCGTTCATTTAACATGCCTGTTTCTGGTTCTCACCTGCCTGTTTTTCCTTTCAGCCAGTGCCTGCATGGAGGAGTTTGACATCTGATCCTTCATTTCCTGTTTGTTCAACAAAAGAAGAAGTATGTGAGCATTGGATCTGAAGTGACAGGCAGTCTCAGGGTGCTCCAGGGCTGTCTATACCCAGCAAGGCTTCTTTAGCGAGGGTGAGGGAAGGGAAATTTCCTTTGAAAATGTACATTTTCGAGAGTCTGGAAGGACACTTTAAAAAGCTTCATCACAGTTCGTTGTTTTACTAATACTAGAATTGACAGCAATTGGGTATTTTGAAAATATTCCTTATTTACTACTCATTTAGCTCCACTTCAGCCAGAAACACTTTGGATAATATTAAACTAATGTTTCCATTGATTGATTGTAAAGAAGACCCACGTTCTTCAAGGTCTTGGAAGCCTGTAACCCCCTGCACTTTATTCCCAGTTGCATCTGGTTTTATATTGCACAGGACAAGAGAGATTTCCCATCCTGTAGAATCCTCTTTGTCTGTGCCTATGTATTCTCTTTTATCAATTAAGTTTTGCTGTTGAGTTCCTAGAGAAGATCGCTAGCCACAGAAGGCTCCCCATCACAATGTGAAGTAGTCTATTTTTTCTAGGGTATATTATCAAGTAGTCAATATGATAGTTGATCCTCTAGCAAAGTTCTGAAGTCACCAGAACATTTAGGTATGTTTTCCTGCTCAGAGACATGACCTAAGCAACAGCTCCCACTCAGTTCCTTCTCACCATCTCAACACACATGTTCCCCCATGGAACCCCAAAGTCAGTTGCATAATGCCACTAATGAATTTGTTTAACAGTAAGAGACACTGCTCCAAAACACATTAGCCAGCAGTGTTCAGTCAGGAAGAGAGGACCATGGAGCGGGCTTGCCTGGTCCTGCCTGTTTGGGAGTGGACTACACCAAGAGAAAGGCAGAGAGCACACATGCCTGCAACCCAGGGCCAGCATGGTTTTGGGATCAGTTCCCAGGCAGCAAGGCTTAGGAACTGCATCCAGACTGCAGGACTGCAGGCAGGGTAACAAGCCTGCTGCCAGTCTCAGCAATGCAGGAACATCAGTCATGAGGGGCAGCAGAAACTAAGCTACACTCAGTGTAGCTATTAACAGGGAGAAAACTTCCTAACCAGCAGCTTGTTACCAGGCAGTGAAGCTTTTGGGAAGACATTTCTTCTCTATTTATTATCACCAAGTTGTTAAAATCCTCCTTTTGCTTCTGAAGTGCAAGCTTAAACAACAGCAAAAAATCTTTCCCCAGTTAAAAATAAATCTAGTGGTTGTTTGGATTATTTAGTAGCAGTAGGAAGTTGAAGCCATGTCAATGATGTTAGGCTTTAACTATCTGTCAGTGCTCAAAGGGGACTGTTTTTGAAAACTACTGCTACAAAAGCACAGGACAGTCGCGATTTCCTTCAGCTCTGAAGGGAGGCTCCAGCCTCCCCTGCATTACAGTGGGGCCTTTACTCTTCCTTCACCATTTCTATAGGTTCCCAGGCCCACTGCTGCAGCCCCAAACCTACCTGGGCAGCTCCAGGAGGGAGTCCACAGGAAGGAGGAAGAGAGCAGGTAGCAGGTTTGTTCTCTGCTGTCCAATTCAGCACAGGAACAGCCAAAAGCCTTCCCTTTTTTTAAGCACCTCATCACTCCCCTGGCCTTCCCCATGCTCCCACCCCAAGCCCAAGTACGTTCCTTACCCTGACCACCTGCCGCGTGCTCGTGATGAAAGCTTTCCTGATCCCCAGCTCCGTCGCATCGAGGTTGAATTTCCGCGGGTTTGCCTCAACAATGCATAGGCAGCAAGTCAAGGAGTCCCCGTTAATGGTGTGGGGTCCGCACGCGGATACACAAGCCCCGAGGGTGCCACAGCGGGGGCCTGCCACTTGCCTTTTCCAGAAATTTGGTAAGAACAAAAAGTTAAAAGCAGGCATGGCAGGAACATACTGTGCAGCACACACACCAGTGCAAGGCTTCTCTCTTGCATGTTTTTGGTTCCTTGATGCTGAGCAGCACTTTCAGGAGTGCTCAGATGAACCCGAGGGAAAAGGATTATTTCTGGAAGCCAGCCTAGCGTATGACTGACTACACAGATATCCAAATTCATACCACACAATAGGCTTCCTAGAACAAAGCATCTTAGAATATACCTTGGCAAAAGGAAAATCCTTTTGCTGAATATATTTGCCTTAATTTCTTAAATTGCAGTTTGAAGAAGGACAATGTAAATGTAAAATTCAACCCCAAATAGTCCTGATCTCTGCAAAAAGTAACTATCGAAGAGCACTGGTACTTGGCTATCTTGTACAACTCAGGAACTGCACACCCCTACCTCCAAGGAACACAGAAAGGATATTAATTGTTTCATCCAAGTCTTCCAGGTCCCACTCGATGCTCCGCAGGTTGTTCCTGAGCTCATTAGTGGTCCAGTCAATTTCCTCTCTTGTGGCAATGGAGGGATCTTGCAAGAGCTCTGTCCACCTCTGGAAGAGCCCCTGGGCGGTGTTCACGGCTTTCTGCACCTCCCTGCAGCCAAGGTGATTAAAGAAAAGCAAAGAGATTATTTATCATCAGTTGCTTTGCAGCAGTCATGCTGGCACAGCCCTGTATCCAGCTAAGCAGGGAAGAGCAGCATCTCTCCTTCAAACCATTTTCAGTTTATTTTGTAAAATAAGGATTTGCTCTACCAGCTGGACAATCCCATCTCTTGCTGCAGCACAAAGTGCTGAGCAGCAACAACTTACTGGTCAGCTATTAATAAAGGGACCTATTTCTTTAGGGGAGGTTTCTGTCGAGTGTCCGAGCCAGGGCACAGTGTCTGAACAAGGCAGCTCTTTGGCAATTAATGTTTTGTATTCCTCTCAACAACCTTCCTCTGAAGGCTCTTGACTGACTCTGTAAGATAGCCCTAGGGCCCACAGAATTACAGGAACTGCCTCCACAATGCAGCCAGGCAGACTGTTGAGTGCAGCACTGTTTATTTTATTTCAGCATTTAAAAAATACACAGCTCTACTACACTGGCTTAGGGAACAGAAGTCTGTTCTGCTGCTCCAAGCATTTTGGAGACGAGAGCATTCACAGCCCGGGAAGTTAGGCTTTGCTGACAGCTCTGAATGCTGCTTTGGGGCAAGTGGGTCCATAACTTTAGGTCTCAGCCCATCAGCGTGGTTATCTATATTTACAGACTCAGTTGTCCTGGGCCCTGAACCGCTCCCCAAGGCTCATGGGGAGCTGGGACACAGGACACAGATTAAACCAGACTTTACTGGTGTGAAAAGTGGCCACCGTGAGCCCAAGAGCTTGCACACAGCATTCACATAAGACCCAGGTGTTTATCCCCCGTGAAGAAAAGCAGGTTACCAGTGGGGGAAATCCAGGACAGACGAACTGAGCCCACGGCCGGCCGGGACTGCAACTCTCTTTATATTATACTGTGGCCTGAAGTATTCAACTTGCTGCCCAAGTTGCAGTCTCTTGGCACCCTGATGCATGTCCCTCCTCTTCTCACATGCCCACAGCTTCAAGTCTGCCACATCTAGTGCCTAAAGTCACACCGAGAATCTGAAGCTTTTTTCCCTCCACTATTTGATAGCAAAAGTTGGGCATACTTGGGCAAGTACCCACAGGAATTTAAAGCAGAGCTGGATGTCCTCTCATGGGAGGAGTTATAAACTCCAGGAAAGCAAACTAAACACAGCACTGCTGGCTCCACCACCAACAACCCCTTCCACCTCAACCTGCTGGGTAATAATTAACACGGGGAGGGGCAGCACATCCCCTCTGTTCTCCCAGCCCTTCCCCGCATGATGCGGGAACCTCTGGAAAGTTTGGCAGGACGTTTGCTCCCTACCCACGGCAACTCATATTTTTTCCACTTAGCATCAGTTCGCCCTGTCAGAGTGATTCACTTTCCCTGGCTATACCTGCAGCATCTTTTCCTGCCCATCTTGCGTTCACATAGTGTTCTCCACCACTCCTCTGCGACCATCTCCACTGCTCCTGAATGCTGTTTCACTGTGATGTGTGGCAGACAACCAGCTCACAGCTGAAGCTGACCCCTGGGTGGTTTTTAGATACTAAGGTGCTTTCGCTGTATACATTATAATTTTTCTTTCCTGCTGTCTTGACCACCTTTGGCTGGCGTTTGCCTTTGTTTAGACTCTCTTCCGCTTGCTTCCTTTCATGGCCACCGTCCATGCTGCAGCTTCCCCCCCCAGCCAGGTCCCTGCTCCTCTCCATCCTTCCGTTTGTACACCAAGACCCTGAACTCTTGGGGATGCCACCCATGAGCCAGCCGCCCCTGCTCCGCCTGCTGCAGGGCGATATTTCCCGAGCCGCTGCCACCGAGCTCCGACGACGGGGACATCCGGGCCGTGTGTCCCAGCGCACCGGCAGCCGCACCTGCAGCCGGGGCAGCAGCGCTGCCCCTCCCGCCCCCTCTCCGGGGCTGCACCCTCCAAGCTCGTGTTTCCCTTGGCCCACGAAGCGGGGAGAGCTTCGTGCGGGGAGACCCGGGCGCGGCCCGGCCCCTGCCGGCACAGCGCCTGGCCCCGAGGCCTTCCGCGCCCAGCCCTCGATGCAGGGGGAACGAGGCCCCCCCAGACACAGAAGTGAGGGGGACAGGGCCGCCATTTTCCCTCCTCTACCCCGGCCCCCTCCAGATAGACACCCCCCCACATACCCGATCGTCGCTCACCCCGCACTCCCTGGGCCTCCCCTGCTNCACCCCTTCACCACGAAAAACGGGTCCTCCATCGACATGGCGCTGCCGCCGCCGCGCGCCCCGCCCCGCTCCCTTCGCCCCGCCCCGCCCCGCGCCTGCGCCCCGAGCCCCTGGGGCGGTGGAGGCGGGGCGGGCTCGGGTGACGTCACGCTCTTCGCCTCAGTCGCGCTGTGCCGCCGCGACGGGTGGGGGCAGGTGGTAGCATCGTGGCCCCGGTGCCCCCTGCTCCCCTGCCGGCGACAGCCCCGGCTCCTGCGCGGTGAGGGAATGTCTAGGCCTGAGGGTCCCCCGGAGTGCCGGGCAGCTCGACGGCGCTCGGAAGCACGAGGCCTCTCTCAGCGCCGGGCCGCGGTACCTGTCCGGGTGGCGGGGCCGGGCTGTGTTCCCACCCGGTGAGAGCGGCAGCCAGTCTGCTCTGCCCCCGCTGCCCTTCCTGCCCGGAATGGGCGGGCACCGCTTCTTTCCTCCCTCCTTCCTCTCTTCCGCGGGGTGCGAACAGGCCTTTTCCCCCTGGCTTTGGTCCATCCCAGGGTGAGGCCCCTGTTCCCTCACTGCCCACTCAGGTCTCAGAGTTCCTTAGTAGCCTCTTAGCTTCAAGCACAGGTAGCCCGTGTGCAGGAGAAGTCCCCCAAATCTTTGCCCTCTTGACCCAAGTGTGTGTCCCTGACAGCTTTTCCGAATGGCCGTGGCCTTGTATCCCCGGCAAAGGCAGCGCTGCTTCACCAAGGGAACAGACGCAAGCCCCATCCACAGAGATGCCTCCTCAGCTTGTGAACTGGATTCCTCGCTTGTGCAATTGCAGCAGCTTCACTCGAGAGGGGGGTAGGAAAGCTTGTGCAATTGCAGCAGCTTCACTCGAGAGGGGGGTGGGAAAGCTGCGGCACACGTAGAACCGGTTTCTGCAGTTTGCGGGGTGAGAAAGCCGCCTCCTGCTCCGGCCAGCCCCACACCTGGGAAGCCCCAGCTCGCCAGATGTGGTGCAACAGGCAGCAGCTTTGGGGCTTGTGTTTGATGGCCCTTCCTTGCTGCACCTTGGGTGGCTTGATTCCCACGCCAGCAGATTTCAGGGGATCACTGCCACATATACTGCTCTGAGCACTGAGGGGTTCCCTCCAGGAAAAAACCAACAGTGCCAAGGAGCCACTGGGCCAGTTTGTCTATCTGTGTCCCCCAAAGACCTTGTAGTCTCCAAAACCTCGTGATCAGATGTGTAGATGTGGTGCTGAGGAACATGGTTTAGTGATGACCTCGCAGTGCTGGGTTAACGGTTGGATTTGATGATCTTAAAGGTCTCTTCCAACCAAAATGATTATATGATTCTATGATTTCCACCTTTTCTTCATGCCCTTCAGAGCTCCTGCCTGCCTTGTTGTTGCCATTCCCCATGCTGTGCTGCAGCCCTTGTCTCCTGCTCTGGGCTTCTTGCTGGGATAGAGCAGGAAAACTAGCATGTTTCCAAGCAAAGGAAGGAGAGCTTGGGTTGGGCTATAGCTGCTTGGCATTTCTGGTTTCCTTCTACCAACGATGTCCCAGCAGAAGTCTGGTATTTACTGGGTGCCCATGCTGGCTCTCCTTTGGGTGCTGCTGGTACAGCGTTTCCTGACACACTGTGCCTTAATGACTTGTGTATCGCAAATGAGCTTTGAGGTGGCAGATTGTTCCACAAAGTGCAGGACACCATAACTCACCTGTCTGAACACACACACTCCCTCAGTGGGGACACCTCCCTGCAGCAGCTTGGTGAGTGTTGTAACCTCATTGCTCTGTGTTCAGAACCTCCGAGGGATTTGACTGTAGGAGTTGGGGTGCTTAAAGACATGGTGTACTCCAGGAAAAGCCTCTGTGAGTTACTTGGTAGGAACCTTGTAAATCCTTTAATAAATTACAGGAAGACTTTGTTTGCTTCATTGAAAATGAGGGTTTTTTCCACATTTGTGGAAAAGTGTAAAGCTTTGGAGAGCTGTCTGAAAATAAAGAGGTGCTACCAAAATGTAGGGAAGTTGCAAACTTTCCAGGAATAAAACAGACAGCCTTTTCTTTGATGCTGGAAATTAATGTATGCCATGTAGTAAATTATTTAGATTTTTACATGAAAGCCACTCAGACTGCTCTGTCTTTTTTAGAATGGGGCATTTTTTGCTGTTTCTTGTGGGAGGCTCTGATTTTGGGTTTGGAAGCTGCAGGGAGTTTTTCAGTAGATTTTTTGGCACACTCAGCTCACCAATACCTCCCTGTGGAAGTGGAGGAGCACCCAATGCATGGCATACAGCTGCAGAACTGGTCAGGAAAGAACTGCACTGAAAAGTGCCAACTTGTCAAAATCCCAACTGTCTACAGGGAAGAACTGGGCTCATTGAAACTTTTATTGGGAGAATTTTTGTGGCATGTGTGTACATGCACAGGGGGGTCTGTGTGATCCCGTACTAGCCTGGTGCAAAGAATATGCATCCAGCTTGGAAGCAATGGCTTTTCCTCTTGGGGAAAAGCTGGACTGGTTCCAGGTTGGATTTGTAAAAGCATAGGGGATTTGTATTTTTTCCCCCAGAAAAGGTTTTGCAGTGAAAGGAAGAAGTGATAAAGTGTACGGGTTTCAGATGCTGTGGTGATTTTCCTCCTCGTTTGCATTTTTAGTGAAACTTGTTGAAGATTTTCAGTGGTGGTTGTAAGAGGGGGATTAAGGCCGTGATAGCTTGGTGCAAAACAATAATCTGTAGCTAAATATGCACTGTTGTGGTAGGCAGTAAGATTTTACATGAAATCCCAAGAATTTCCCTCAAATCCTACCCTCTGCATTCATAACTGGGTTTCCTGAGCCTCATTTTTACAAATCTGTGGTGACTTCACTGTGAAGTGCAAAAGGGGCAGATGACGCGAGGCCTCAGCCGTGCAATGACACAGTGATGGCAGCAGCTCCAAGAAGTTGAAAAGTGCCAAGAGGTGACTGCTCCTTGCCAAGAGGAGGGCTTGGATGTTGGATTTTGCTCCTGGTTAATGTGGATGACTTCGTCAGGGCTCTGGGCTTCGTCACATAGTCAGCCCAACAAGCCAGGTGAAGGATGAGGTGGCCAAAGGAACATTGCTACAAGAGGGAAGAGGCACAGATCAGACAGAGCAGGGGGAGTCAACACCTGCTTGGCAGGCACAGTTGACCTTGATGGTGGGAGGAGGGATTCGACACAGAGGGGATCTGCTCTGCCCTTGCTGCTCTCATCGGTGGTTGCTACTCTGAGGATCAAGAAGGTTCCCCCCTGGCATGTCTTTGGACTTTTAATAAGCACTGTGTGATGTGAGTTGCTGTCAAGTCCCAAAGACCCTGGTCCCCTCTTTTGTTAGCAGGCAGCCTTTAGGATAATGGCTCCATGGCTCCTGAGTGTCATTGTGCAGCCTCCCCATCATGCCTAAGTGGGAAGCAGTCGCACAGAGGACACATCTGCACGCTGGGATGTGCAGGGTGCTGCAGTCGTCATTTGCCTGCCAGCTAAAAGGAAGGTGACATTGAGATACAGGGGAAAGGAAAAATAATTAGACTGGGACTCCTTTGGGCAGAGGATCTACCCCATGGTTTGCTGAACTGTGACTTTGGTTGGCTCCTGTGTGGAGCTGGCACGATTAATTTGAGATGTTTAACCCTATACTGGGCTGCAGGTGAACACTACTGAGGCCGTCACTTTCTTCATCAAAGGCTTTGCTGGGGAGCAGATCGCTCCAGTGAAAAGCACAGGCTTTGCTGGGCAGCTGGACAGTCGTCTGCTGAGCTGCATCCCAGGGCTGTCCTGCTTCTTTTCCCCCTGGGCACAAGGCAGCCCCTGTCTTGGAAATGGCACAGGACCCATTGCAGGCATATCAGAGAGGGAAAAAAAATACAGGAAGGTGGACTACAATAGAAGGGTTGTCTGATAGGAAACCTGGACAAATAAATGCATTTTTTTTTTCCCCAGGAAACCCAAACCAGTCCCATAAAACACTGAAAGATGTGGGGCCACATTTTTCCAAGGGAAATGGGCTGCCTGAAGAAACCAATAGCTGGGAGTGGGATTCCCCACACACACACACTCTTTGTGTTTGGAGAGGCTGCTGGAGGAGCAGCAGGATTTCTGATGGGCAGGGGGTCCAGGTCACGGATCTCCAGGGGAGGGAAATCCCAAGCTAGTGACCCCAAGTAAGGGAAGGGAAATTTGAAAGCATTTATGTAGGGGGAAAAGGGGGAAACCCAGGTCACCAATGAAAAAAAAATAATTTAAAAAAGATGTATAGGAACGGGAAGGGGGTTTTTAACCCGGAAAACCCCTTTGCCTTCTAGTACAGGGCCGTGCTGCAGGCTCACACTCCACCGTGGTTGTAGGGGCGGGTGTCTGGGCGCTCTCAGAAGCTGCTGAGGGAGCTCCTTCCTCTCCTTTGGGTTTAGGTTTCTATTGATTTGTTTGTATTTGTTTCGCTTGCATGTTGTGTTTGGTTTTCATTCAGCAGCAATCAGTGGTTAGCACTCTCAGCTGTGTTTTGGGATGTCTCCCAGCTCTTCTGACCTTATCTCCAAACATGGATAAACTAGAGCAGTTGGAAACCCTGGGGAATTATTTGCTGATATCCCATTGTGGCAGGTCCAGGCTGCATCTGTGTGAATCCTTGATTTTTCTGAAGAAAAATTTAAAAATCTACCTGAGACAAGCCTACTCCTCCTCCTGAGCCCTGTATGGGTCCCTCACAACTCAAATGTTTGTTGTTCTCATCCAGAACTTGGGCTGCTGATGAATCCAAGTTTGGATACATTCCTCCCTGTCTTGTTTCACTTCCACCAGCAATCCCTGGGGATGTGCCTGGCTCTCCCTGAGGCTTTGGCTGTCCTGAAGCTCCGTTTTTGCTTCAGGCAACTGTTGGTGCAGAGGCTTTTGCTTCAACCCCACTGGTGGTGAGGGAGATCTGGTTGTTTTCATGGAGTCCTAAAATAGTTTTGGTTGGAAGGGACCTTTAAAGGTCATCTAGTCCAACCCCCCCATCTCTGTTTTGTTCCTATCTTCTTCCTGGGAAGGCTCTAACTCATGAATCTTGGTCTGAATTGGAGAGAGAGGGGACCATACTCTTCAGTGATGCTGGAGGAGCCAAGGGAAGTGATGGATGACTGTGCTTTGAGGAGACCCTAATTTCACCTTGCGTCCTACCTGGAGGGTTTTCCACCACTTTGCTGCAGCTGGCTCCCCCCTGGGGCCCAGGCCACGCATTTGGTGACAGCAAGGGGCTGGCGGTGGGGGTGTGGGGACTGGGACAGGCGCCGTTGTCGAAACAGGATCTTGCTAACCACATCCTCAGCCCCACCGCCGCAGATCGGGGCCGCCGCGCTGCGTACCAGATGGCCGTGCCGGGATGGCCCCCAGCCACGCCATCGCCACCACCACCGCGTGGGCTGCAGCTGTGGGGGGCACAGGAGGACCCCAGGCAGGGTTTTGCTGCCGTGGCTGGGGATACAGGCAGCTGGCACCCAGCCCCAGCAGCCCACGCCGCTGCCGGCCAAGAGGCAGCCGCGCGGATCCCTGACGAGCTTCCCGGCGCCGACCGTGGAAGGCGGATTTAAACGCCTCCAAAAAAACCCGGTGGTGAGCGCAGCCCTCTGCAATTATTATTTGTACCACAAGCTGCTTCCTGCCCCGAGCTGCTTTTATCTCGCATTGTTTTCTTTTCCAGGTGGGGCCGCGGGCTCCCTGCTGCTCGGCCTCAGGGGCTGCCTCCTCCGCCGGCTTGCCGGCCCTGCGTGTTGGCAGAGAGGCCACCTTTGTCTGCCAGCCCGTCCGTCCGTCCGTCCGTCCGCCCTCCTCCTTCTCCTCTAGCCAGAGCTATTTCTGGAAACAGCAGCTGAGCTGGAGGATTGTTAATTGTTCATCAAACCCCTTCCAGCCCGCTTAGATCACACGCGGAGATTAGAGCACCCCGTCACACCCGTTCCTCCGCCTCCTCCTCCTGTATCCCCCCCTGACCCGCAATGCCCCTTCTGCAGGCAGACAGATGGACACAAGGCATGTCCGACTGCCCAGGATGCCAGCCCCACCGAGGTGACAGCTCCTACATCTCCAAGCCACGGGTATCGCAGAGATTCTAAGCAGCATGTATACCAGCGATATCCTGCTTGGAGGGTTGCCCACCCGCGGGGATGGGAACGGGCTCGGGGTACAGGCAGGAGCCCAGGGTAGGCAGGCAGACAGACAACAAAGCCACACCAGGCGCTGACCTCAGAAGCTGCCATGTGACTCTGCCTCAAACTTACTAAGGCATGACATCAGCCTGGGAGGGAACACTAGGGCTGCTACCAAAATACTGCCTGACTTAAACGGGCTGCTCGTACTCTGCTGCCGGGACAGCCTCTGCCTGTGTTGCTGCCTGTCTTCTCCTGCATGCCCATCCCATGGAGAACAGTCCTCCTCTGTCTCTTTGCAAAGGACTTGAAGCACAGGCAGGGGCAGGGCCAGGGCAGATGTCAAGGTGCCCTGGAAATAACATGTGCTGATGGTTGTGCTTGACACTAGGTTGTGCCTGACCCTGGGCATAGTGTTGGTGGGTGAAAACGGTGGTACTGCGTAGGAGCTCTGCCACCTGATGTTCATCTCTGCTCCTTCTTGCCCTGTCTAAGCACTAATGGGAATGAGGGACTGCTCAAGCCCCATCGCCATCGTGCTTATCCCTGGCCAAGGCAGGGGAGAGGCTGGCAGACTGCTTGCTCCCAGGCAGGTTAGGTAGCCAAAGTGTAGCGACTGGAGAGAAATGGTGCCTCATGCCATTGGGGTGAGGCGGTGAGCGGCAGAACAGGTTGGTCCGCTCAGAACTGGGCATCTTTACTCAGCAGAGCTCTCATGCTCTGTCTCCACCTGCGTTCAGCTTTTCCCAGCTGGTGGGGTGGCTTTGCACCACAGCTCCTCATCCACATCAAGTCAGGAGTGTACCCAGCTGGGATGTATCAAGCCTGGCTTTATCCTTCTAACCAGGGTAATCTCTGCTGAGATGTCCAGATCCTGCCAGCAGCAGTCCCAGAGCAACACATACCTGGTGATGGGCAAGATGTTTTGCAGGGGCCGTGCCATGGAGGGGACACCAGTGGTGGGCAGATGTGCCAGGTGTGGGTGAGGAGACATGACTGGAGTCCCAAACATCTGAGCCCTGACCTGCCCTGGCTGGTTAGACTGATCTGAGGACTTAGGCCAGGGTGTTGCCGGTCCTCCGAGGCGCAGGGAGCAGGTTCGGTGGGTCTGGAAACCCTGGGTTCCCACCACTGGGGCTCGCGTCCTCCTGGCCTCCCACGCCAGGCGTGGAGGGGACAGCCCCACTCTCTGCAGCTGGGACTGGCTGTTCTGGCTGGTGTTTTGGCTGTGTGGATAAGCGTGCTCCTGCCTAGTCATTTAAGACAGAGCATGGTAGCTTTGTGTGAGAGGAGGTGGACATTTTGAGATGTCAGCCCCTGGGTTGACATGCCATTGTGTTCAACAGCCAGAGAATGGCATTTGAAGTTTTCCACTGCACTCAAGTGGGAGGAAAACATACATTTGGCCTGAGTGTAGGGGTTTTTTGAGGGGGAAGGTTCCTGCTGTATTATCTGTGTTTGAATCTCCACCTTTTTGTTACCGCTGTGACCAGCCACCCCCTTGTCCCTCCAGCAAGCCAGGATGTGGTGGTAGATTCTGCCAAAAAAGCATCATGACAGGTGTGGCTCTCCTTTTAGGAGGTCTGTAGACAAATCCCTTGGGGAAAAAAGGGATGGAAGCAAGTTGTCATGTGTCAGCTGGGAATGGAAACTAATACTCTATGGCAGCATGTTGAACTTCTTCAATTTGGGGCCCTTTCACTTCTTGCAGATGGTGGTTGCTCCTCAGTGGAAGAAGGAGGGCCTCTCCTCCAAGCCCTGAAACATCCTCCGGCTTGCCCAGAACAGGAGCTGCATGGTGCTTTCTTGGAGGCTTCCCTGGAGTGTCTGGGGATGGTTGTGTTGTCCCCTATGACCCCCAGCCACCAAGCTGGCCCTGCCACTGCGTTTCACAGCTATGGCAGAGCAAGGTTTCAGTCCCTAAACAAAGTGCTCCAGGCTGCTGTGGACCCCATCAGCCCTGGAGATGCTGGTGGCCTGTTGTCCTCCCCCATCCTTCCTCATAGCCCTTCCTGCCTCCATTGGGGATCTTCTCTTTCTATTCGGGGCTTTCTGCCATCTTCACTGCCAGACCCCTGGAGCAGACCTCCACCTGGCAGCGGGGCAGGGACGGCTTTCTGCTCAAGGCTGGGTGGATTTTCATTGAGGTACTCGGAGGTGTGCTTCCCCCTCCAGCCAACACCAACACCAGTTTCTTCTTTGACAGGAGATGACAGACACCGGTGCTGAAATGGGGAGAAACGTTTCTAACCTGCATGAAACTGGGGTTGCTGTTGGTTTGGGTCGGTTGTTTTGTTGCTTTCTCCCCCCGAAAAATTTAATTGTTTTGGCCAAAAATCCTACATGTGCCTGTTAGTCTGATCAAGCCCAGGTGGAGTCTAGTGAAGCTGAGGTTCTGCAGAGCTTGGGGAGGTTCTGCAGAGTCTGGGGTGCTGCTGCAGCCCTGCCCGCTGCCCCCCGGGCCGCTGCCGGAAAACGGACCCCACTCCCGCCACCTGCTGGCATCGCCGCTTTAAGAGCCCTCTCCGCGGGGCGAGCGTTCGAACTCGCTTCCCTGCCTCTCCATTGGCCGGCGCGGGCGCGCGGAGGCCAGCCGGCGGTTGGAGCGGCCGACGGGGCGCCCTGATTGGCCGGCGCGGGGGCGATATAAAAGGCGGCCAGGCGCGTGGGCTCGCCTCAGTCGGCGGCGCGAAGGAGCGGTGTGCGCGTCCGGTTTCCTGGCGGACGCGGCGCATCATACCGTCACGACCCGGCTCGCTTCCCTCCATGGAGTTCAAGCTGGAGGCGCACCGCATCGTCAGCATCTCGCTGGGCAAGATCTACAGCGCCCGGGGCCAGCGCGGCGGCCTCAAGCTCCACAAGAACCTCCTGGTGTCGCTGGTGCTGCGCAGCGCCCGGCAGGTCTACCTGAGCGAGCCGGGTTGCCCGCCTGAGTCGCCCCCCGCCGCCTGCGGGCCCCCCGAGGAGGAGCCGTCGCTGCCGCCCTGCTCTACCACCTCCTGGGCGGCCGGCGAGCCGTCGCCCCCGCAGGACGAGGCGCTATGGGGCGGCCAGAGGCTGCCCGGCGCGGACTGCGAGGGCCCCCGGTTGCGGCGCTGTGGCTGCAGCTGCTGCTGCTCGGCGGTGGGCGGCGAGATGAATCGCGCCGCTGTCGCGGTGGGGGGGCCCGCGGCCTCCCCGCCGTCACACTGCCCTCGGAAGCGGAGCGCCGGCGAGCGGGGCCAGGCGGGCTCCCCGGTGAAGAAACCCCGCCGAGAGGTGGAGGAGGAGCTACCGCCTTCAGGCGAGCAAGAGGACATGGAGACGGGTAATGTGGCCAGCCTTATCAGTATCTTCGGCTCCAGCTTCTCGGGACTGCTCAGCAAGGAGCCCAGGGGCCGGCGGCGGGCCCCCCTGGACAGTGGCGAGACGGGGACGCCTGCCGAGACAGCGGCCGAACCGGGACAGATCTGCTGCGACGAGCCAGTGCTGCGGACCCTCAACCCCTGGAGTACGGCCATCGTGGCCTTCTGACGCGCCGGCCGTAGAGTCACAACCTTCCGCCGCCGCGAGGGCGGGGGGGGGGGGGGGGGGGCGGCAGACAGACATGCAGCCGGACCCAGAGGTGACCCCTTCCCCCAGTATCTCGCACTCCTTGCCCTGCGGAGGAGGGCGGGCAGCGCCGCGGGGCTCCGGCGCCGCCGAGTCCCGCCGCACGGGAAAGACCACGGGGCGGCAGCAGCACTTCCCCCTTCGGGTCCCGTCTGCCGGCACCCGCCTTGGGAGCGCCCCCGGCCCTGACCTCCCGGAATTCCCCTTCTCGGCCGGGCCACCGCCCGGGGAAGGCTCCTCGGCTGCCGCCGGCACCGGGGACGCTCCCGCTGGGGAATATTTTAAACTCGGAAAGTATTAAATTTATTAAATAAAGTGTCTATTTTGGAAGGTTTATGTCAGAACTTTTACGTGGTGCTTTTTAAAAGTGTTTATTGAGAGAAACGAAGTTTACAGACGCTCTGACGGAAAGTTCTTGAGCCTGTTTGTTAGGCTTGGTAACTCCCGGTCTTTGTTGTATAAAGACTTGGGGCTCCCGTAGGGTTTTTTTTCTTGTACAGTGTTCTCCTTCGGTGATGTATCATGTTTTGTATAAAATGTAATTCTACGTGTACAACACGTATTAAATATTTTCATCTGTACGAGCCTGGTCCCTGTTTGTGCCCCCGCCTGGCGGGGGAGGGAGGAGGAGGGCCGCGGGGAGCCGGGCAGGCAGCAGCCAGGGTGTGGTTGCTGCATGTCTGTGGCTGGATCCACCCTGCCTCGGGGTGGGTTGGAGTCCAGCTCTTCGGGGAGCCTGGGAAGAAAGAGAACTTGTCAGGGCAGCTGGAGCCCTTCCCAGGGTCTTCCCGGTGCTCAGCTGCTTTTCCAGCTGCAGCCTCTTCCAAGGGGCTGAAGCTGCCGTGGCATTTGAGGTCCTACTCAGAAAGTACCTAATGTGCAGAGTCACTGTCTGGGGGTGGAAGGTGGTTGCTAAATCCCAGAAGAGCAGCTGTGCGCATGGCCAGGCCGAGCGCTGGCCTCCGGCTTCGCCTGCCCAGGGCTGTGTGGGGATCCTGGACATTGTGGACAGCTGCTGTTCTGTCAGAGATTGTTTTCGATGCTGCCTCTTTGCTGCTGCTTGCAGAATAAAATGATGAATATCAAGGCTTGCTTTTTTTTTTTCTTTCCATTATCACTGAAACTGTAACTGAGTTGAAGTTCCTGCTCTTAGGGTTGGGGAGAAAAGTTTGGCCTCTGCTTCACAGTGACTGTGGAGTTGCCCCCAGGTGTTGTAATTAGGCTGGATTGTGGGGGAATTCTTTCTTTTTTTTTTTTCCTGCTTCTTGCTGAGAGATTCACTAGAGGTTCCTCTGCTCCTAATTAATGAAGTTTTTCAACGGAGGATTGCATCTCTGGCGAGTTAAGGAAGATGTTTTGTATGCTGTGAAACAGCCTGTGATATCTGGCTGAACCTCAGGGGCCCGGCTTGGGTAGGAGAGCAGCGTGGGAGGTGAGCGATGACTGGCGTGGAGGTTTTTGCTCTCCGCTTTCTGCAGTGTGGCTGGAATAGGCACATCAAGTGGCAGTGCTGTCCCTTGTATGTGCACTGAGCCTACAAGGTTGTATGCCTTCTTTCTGTGAGGGCTGGAGGTGTCAGGCTTTGTCCTCCCAAAGCACTAGGAAGGCAACGAGGGGAGGACTTGGTGGTGGGGGAGAAGCCTTCTGGTGGCTTAGAGGGAGCTCTGCTAGTTCATAGCTCCCTGTTCTTGAATAAAAGAGAAAATCCTACTATCTTAATTTTCTTGATTGCACTTAATGGTGACATACAATTTTAGTCTGGTAGGCAACACCGAGGGGATTGCGTGTGATGAGATGCTTCTTTCCACTTGATGACCTTTGGGAGGTGACAGGAAGGGCCTGTCCCTGCTCCACTCATACCAGTGCTCTTCAGGAGAACTCTACAGTCCAACAGTGTGACTATCAGGTGGGAGAGACAGTCACCTTGGGACCTCACCAGTAAGAGAGCAATGGGAGGAGAAAGGTGACTATGAAGGACTTTCCCACTTGCAGAACACCCTCCTCTGAGGGTACAGGTTGCTCTTGGTCAGAAGCTGGGCTGAGGGGGGGAAATGGCCTCCTGCTCCCACCCAAGCATGGCTTCCTTCCCCAGGAGAGGGAGGACTTCAGTCCTGCTCCTTCTTTGGCAACAGCATCTCTGTGGAAGCAGATGGTTTTGCTCAGGGCTTGTATTCAGCTTTTGAGTGCCAAAATGGGACTGGGTCACTCCTGCTCTTGGCTGTCACGGAGTTAATCAGGAGCATCTTGGCATATCTAAAGGTTTTCTGGGCACCCAGCTGCTGGAAGAGCATCTGGTCTGGTTGGTTTGTGCGGCTCTGGTGTCCCTGTGGAGACAAGACCCAACCTTCCTTAGGCACAGATCACTAGCAGCACTTGTATCTATGCTATCTTCCAGAGAGGAGTTGTACAACAGCTTAATTGCTGTTGGCTTCTGAAAATACGGCAAAGACTACCCAGAGATGCCAACGCAGCTCCTTGCGGCTGGCGTGACCTCTTGGCAGAGCTATCTGAGGTGAGCAAGTTCTTGCCTACCAGCTGATGACCATGGGGCCGTGTCCCTAAAAGACCCAGTCCAGCTCCATCTGCTACTGGAGCCGTCTCTGTCGCCCTGACATGCACCTCTCTTGTTCCTGTGGCTGTGTTCGTACAACATGTGGGGTTTGCTCCCTGGGATGCAGGCTGCTGAGGGGGCTGGAAAAATAACTGGGACAAGATAACTGCCAGCAAGCTTTGGCTCATTACAGAGGGGTCTGCAACTCCATGGGAGTATGAGACTCAAATTAAAGACCACCCATAATGACAGTGCTGTGTTACTTTTGGAATCAACTTTTTGCTCGTTTTGTGTTTTTTTCCTCCCCCAGTGTCTTTTTTTTATTCCTATAATCACTTTTACCTAAACAGACTGTTTTCCTTAATAGTTCCATCATGCTGCTTCAGTGTCTGAACTTTTCCTTCTGCCCATGGTACTGCCTTTCAATGGCCACAGAGGTGAGGGTGACAGGATGGGACAGCTCAATGGGGAAAGGGGAAGAAGCTTCAGGAGAGGCTCACCACCCAAATCTGCCGCTGTTAGAGGGAAGAGAAGTGCATAAATAGCCAGATAAAAATAAAAACTTCCATCACTCGGAAGAGAAGGTGACTTCTGTGGAAACTACCTCATGGGGTCGAGGAGGATATTACTTAATGGCAAGATGGCAGGATCCTCACCTTCCTATAGCTGTTGGAAGCACTCACCCGAGTTGTTGCAACTACCTGCCCCAGCTCAGCTTAGATCCCTGGAGAGCCTGGGAGCAGAGAGGAGCTGGGAAAATCTCATAGCACAGCCAGAGGGTGGGATGGATGCTGACAGAGGGAGCTGGGAGCCTGGCAGATGGGCTGCCCCAGTGATACTCGGGGAGGAGGGTGAGCAGCAGGCTTTCACTTTTCTCCTGCTGTAATTGTCAAGGGAGTGATCACCAGTTGCAGCTGTGGGCAGATGAGCTGCGGCTCGCATCAGGGATACCTTCTAGAGAGAGGGAATTACTTAAAACCAGCTCTTGCCAATAAGGGAGCGTTAATGGTGTGAATCAGCTCGGTCTTTAAAGGGGTGGCCACACATCTGGCCTGCGCCAGGGTCCAGCAAAGGCAGAGGAAGCCCATGGGGCTGGGAGGTGATGGGCAGCGAGGGGCCGGGGCTCACAGGAGGCTTGGATTTCGCTCCAGATGCTCTCGCTCCCTCCTGGCCTGATGCAACCCGGCTTTGCCTGCCCGTCCTTCCTCTCCTGGGGCAGGAGAAGGGGAGGAAGGCGCTGCACACTCATGGCTGCAGCATCCTGTGTCAGCGCTCAGGAATCCAGCGAGCTGCTGGGAGGGAGGAGAGGGAGGCAGGCAGGCCAGTGCCTTGAGGCTGAGCGCCTGCTGGGGCCGCTCCCTGCCTGGGGAGCCGTGGGGAGCTGGGGGTCACCCCTGGAGGGGAGTAAGGATACTTTGCCAAAGCTTAAACCCCAGGGCAGGGGTTTGGGGGGGAGGAGGGGTGCAGAAGTACTTTGGTGCTGTACTTCTTGCTCAAATGGTGGCTCAGAAGGCTGAGTGGAGGCACGTCTGGATACCCCCCCAGCTCTCATGCTGCTTCGGGGCTTGCATCTGTCTCCAATGTACTGTGCTTGCCAGAGATGCTTCACCAATATATATTTAGGGTGGGCGGAGGGAGCCCCCTCCCTGGTCTCCAGAGGCCTGGGGGTGCTTGCAGGGGAGTGTTGGTTTGTCCTCGTCACTCTCCCCAGGCAGGGACAGGCTCGGGGTTTGCCTGGACAGGATGCTCCCAGCCCGGAGGAGCTGCGCAGGAGGAGAGGGAAGGTGTTGAAGCTTGCTGGCAGGGCTGAGCCCGCTGGCAAGGCTTGCAGAAAACCCCGGGGCTTCTTCCAAGGAGTGTCCAAGCATCTTTATGAGGCTGGAGCGGGACAGAAGGGTTGGTGCTGGTGGGGGAGAAGCTGGCTGGAAGATGCCTTGGCACAGAAGGACCTCAACAGAGGAGAGCTATTCCAGGCCACTGAGGGCCCTGGAGGCAGAGTCAGTGCCAGGAGAGTGCCAGGACCCAGCGACAAATGCAAACAACTCCATTCTCCTGGTGTTCTGGTTGTGATTTCTGCTCCTGACATGCAAACCCTGCAGGGCCCCCCCTCCCCTCCTTCTCCTCAGCTGGGCGAGGGCTGGCCTGGCCGCCCTAATGAAATGCAGAGCTGCTTGGGAGAGCAGGGAGGGGAAAGGCTCTGTTTGAGGTTTTGTGCCTCTGGTTTCCTCTGGCCCTTTCTCCCAGCAGGGTGATTTATTGGTGATGGAGTCTAGGGAGAGGGGGAGGGAAGGGCTCGGAGCTGCAGGCAAATAGGCAGTCCTCATGTATTTCCCAAGCACTCATGCGAGGTAGAGGGAAAACAGGAGGACAAATTGCCTGCCAGGGGATGTAGAGCATAATTCACTGGAGCTGAGCTCTCCTGAACTTGTCCCGGTTGCTCCAAGGTGTCATTGAGCACTTTGCACACCAAAAAAATGGCTTTGTGGTGGATGTGTTCTCTCTCTCCATCCCAATTTTCCCTCCATCCCAGCTTCCCTGCTGGGTGAGCACCCCCAGAGGGATGCTGAGACTTGCCTGCAGGCAGCTGCTCTGTGACCAGCTCTTGTGGCCCAGCCCAGCCTGTGGGGCTTCTCTGGGGCAAGCAAGGGGGACAGTTCATCCTTTTTCCCTTTCCTGCAGCCATATCCAAAGAAGCCAGACAGGCTTTTCTCAGGCCAGTGGAGAAGCAGAGGTACAGGGTGCTGCTGACCTGTTTTTGGACACCAATGTAGAGTAGCTGCCATGCTGGAGGCTCTGCCAGGCTGCAACCTTCTGCCCACAGCTACCCCAGCTCAGCTCTGCCTTTCCCTTAAGCCAGGCTTTAGGCTCTGCCGTGTTGTTCTGGCTCTGCCAGCAGCAAGCTCTCCCTCTCACGTGGGATGCTCCTGTGTGCCGCTGCATTGTGGGGTGACCGCCTGCTCAGGAGAAGCAGGCAGGGCTGCCTGTTGTTCATGTTCACTGCTCTGGTTGGGAATGTGTGTGGTTTTCTAAGGGGAAGGCCTTCCTCCTCCTTCTCCTTCTCCTTGCCTCTGCTGGCAGCGTCTGACCTCAGCTGTCGTCCCTGGTGGTGCTGGGGATTAATCTGAGCCTCGGGACAGGTTGAGGCATGTCCAAGGCGGAGGAGAGCTTCATGCGTACAAACACAGAGGAAGGAACAAAAGCAATTCCCAGGGAAATATTTTCCTGCTGCTTTTCCTGGCAGTGAGCAGAGTGGGTGGAAAAGACCTTGCTATAAATTGCTTGTAGGAGACTCAAGCCCCAGATCTGCTTTCCCTTGGCCTCCAGCACCCCATGAAGCTCAGCCCTCCACCCCAGACCCCCATGAGGAAAGCCACAAAGCATGCTTGACCCCCAGCCTACTGCTCAGCATCCTGGGGCTCCACTCAGCTGGGGCATAGCCTCCAACACCCACTGCCACCAAGCTCTGGAGCAAACTCAGAGCATTTAGAAAGCAAAGGAGGACCTCCCCACCCCAGAGCAGCAAGGCAGGGTCTGCTGGTGGACTCTACCCTTTCTCTGCTCCGACCTTGTCTGCCCTCCTCCTCCTCTTGCCGCTGTTTGCTTTGGCAAGCCCTGGGGCTCACCCTGCCAGCAAAGCCTGTGGCCCCGGGTCAGTCAGAGCGGCAGGGGAAGCTGGAGGCACTGGACAGGGAGAAAGGAGAACAGGGAGGGAAATGGAGAAGTACATGGCTGGCTGGGCGGATGGGACATGCCGGCCCTGCCGTGAAGGGCAGGAAGGACATGGCTTGCTCAGAAATCTGGAGGGTGGGCTGGGAAAGGCAGGAAAGAGGAGGGAAGGCAGGAAAGAGGAGGGAGGGCAGGAAAGAGGGAGTGTGTCTGGAGTGGGGTGCGGTGGTGGGAACCCCAGTACTGTGCCAGGTTTGGTCTGTGGGAGACTCATGGGTGCCTGCTCCCCTCACTCCAGGGCTGGGGGGTCTGGCATGCTGTGATGACCTTCTCCCTTCCTGCAGCAAACAGAAGGATGTGGACAGCATGGCACAGGCAGCAGCAGCCATCACTCATGGAGCTGGGATCCCCACTGGAGCATGGCTGGAACATCACTAGAAAAGAGGGAGAGGAGGCAGCTGTGGCTGTTTCCATAGCAAGGAGGCAAAGAAATCCCCATTGGCCATGTCTTGCTCAGTTCTCCTGGTTTACTCTTGCAAGCCCAGGTGCCGAGAAGCACCTGTAAGCTTTGCCAGCACATGCCATCCTCCATCCCAGCTTCTTCCATCCCGTGGCATGCCAGAGGTGGTGGGAGCATGAGGTGATGGAAGTGCCAAGCCAGGAGCTGGGGCAGGAGGCAGGTTTGCCCCTGCAGTGCTGTGCTGGGGGTACCGAGCATCCCTGCCTTGCTGCCACTGGGCAGAGGGGAGCTGCAGGAGCAGCGCCGTGTTATGTCTCCATGGCAATGGGGCTGCTATTTTTCAAGGCATAAGGAATTTTTGTGTTTTTCTTCACCCAGCACTTGCCCCTGGCAGCTTTTTATGGGAGTTGGAGCGCAACATCAACAAGCAGCCACAGTCCTGCAGGGATGTGGGACACATGAGGGGAAATGGGCCACTCTCACCAATCTGGGGTGTAGGTGAAACCCTCAGACCCCAATCTCACCCTTGACCCAGGCCTGAACACATTGGCAGTCCACAGAACAAGTGTACAGGGCAGGCAGGGGAGGGCAGAGCCTGTTTGCAGCCCTGCTTGCTCCCAGGGGGGAATATTTGACCCCATGGGCCTTGGCACAGTGGAGAAGCTGGGAGGAGTTGCATCCGGAGGAAGGCACGGCTCCCATGGGAAGGCAGGAGGGACAGAAGAACGGACAAGGGAGGGAACCAGGGCTTTTCTTCCCTCCTCTGTGGCGTGATGCAGCTGGTCAGGGAGAGTTGCAAAACACTCACTTGGTGTTTTCAAACTGGGTTTACCCTGTGCGAGGCTGGCAGGGTCATGCTCCCCTTCCCAGCTCCGTCACTTGGTGAGGGCCGATGGCAGCACCCATTGACAAACAGCCTGTACCACTTGCTTAATTGCTGTGGGCGGCGAGTGGCCCTGCCCTGTGGCTTTTGCATTAATGGAAAACAAATGTCGGAGGGTTGTAAACACCATCAGGAGGGAGCTGGGTAAAAGCTGGATATTCATGACATCATTCTCCCATCCTTTCTCAGAGCCAGTAGCCTGTTGCAGGGTGAATTTCCCCCCTCCTTATCCTTTTCCAGGGAGAATGGATGCATTTTGTGTTGAAGAGCCAGTTTACAAGGAGGTGGCCCAGGCCATGCATGCTTCCTGCTTGCCCTTATCGCCCTTCAGTCTGAGCAGTGCCCTGTGCATGCTGGGCTCACCAAAATTCCCTCCCTGGAAAGGGCAATGGAGTGAGCATTTGCTTTCAGCTCAGGGGAGTGTGACATGATGTCCCTGGTCGGTGGCCAGGCAGGGAGGGATTGGCTGCTCTGGATTCTGAGTGGTGGCATGGAGCTGAGAGAGAGCACCAGGAGACACTTTTCTGGAAGGGTCATATCTGAGCAGGAGGGAGAGCTGTTAAAAATAAACAGGGTGAGAAGTGGCAGGAGAAAGGAGCCACCCATTATGTCCCCACAGCCCTCCCTGGGGAAGGGGGAGCGACTAAGGTAGCATGTGCTGCCTGATCACAACCTGGCCATGGCAGTGAGGTCGGCCCTGTTGCAGGTCACTCCAGCACCTCACACCCCCAGACACAGTCTGCTCCTTCCCCCTTAGCTCACGGTGGAAGCCCAGCAGTCCTGCTGATGGATGTACACTCAGAAATGCCACCTTCACAGGCAAGCAAAAGAAAAAGGAGGAAAACTGCTACTGTTTTCAAGGCACCTTCTGGCTTTTCCTGGTACAGATGGGTGCTTGGGAAATGCTGGTGATGCCACGAAAGGTCTCGGTGCCATCCCAGTGGCCAGGACCTTCCAGCCATGCTTGCTGGGTGGGAACATTGCACTTCCCCACGTTGGGATATGGCAGTCCCCTTCTGCCAGATGGTATTGGTGAGGGGTACCAGGTGAGCTGCTGGCAGAGGATGGGCAAGTATGAGCCAGATCCATAAGGAGACATGCTGCCAGAGATGAGGTGACAGGCAATGAAGCAGTTTGGGTCTCCCCATGACAGTCTGGAGGCTGGTGGCAGGGCTGCTCAACTACTGGAAAGACCTAAGCTGGGAGCCAGCATAATTTTGTGCCCATGGCAGCATGACCCTATCCCTAGAGCTGTGGAGATCCTGGTACCACAGCCGGGCAGACCTGGCCATGTCCTGTCCTTGCAGAGCTTTCTGGGTGGGAAGAAGCTCCTGAGCAACCGAGGAGGTGGGGAGGGTGGCCATGTGCCCAGTCATGTCTCACTCCAGCGCTCTTTTTGGAGCACAGCTGGGGAGGGAAGCAGCCGGAGCACACAAGCAGCCACCATGTATCCCCGCGGCTCCCTGCCCAGCCGGCCATGTGTCACTTCTTGTAAGATCAGGGGCATAGGAGGCTGGAAGTGACCTTGAGAGACAGTGTGATCTCTCAAGCGAGCCTGGAGATTGCCTGATGAGGAGTGGGACAGACTTTGCTCCTGCAAGACTCAAACCCCATGAGATTAAAGGGCTGCCCTACCCCAAACCTTGCTGCTTTGGGGATGTGGTTGACATTCAGGGAGGTCTCCAGTTAAGGTGATGATACCCAAAACCAGCCACATCAATGAGGCTGTTCAGAGTAGGGATTTTGTGTCTGTAAGGGCTGGCCAGGTGAGGTGCAACACGCTGCTATCATTTACCAGAGCTGGTGGCCTGCAACTTGTCCCTACAAGTACCTACACCATGATTCATGTCTTCTACTAAAGACCAGCATGACTGCACATGGAAATCAGGGTGAATTCTTTTGGTCATGCCAGGGGCAGAAGATTCATCCTCCTTTCTCCTGCTCCTCCTCTGTCCTGCGAGTTCCCACGGTGGCAGCTCAACAGGTGCTTATCTCGGGGGATGCGCGCGTGGGAACAAGGGCACTGCCCCATCCATCATCAGATGTGCTTCAAAGTGCTTGGCTCTGATGGGAGGAATTGCAGGTGACAGCCCTGTGCCTCCCAAAACACGGTGGCCAGCTCATTTCGCAAGTGGGTGTATTAGTGCCAAAGGCTGCATCCATGCTTCAGGACCAGGTTTGGTGCCATGGTCCCCTGGGATAGTTGGGCTCAGCCCCCACCCAGCCATGGCCAGCACCCTGGAATGCAGGTCACCCAGGAAAGGTGGATGAGAAGCTGGACGTGAGTCAGCAATGTGCACTCACAGCCCAGAAGCCAAAGTCATCCTGGGCTGCATCCCCAGCAGCGTGGGCAGCAGGGCAAGGGAGGGGATTCTGCCCCTCAGCTCTGGGGAGACCCCCCTGCAGTGCTGGGTCCACCTCTGGAGTCCTCAGCACAGGAGAGACATGGACCTGTTGGAGCGGGGCCAGAGGAGGCCACAGCAATGATGCGAGGGCTGGAACCCCTCTGCTGTGAGGCCAGGCTGAGAGAGTTGGGGTTGTTCAGCCTGGAGAAGAGAAAGCTCTGAGGAGAAGCTCTGTAAGAAAGATGGGGACAGACTTTTTAGCAGGGTCTGTTGTGACAGGACAAGGGGTGATGGTTTTAAACTAAAAGAGGAGAGATTTAAACTAGAGAGAAGGAAGAAATTTTTTGCACTGGGGGTGGTGAAACCCTAGCCCAGGTTGCCCAGAGAGGTGGTCAATGCCCCATCCCTAGGAACAGGGGTTGGCTGGGGCTCTGAGCAACCTGCTCTAGTTGCAGATGTCCCTCCTCTGTGCAGGGGATTGGACTAGATGAGCTTTAAATTTCCCTACTAACCCAAAAATATTAAAGAAAAAAGGCGACTGTTTCCAGTGCTGTCACTAACATAAATATATCACCAGAGGCTTTGGGTGTAATCTTTGGTGACTATGTCCCACTGCTGCCTACTAGGCCCCCAGTGAGAATACACCGGGAAAAAACAGGACCTGACTGGAAGCCGGTTGTAAATGGAGCTCTTCTTCTTTCGTTTCCTTGTACAGCAAAGCCCTCTCGTGGAGGTCGACAGTAGCTTGCCAGAGAAGAGCTGGCTGCTCAGATGTGCTGCTTCTTCCCAGGGAGACCCAGTCCTCTCCCTGGGACACTGTCTCCTGGGGTCTCATGGGGGACTAACGGGACTGTCCCATGACCCCAGCCTGAGAACACATGAGACAGACCCCAGTGTGCCATCACATCCCTGAAGTGCCTGTCTGCATGTCAGCTTTGGGTGTCTGTGTTTCATCTTGTGTCTGGTGTCTCAGGCTTTTCCAGGGAGCTGTTGAACCTGCTCTCCTGGCTCTGTTAGAAGATGCTTGGCACCCAGTGGGGTGACCCATTCCCTCAATGGAAATGGTTGTGACTTTGGCTTTCCTTATTGGGCCACTGCTTTTAAGGACACCCCAAGAAACCCCCAGTCTGTATCATCTGTCACTGGGATCTGTGATGCTGGGGTGGGACGGTGTGTATTTGCTTTGGGGCTGGTGCTGCCTGGGTCTGCTCCAAACCCATGTTGTCAGTACAGATAATTCCCTGGGGCCAACAGTGGATGGTGTCAACCTACTTCTAGAGGTGTAAGGCTCCTGGAGAGAGCTGCCATAGCAGCAAGTAGCTTTGTGTCACTCCACAGGGCCCCTGTCCTGTCCTCTGCTCCAAGGTGATGCTTTATTTACTGCAGTGTATCTCAGTTCACCAAGGAGCATCACTGTTAACTGTGGCATGTGTCCCCTGGGCTGCCCACACAAGGTGTGACCAGTGCCCCATCACTCAGCATCTCTGTTCCTTCACTCAGCCTGGGTCACCAGCTTGCAAGGAGATATCTTCCCCAATGCATACAGCGGGTTTGGCTCTTTAAATCCAGCAGAGACTAGCCATTTCTTCACCTGCTAAGCTGACTAGTTGATGACAGGGTCCTAAATGGCCTCACCTGGGCTTTCCACCCACACCCTATGCCAAAGGCTATATATTTAAGCTCAGCCTAGGGTTCTTAATTGCTAGCTGGGTTGTCTGGGCTCTCCTGCCTCTCTGAGGTTCCCTCTTAGCCCTGCATGCAGCCTCGTCTTTGAAGGCAGGGAGCATGGTCAGCCTGAAAGAGCATCTCCTGCCTTGCTAACAACTGAGGACAAGGAATTCAGGCAAGGTTCAATCCTGCAAAGCCTGAGGTATGGGGCCAGGGCTGGTGGGCTTTGTGCTGAGACTTGGGGGCATTCTCTGTGTGCTATGGTCCTGTAACTGCTCTTGTGGTGGGCAAGGGGTGACCTGGTGGTTTGGGGATGCCAATACCTCATGACTACTAAAACCCATTGAACCTCCAGGAACTGGGCTTTTTCTTTGCACTGCCCAAGTGCTGGATTCCCTTTGTCCTGACTGAGTTTAATTCCCCATGTTGGGCATGTTTAAGAAACTTTCTTGCCCTTCTGTTTAAACTAAAATTGTTATGCTGGTACATTTAAATTATACAGCCGCCACCTTGCCTGGGGGCTGATAGCAGGCTGGGTAAATATTTAGTGTTTCTGCTCAGCTGCTATCAGCCTTTTGGTTTCTTCAGCCCATTTTCTCTGCTGGTGCTTAACATGTCATGGCCTTGGGCAAGGTGTCAGCTGGGGCTTGTTCCTCAGCCTCAGCAAGTGGCTTTAAGGGCTGACTTACACTCCATTGGGGATGATGGGAAAAGTATTACTAGCGCATCTAGGTGAAGATTGGGTGCATTTGTGTGAGGAGCAAAGCAATGCATGGTCTTGCTGCAACAGTGATTTTTGCAGATGGGTCAGTGGGTAGGACTTTGGTGGCCTGGTGAGGCTGGTTTCTGGTGGGCTGTGGAAGAGGAGCAGGACTGTCCATGGGCTTGTCTCCTGTGGAGGATCCCCTGCACCACCACAGGCATTTTTTTGGAGTGCCTGGCAATGTCCCCTCACCCCACCAAGCTGGGATGTGTGTCCTCTGTGGCCATGCCGGCAGATGGGGCTCCTGCCCACAGCAAGCTGCTCCAGAGGAAGCTGGAAGCTGGGCATCTGTGAACAGATAGTGCTGGTGGTGATCCAGGGGTGCTTACTGGCCCCAGTCCCTCGTAAAGGATTTTTAGTTCATTGCACAGCTTTATTTTATCTCACAGCAGCTGAACTCAACATTTCCTTGATGCTTCCCTTCCAGTGCTGAGCTTGGTCACACGTGCAGTCACTTGGGGTGAAGGAGTCCTTGGTCTCTGCTCAACCTCACCTCCTGTTGCCTGGTCCAAATCCCGCATCTGAGCTGCTCCTAGGGAGAATCTGGGGCAAGGGGGTGTCTGGGGGACTCCCTCATGGTAGAGTTGCACCATGTGGTATTTATTCAGCAAGTTGTTAGGTTTCAGCACACTTGGGTGTCTCTGCCCTTGGCAGTGTTGTTGGCCCTTTCTGCTGGGCTGGAGGCTGAGCTCTGGGGACGACCAGCTTAGAGGAGAGGCACTTTGCTCCATTAGCTCTCAGGCAGGTTCTGCTGCCACTGGTGCATGGGTTTACTGTCTATTTGGCATCTTCTCCTTGGCCTTTCTTAAATTAAAAGTGGTCTGCAGCCAGATGCTTGTGATAGACTGTGAAGACTTTAGGTCAGGAGGACCCTATGGCTGAACACTCCCACCCCATGATGACCCCTCTGCTCCTGCTGTGCCTGAGCACCCTTGTGCTCCTCTCCTGCCTGCAGACATAGGGGATGTCCCACCAGCAGCAGCTATCTGGCTTGTGGCCTACTATAAATGTACCCAAAGCCATCTCCTGGTACCATGCTCTCAGACCTGCCTCTTTGCAGTCTGGGGGCCTGGTTGCTCCAGGATCTCCCTGCTCCTCTCCCCTGCAGGACCCCAGCACCCTCCCATCCCTTGTCAGCTTTCTGCCCAGACACAGCGTTAATTTGAATTGTTCAGCAACATTTCCTCCTTTAATCAATAAATTACCCTCTGCCAGCTCCAAAGTAATAAAATAAGTACCTCCTGGGTGTAGAATGAGTTGACTGAAATTAATCATTTTCTTGTTGTCTTGCTCAAGCTATAAAACAGCCTCTTGCAGCCACTGTCACTGCTAGCTTCTTGCTGCTCTTGTCCTGTTCTGTAGCTCCATCGGGAGATCTCTGCTCTAAGGGACTTGGTGTCTTGAGGAACAGCCTGGGACATCTGGGTCGGGGACCTGGGGCTGCCAGACAGCTGGGAGATGGCCAATAACATTGTTAGCTGCTGTGCTGTCTGGAAAGAGCACTCCTGATCCCCTCAATCTAACACACCTCTTGTTGACAGATGGAAGGGGCCATGGACAGGGTCTCCTGGACAGGTTCTCTCCCCTGGGCCATACTGTTGGAGTCAGCTTACACCTGCTGGATGTTTTCTGGGGTGGGGGAAGAGGCCTGGGGGAGTGACTAAGACTTCTTTGCTATAAAATCACCTGTGGCCCAGGAAGGGTGTGTTGGAATTACTTGGTTTTGGACTCTGATGTGAGTTCTAAGGGGCTTCAGCTGGAAGCAGCAGAGTTCAGATACACAAGCTGTGTGGAGTGGTGGTAAGCAGGGGAACTTCTTCCTGCAGGTTGCTGTGGATGCTTGAAAAAAATTTTAAGCTCAAGATGTGGTTGAAGGAGTCTGGAAAGAAAAGACCATGGAGGACTATTAAATAAAAATGATCCCATGCTGAACATGGGAGAGCATTTTGAGGAAGTATCACTGCATGCTTGCTCTGTTCTCATCCTCTTCTCCAAGCATGTTGGCTCAGGCAGGAGGTAGGGTGGTGGGTTGAGGTGGTCTGCACATCCCAGCTGCCCTCCTGGGTCTGAGAATGTCGGGCCTCCTGCTTACTGACAATAGCACTGGATTTGGGCTTGACAGGGGCTTGTCATTATGCTCTGCCACAACGTTCACAGTCTCTGAGAGCTGAGAGGTCATCAGAGGCGATAGCATTGCCCTGCATTGGGCTGAGAAGGCTGGGACTGTCTTGCTGATTCTACAACTGATTGCTTTTATTAGTTAGATGTGGGTTAAAGACTCCTGGTGATGACATGGCATGTGATGAGGTATATTAGAGGAGGTTTATGCTGTTCTGTAGCGTAGGGGATGGGATGCAGAGATCAATGTGCTCTGGGAGGCAGTGGGTCACTAGCCCATCTGTTTTTCCTCCTGAGGTTTTCTCCTTGCTGGCAGCAGTTGCAGTGGATTTGACCAGTCGTTTTCTCTGGCTGCTGGGGATAACAAGTGTTGCCTTCACAGAATGGTAGGGGTTGGAAGGGACCCCTGGAGATCATTTTGTCCAACTCCTCTGCTAAAGCAGGATCACCCAAAGCACGTTGCCCAGGATCATTTCCAGGGGGGATATGAAAATCTGCAGAGGTGGAGACTGCACAGGCTCTATGGGCAGCCTGGGCCAGGGTCTAGTACCCTCAAGGGAAAGAAATTTCTTTTCATGTTCAGATGGAACCTCCTGGGTTCCAGTTTGTGCCTGCTGTCCCTTGTCCTGTTGCTGGACACCATTGAAAAGAGTCTGGACCCATTCTCTTGACTCCTGCCCTTTAGATGTTGATGAACATTGATCAGATCCCCTCTCAATCTTCTCTTTTCCAGGCTAAACAGCCCCAGATCTTTCAGCCTTTCCTTGTCAGAGAGATGCTACATTCCCCTGCATGGTGAACTTGGGGACTCCTTCTGAAAATATCTGGGAAGGTCTGCTTTCCTATCCCTGGCAGTGCTTGGGGTCTGAGCTGGGATAGGCTGCTTATGGAGCTCCTTGAGAATATTGAGAGGTGGTTGGTTTGGAGTTTGCCTGATGATCCTCCTGCAAATAGAGAGTAGCTGAGAGGAACTGAAACAGATCCACCAACTCCCAGAAGTGTATCTGAGAGAAGGGGACCTGTGAAATGGGTCTCCTTGTTCTCAAGCTGCTGTTGCATCTTCTGAGATGGCCAGGATGGTGCTGTGTGGCCAGGAACATAAGCTAGCAGCAGTAGGTTTTAACTAGGAAAGACAACCCTTCCTCCTTATCCCAGCCCTGTGAAGAAAGGTTGCATTTACCAATTTTCCTCTCTCCCTCTGTGCTTCCCAGATGTAAGTGAGCAGAAGGCTGCTGGAGTGGCAACCAGATTTCTCCATGAGGGCAATTTTAGGTGTTTTTCTTGACACATGGATATTCAGAGAACCTGCCCAATTACTTTCCAAGGTGACATTCCAGCCCACCAGTCCTCTGGAGAGTAGCCCTGTCCTGGGCATTATCACCTGTGGTGAGTGAAATCAAATATGCATGCACTGGGAACACTGGTGTTGGACTGGGAATGCAGTGCTCTGAGAGCAGAGTGCTCACCTGGGAGGCCCTGGCCATTTTAGGATGCAGACCCACTGCTCACAGGGATGATAAGGCTCACCTGCACTGTGTGGTGGTGGAACTGGCCTCAAAAGGAGTGTAGCTATAAATAAAGAGCAAGGCTTGGTCTTTCCTTGTCTCAGAGTGGTCTATACAGCAGTAGGTGGACATCATGACCTTCCCTGACTGAGAGGGACGCTACTCCAAGGCCCTCATGTGACACCTGGGCCATGCCTGCTCACAGTCTTGCTCTTGGGTGACTCATGACACCAGGTGCAGTTATTGGAGCACAGAAGAATTGCTACATCTCCTTGGTTTCCCTCTGGACTGACAAAATAGGGCCCAGCCCACGCCCTTGACAAGGATGCTCAAGTCCCTGGACAGCAGTTCTCTGGTGGACACCCCTGTGGAAAGCCACCAAGGGAGACCACCCTGTGGGATGGTTTTTCCCCACCCCTGTCCAGCATGGATGCTCTTCACTACGCATGTCACTGTTGTGTTGCTTGTAGCTCCTTTGAGTCCTTGCTCTCAATTAGCTGTGTGGCAATGAGTCGCATAGGTTAATTGTATATTGTATCTAAAAAACAAAAGAGAAGATCTGTCTATTGTTCTAAACGAATTGTGCTTTGGTATGAATTCAGGGTGGTTGTTTGTGCTGGCTTTTGTTGCAATGGAGACAGCAGAATCACTCTGAGCTCCCTGCCTCTCATCCCAGTATTGCTCACTCCAGAGTCCCTGCTTTTTTCAGTCTCACCATGGCTGGGAGCTCTGCAGTCATGTGTTGGCCTGATGCCCTGGTCCACTTCTCCCTGTTCTCCATGGAGCTGGCATGAGTAGTGGGCTAATCCTACCTAAAGCTGAGGCTTCTCCAAACAGCAGCTAAGCCCTGCTGGAGCTGATCCCACCACAGCATCTCCCAGCCAACAGCTTGCAGAGCTGAGTGCTATGCTTTTGCCGCTCTGTGGACCTCTGCAGTGCTTTTGGTGACAACACTGATGTCCCCTCCATCTTCTCTCCAACACATAATGTCCTGCAATGTGTATGTGTGAATCAGTTGCTATCTTGGCCTGAGGACTTTGGTCCTCAGTCAACAAGAGATCTCACCTGCCCTTATGCTGCTCACATACCTGGTGTGAGATCTGTGGTCTCAGCCACAGCTGTTCCTCTAGTTCCCTCAAACCACAGCTCTGGGCTCTTGATGCCACCAGATGCTTGCGCTGGTTCCTGGTGCAGAATTTTGGGTGTTCTGATTGTCGCTTATTCCTATTTGATTCTGGATGCCCTTACTGGTTTCTGATGAATGAATCCAGTTCATGTCTTGGGAGGTTGCTGATTTGGTTTTTGTAACCTCTTGTGGAGGTAGTTTTAGAATGAAGCATTTGACAAATTCAAATAAATTGCAATATTCTGTGTCTTTCTTGGAATTCTTGCAGCTTAGGGAAACACTTCCAATACAGAAGGCCTCCTGATATGTCTTGTGCATTCTCCTAAGGATTTGCAAAATCCTACTTTTATAATTAAATCTGCTTTTGTCTCTATAATAAAACTGGCTGTTCTGTGGTTACTCAGACCTTTCTTAAAGCTGGAGGTGACATGATACTAGAGAACCGTAGAATGGTTTGGGTTGGAAGGGACCTTTAAAGTTCATCTATTCCACCCCCCCTGTGGTGAGCAGGGACATCTGCAACTAGAGCAGGTTGCTCAAAGCCCCATCCAATCTCATCTGGAATGTTTCCAGGTATGGAGCATTGACCACCTCTCTGGGTAACTTGGGCCAGTGTCTTACCACTCTCACTGTAAAAAATGTTTTCATTCTGTCTAGTCTGTCTCCCTCTTTTAGCTTAAAACTATCTTCTGGGGCTGTGGTGTGAATCCCCTTTGTAACTGAGAAGTTGGATTTTTTTTGACATAGCTTTCTGTGGATCAGGGCAGAAATTATTTTGCTTGGCACTTGAGGCAGGGGAAGCCTGCAAACTGCCTCATGATGGGTATGGGAGGAGCTGAGGGGAGCACATGTTTAGGGAAGGTGGATGAAAATTCAGGTTGCATCAATTTAGTCTTCCTTGAGCTGACAAAACAGTTTTCCCCATTAGAAAACTGCAGCGCTTCAGTGCTCAGCTGCCTCTAATGGCAAATAAAAGGGGATTATTCAGCATGGAAATGTCTAGTTGTGTTTTGGAGTGCTCCCTGAGTTGAAAACCTTATACTCAGATGCATTGAAGTGACCTGAAATGCTAAACCTGAGCAAGCCCAGCTCAGAGCTGTATCTCTCCAGGCAGCACAGTTGGTATGAGGAAGGTTAATCTGGTGGCTCGTCCCTGCTCTGTCTGGGCAATGCCGAGGCAGAGAAATGCGTCTTTATTTGCCCTCACAAACCTTTAGTGCCTTCTTAGGTTTGTACTGAAGACCCCCATCCAGGTAACAAATATGTCCCTGGGGGGTACCTAAAGTGGTATCTGCTATTGTAATGGGGAAGGGTCTGTCTCTCCTGGCCTCCTGCACCCTTGGAGTGGTCTTGGTCCCTAATAACCCGCAAGAGCTTTGCAACCTCAATCTTCATGCTTCATGTTGCCACTAGAACTTGGCTTAGGGCTTCTGCAAGCTCTGCCTTGCTCTGTGCCCTTTTCCTTGTCAGGAGAGCAAGGAGACCAAGAATCCTAAAGCAGGAGAAAAAGCTGATGCTGAAGCCTTCCCCCACTGTGCTACATCCCCAGTCTGTGGGCAGAGGCTTTTAATGGGATTTTGGGTGGTGATAGCTGCATCCATCTGCCTTTCAGCTGTAGCAAGACGTCCTTTCACTGTCTGTGCCTGCCAGGCTTTCTGCTGCTTCAGGGTGTCCCACTTGATTCGTTTCTCTGGCAGCATCTCTTTGCAGGGAGTAATTAGCTCTATGCTGGAGCAGTCGATATTGCAGCCAAGGCAAATGGAGGAGAGCATGATGCTGCCATGTGCCATCAAGGTGGCGATGAGACCTGCCAGGGGCTGGTCGAGCTAAACCTCTCTGCTCGTTGTAATTATGGGCTGGTCTGGCAGGAGACCCTGAGGGCAGAATTGCTCTCATGGTGGAGGACATGGCAAGGAGAGCCATAGCTTTCCTGGCAAATGAGCCACCTTGGGGCTCTGAAGAAGCTGCTGCACTGGTAATGCCCTGGTCTCAGGCTGGGAGTGAGCTGGTGAGAGGAAAAGGCCTTTTGGGGCTTGAAACATATTTTTCCCAAAACAATGGGCTGTCTAGAGCCTTTGGAGGCTTGTGGCATCTGGAGTAGCTGTGCCCAGCCTCATCCATGGAGGGCTGTGATGTGGTGGGAGGCCTTGGGATACTCATGCACCCACTCCAGGACTGGCTGGAAGGCTGCGTGTAGAGCATGATGGATGAATAGATGAAGCAAGCCCCAGGCTGCAGCAGGAGAGGCATGGCAAGGTCTGGGTTGGGGCTGCAGCTGCCTTTGGGGGCTCTGTCTCCTACTAAAGCCACCCAAGGGGGTTGCTTTGCCATGTGATAAAGAAATGGTCTCAGGAGCATCAACACAGCTCTGTTCCTGTCATTTGAAAATAAGGAGAGAAAAAGTACCCCCCTTGGTGCTCATTGCAGAGCAGGGAGGAAAAGGAAATGAATGTTCTCCTTGGGCTTTTTCTGAGGGGGTGAGAGAAACGACAGGAGCAGGAAGAGCCAGGAGAGGAAGTGATTCATATGTTTAATTTGCCCTCCAGTTCCTATTATCACTTTTTATTTGTGCTACACAGCAGGGTTCAGAGGCCCCAGCTGAGCTTGGTACCCAACGCATGCAGCTGTTGCTTAGCCTGTCGTGGGAGGTGCAGCGAGGAGGGCAACGAGCATCCTTCATCTGTCGGGAAACCAAAGCATGGGCTGGGGAAATGGCTCTGCTGACTGAGTAGGGGCCACACTGAGCTTTTCCTCCTTATTTCTTTCAAGAAATGGGCAGTGGAGAGGGGAGGTGATTTCCCTGGGGAACATGATATAAATTGCCTTGTTAAAAATTGCTCTCAATCCCTGGACATTTCTGCTATGTTTGAGGCCATCCTTGGCTCTTTCCAACACATCTGTTGGGCCCATGATAACCCCCTGGGTTGTCTGCTGCCCTAAACCTAAAAGATTTGTATTTCAGAGCTCTAGCAGTTGTGGCCAAGGTCCTCCCAGGCTGGCTAGCTGGGAGCTTGCCTGACAGCAGGAGGACAGTGGGACCCCAGTGAGGTAACTGCAGGCTTTGGAGCAAGAGGAAGGAGTGATGTGCTCTTCATAACCCTGATATAAGGCACTGGGAGAAAGGGATGGAGCTCAAAAACACTGCTCAAGGCAATGCCTTGTAGGACAAATGTTCATTTAACCATCTGCTGTCTGAGCTGAACTAGTTTCCCACTGAGCAGAGCTGGAAAGAAAAAGAAATGAAAGGCATTTGTCTCCTCCTGCAGCCAGCCAGTGATATCCTTCTGTGGCAGCAGGCTGGAAAGGGGTTGTGCTGGGGTTTGGGGCAGAACCCCTGCCTCTAAGTGGGGCTGAAGCCCTGAGGATGTTCTCACATGGGGTGGTTCTAATGCTTCTGAGCTGGTGGGGCGTAGCAGGTAGTTTTACAGCAGAGATGTGCGTGTATATAATAAAATGGAAGCTTTGAGATCAATTTTGTGCAAAACATGTCTTGATGGATATGCTATACTATGCAATGCAAGGAGAGGGGTTTTTTTAAGTGTAGGAAATGGTATTTCCAGCTTTTAACTGCCTCCTAGATACCCCTTTCATGCTTAGCCTGGGTTGTTGTACATCCCTCTGCAAGGCTGAGGCCAGCCAGCAAAAGCCCTGCGGGCTGCAGTGCAGACAGGTAATGCCCTCTCACTTGGAAGAGCAAAACTTGTTACAGGCTCTAATGCATTCCCAGGAGCAAGTAGGAGAAACACGGGCACTTACAAGGTAACAATTTTGTCTCTGGTTGGTAGAATGATAAATAATGTTGTTACTGAGGTTACTGATGGCAATGAGCCCTCCTGTCCCCAAGGATAGGGATCTAATGCTCATTGCTGAGCCCTGGAGAAGAGCCAAAGAGGAGGAGAGCTGGTCCAGGCTCCTGCAGCCCAAAGGGGAGCAAATGCAACCCAGCACCAGAGTGGTTTAAGAAGAAACCACCATAGGCACAGCAGAACCTTTAATGGGATCCACCAGACCACGATATCAAATCATGCTTGCTTAGCGGATGTGCTGTTTAGATTAGCATCAGCATTTTAGAGTCCATCCTAAACAAGGATCTAATTTGCAACTATCTGGGCTGGGATTAAGTGCATGATCTGCCTGAACCCAGGGACCAGTGGGATCCCAAAGAGGCTGTCGCTCGTGCCAGCCTGTGCCACTCAGGCACCATCAGCCTGGTTTGCAGGTGCTTGCTGAGCCAGGGTTTTGGAACAGTTTCCCAGCAACAGTCTTCTCAGCTCCTTGCTGCCTTCAGCTGAAATGGCCCAAATGTGAGCTGGAAGGGAAGGTGTTGGGGGAGAAACAGGCAGCCGAGCAAACTGACTGAATGTTCTGAAATCCTGGGATTAAAAGCTGAAGCTTCTCACTGCCTTCCTCAGAGTAAAGCCATCAGCTCTTCTTTTTTCCTTTTTTTTTTTTTAAAATTTTTTTTGGTGGTGGTGGTGATAGCTCTCTGAATCTGGTAAGGTTTTTTTCCTGCTAGTTTCTCCCTCCCTCTTCATGCCCTCGTTACCCATGGGAGGTGGTGCAGGCAGCCTGGACACCTTCTCTAAGGTGAGACTCAAGGCAAATATAGAGCAGCTTTCTGGAGTCCTTCCCAGGTGAGGTTGGTGAAGGTGAGTCCAGTAAGTCTTGCAGCCCAGGTAGCTGAGGAAGGCAGAAAGGGAGATGAGAGCAGAGAGACCCAGTGAGGCTCAGCTCTGGAGAGCAATTTCTTTTCCCCTTGTTACATTGCTCAATCCAGGTCTGAATTTCTAGATTTAAAAATAGCGCAGCAACTCCTGCTCTCCATCAGCTGGGTAACAGGCTGTGCTCAAAGCTGACACCTGCAGAAACCCACCATTTCTGCATTTTCCCCTGCCCACTTAAAAGTCTTCATTCTTCATGTAGTCTTGGGACCACAAATGCCTCCTAGGCACAATCAGCTTTTAAATTTGGATTTCATAACCTCAGAACTTGTCCTAGAGGACCATGTCTAAGTTAGCCCTGCCTGAGGGGAGTTCAGTGCCCATGTACAAGACTGGCCATTGCCTAGGCCCATCTGCCCATCCATGGCTGGAAGCAGTATACTCTTGCACTCTTCTATGTTACTTAATAATATGTGCTTTCATCCACCTGCCTTCTGTGCTGTTGATACCCCAGCTGGGGCTGTCTGGGGCAGCTGGCTTTCCATTCCACCTAAGAAGTCACAGCTGGCCCTGGGCTGCCCTGATAGCATATCCGGGCACTGGGAAATGTCTGGGACCTGACCTGACATACTGGCCGCTAGCTGAGGAAAGCTGTGGTGCCTTTCTATGTGCTATACCAGCTGCAGGGTGATCACAGACTCACAAAATGGTAGAGGTGGAAAGGGACTTCTGGAGATCATCTCATCTACACCCCGTGCTAAAGCAGGGTAACCCAGAGCAGGTTGTCCAGGATTGCGACCAGGCAGGTTTGGAATCTCTGCAGAGAAGGGGACTCCACAACCACTCTGGGCAGCCTAGTTCAGGCTTTGGCACTTTCAAGGAAAAGAAGTTTCTCTTTATGTTCAGATGGAACCTCCTGGGTTCCGCTTGTGCCCATCATCCCTTGTCCTGTTGCTGGGCACCACTGAAAAGAGTCTGGCCCCATCTTCTTGACCCCCATCCTTTAAATATTGATAAACGTTGATCAGATCCCTAATTTTTTTTTTTTTTCTCATAGGTTACCAGCTTCTACTGGATTTGGCTGATTGGTTTGGATACAAAGTTCCTCAAAACCCCCTTTAAAATCTGATTTCTACTACTGGACGTGCTGGAAGAACTGTATTAAATGTGATAAGAACTGGCTCAGAGATTCCAGCTTTCACAAATATGGTAGTTGGCAGCCACTTCTGTAGCGCTTTGACACCCTTTGTCAATAGCTCCAGCAAGCAGAGGGATAAGAGAGATGTATAATAGCTGTGGTTTAGGATCTGTGCCGCTTTAATGTGAGCAGCTTGGGGATTAGATGGAAGCACTGGGACCAGCTATGGCTCTGCAGGCACCTCTGGGAGTGCCACCTCCTATGCTCACTGCAGGTCTTTGCCCATTACTCTCCTCCCTGCTCCTGCTTGCTGGACGACCAACTCCTGCTCTGCTCCAGCACCCTGCTCCTTGGGTGATGACGCATACCCAGGACAGAGGTGGCAATGTAGGATTTGTGTGTTTGTGAACCCTGTGTCTGGCATTCCTAAAGTTACAGTCCTTGGGGCTAAAATAGGACTTTCTCTCTGGCAGAGGTAGGACTATAGTGAAGACTAGGTTTAGGGCAGTGATAGTTCCCCTGTACTCAGCTCTTGTGAGGCCACACATCAAATACTGGGTTCAGGTTTGGGCTCCTCAACCCAAGAAGGACATTGAGGTGTTGGAGTGTATCCAAAGAAGGACAATGAAGCTGCTGAAGGGTCTTGGAGTGCAAGTCTTGTGAGGAGCAACTGAAGGACCTGGGGTTGTTTAGCCTGGAGAAAAGGAGGTTCAGGGAAGATCTTATTGCTGTCTACAAACCTGAAAGGAGGTTGGAGCAAGGTAGGGGTCGGTCTGTTCTCCCATGTAAAGCTACAGGACAAGAGGAAATGGCCTTAAGTTGCACCAGGGGATGTTTAGGTTTGATATCAGACAAAATTTCCTATCTGAAAGGGTTGTCAAGCCCTGGAACAGACTGCCCAGGGTAGTGGTGGAGTCCCCATCCCTGGAGAGATTTAAAAGCTGTGTAGATGTGGTGCCAAGGGACATGGTTTAGTGGTGGACTTGATTGTGCTAATTTAATGGTTGTACCATTTCGATTGTCTTTTCCAATCTAAATGATACTATGACTTTGTGAGATACCTCTCTAAAAGGTAGCATGTAAATGTGCATCCACAAAAGCCCTGACAGTAGTGCTCTGCTGTCAGGAGTGCGAAGGGGAGGGAGAAACTCAGTCTGGTGTAGAGGAGAGACTGCTTGGTGACTGGGATTGTGATGAGTTGCATCAGGAGGAGAGAGAGATGCCAAAAAAAGCTATTCAACATTATAAACTCTTTCCCTCTTGCTCATACACGTCCCTGGGTGCCTCCTGCAGTGAGAAGCCCTCTCTGCCTGCTGGCAGGAGGATCCCATTTGGATCTGTTTAGACATTATTTCACTAATATTGTTGTTTATCGTGTGTTGGAGCTGTGCCTCAGCCTGAGCAGCCCTGATGGGTGTTGGCTGCCTGGCATGGTGCATTCCTTCATGCTTCTTGGGCAGGATCAGTCCCTATGAAAGCATAGCTGAGGAGAGCCATCACCTGCTCTCGGCTCTGCCTGCTCTCGGCTCTGCTCAGAGGGTCTTTAGCTTTCCTTGTGTCTTCATATAAAGCTGGGGCAGGCTTGCAGCGTGGGGGTCATCTAAGAACCTGGCATAATGGGTGTGTAGTCAGTGTTAAGGTCCTTTTACAGCTATGTGGCTTCAAATCCATGGGCAGTGATGGGGTACAGAGCCTGCTGGTTAAAGGCTTGGAAAAATATAATCCAGTTTGCTTCTAGACATCAAAATGGGTGGAAAGGATGCTGCGTGCTAAATCTCTCCTGATCAAAGCAGGTGAATTAGGCTTGAGCTGCCAAGCTCCAGGGCATCCAAAATGAGGCACAGCATATGAAAATTCCTGGGGCCACTGAGCTTTGGGTGGATGTATTTCGGACAGGTATTGTGGCTTTTGAGCTTCAAGTGGTTCCCTGGTCTGGAAGTTGGGGTGAGTATCATACTTTGCTTGACTGTTGCTTCTGCTCAGGCCAGGGCTAGAAAAAATGGGGGTAATCACAGCAGATTGGGCAACCTGGGCTGCATCAAAAGAAGTGTGTCCAGCAGGTCATGGAGAGTGATTCTGCTCTGCTCTGGTGAGGCCCCATCTGCAGTGCTGGGTCCAGCTCTGGAGTCCTCAGCACAGGAGAGACATGGACCTGTTGGAGTGGGGCCACAGCAATGATGTGAGGGCTGGAACCCCTCTGCTGTCAGGCCAGGCTGAGAGACTTGGTGTTGTTCAGCCTGGAGAAGAGAAGGCTCTGAGGAGACCTTATTGCAGCCTCTCAATACTTGAAGGGGGCCTGTAAGAAAGATGGGGACAGACTTTTTAGCAGGGTCTGTTGTGACAGGACAAGGGGTGATGGTTCTAAACTAAAAGAGGGGAGATTTAGACTAGAGAGAAAGAAGAAAGTTTTTACACTGGGGGTGGTGAGACCCTAGCCCAGGTTACCAGGGAGGTGGCCGATGCCCCTTTCCTAGAACCATTCCAGGTGAGGTTGGCTGGGGCTCTGAGCAACCTGCCCTAGCTGCAGATGTCCCTGCTCACTGCAGGGGGTTGGACTAGGTGAGCTTTAAAGGTCCCTTCCAAACCAAACCATTCTGTGATTCTGTAAGCTGCAGCATCCTCCATCCTGCTTTATCTCTGGAAAATGCTTCTCTTGCTGTGGGCCGGGCGCTGAGGGTAAACGTTTTATGTGGGCAAGTACATGCAATGTTGTGTCAATAGTTTCAGTAAGACTGGCTCAGAGCTTCTGTTAGTGGTGGCTGACACTGCAGATTTTAGAAACAGTGAAGATTGCAATGCTTGCTTTATACACCAGGTGAATAGAGCATGTCAACCTGTCAACATCTGAACTTGGTTGAAGAAATACTGAATGGCTGAGTCTTGTCTTGCCCATGGGCTGAAGGAAGGTGTAACCTGCTTCAGTCAACAGGTGGCCATAGAAAATGGGCCAATAATAAGCTGCCTTGGTGTTGCTCATAACATCATAAAGGTAATGCACAAGCAATAATTTAGGAGTTATGCTTAACTTAAATAGGAATGATACTAGCAGAAGTTGAAGTAGCTAAAAAGTTTTCTGGTCCACTTCAGTGTTACTGTAAGTGGAGAAGCATTAGAAGGTGTTTCTAGAGGCCTCTCAGACTCAGCCCTAAACTCTGCTCCTTAACAGTATTTTTAGTAATGGGAAAGACAACAAGCTGTTGGTGAAGGGTGGCAGCTGATGAAGTAGCAGTATGTAATGAAGAGGATGGACCAAAATGTTACTGATGAGTACTTGGTGACCTGGAACCCTTTCTGTGCAGTGCTTGGGGTGGGGAAGCAATGCCCTAAAGAGGAGTAGAGGCTGCTTTGGAAAATCCACCAAGCCCTTGCTGAAACCCACCTGGGTTAGCCCTGGGACTGGGGAGGAGAAGCCAGTGGGTATTGAGGGATTCTGCTCATGCTTTTATTTATTCTGCGATGACATGCTCTGTTCTGGTCCGCATCAGGGAGATGCTGAGAAGTTAGCTTGGAGCGAATTCAAAACCACGATTAAAGGTTTGTTGGGAAAAGTGTCACACAGCCAGGAACCTGCTCTATTTGGGCTTCCACATGGAAGTGAGTTGGCTCTTAAATGCTTGTAGCAACCCTAGGGTGAGGACTTGCTCTTCCTCCCAAGCATGAGGAGGATGGTGTGCTTTTTGGAGGAGATGGGAAGATGCCATCCAGATGATGGACCTGAGGGCAGTGCTGCTTGTTGTGCCTATCTCCAAACCCACCTGATTAGCTGCAGCTTTCAGTTATGACACAGAGGTGGGTTTGGGGAGGTACCTCAGCTGGGGCATTGCTGTAGGTACAAGCTATGGAAGAAGTCAAGGAGGTAACTGGCCAGTGCAGCAGGAGCATCCTTGGTCTGGCCCAGCAATGATATCCCAGGGCTCTTGTTTGGGTTAGCTTCCCCCATGTGTGGGCACCAAAGAGCTTTGCAAACACAGGCTATTGCAAGGAACTAATTGATTTTCCATCATATCTTTGGGTCTTTTTTCGAGTGAAATGACTAAAATGCAGCCGCAGGTTTCCCAGTAAACAATGAGCAGTTGGTTTCATATGGCTCCCTGTCAAAAATCCCAAACTGGAAAGGCAGGAAAACAAACAATCAGATCAGAAAGAAATGGGTTTTTGGCACCAGTTCCCTCTGTGTTGACTGGGCTGTGAGACAGACCCTGAGAAATGGCTCAGATTTTAGTCAAGCAGCTCAGACACGAGTAAGGGAGGGGAAAAAATGGATAAAAATGTTTGTGTGCTTAAATCCAGGCATCTGCAGTTGGAGAGGAGCAGAGCAAGGGTATGGGTCTCTGTGGGCTTTCCAGATGGCAGATACATTTTAAACACAAGAGGCGTAGTTATACCCTGGGTACTGAAGCAGAACAAGTGCCAGGAAAATATATGCTTTGGTTAAAAGATGGGAGTTTGGAAATTGAGAGCAATGCTTGTTTTGTAACTGGAATATAAACTACAGGTCTAGGGTGGAGCAGTAGGCAGGGCAAAGGCATCTCCTCTGGCAGCTCAGCTTTCCCAGAGATACGTTGGGACTGCTGCCTCTCTGGTTATTAACCTCATTGACAAAAATTGGCTGGAATATCTTGGAGGGGAATTTGCTCATATTTTTTCTCACAGACTGCAATAGCTGATGGGTGAATAAGATTATTTTTTTTAAGAGAAGACAAATTTAGTGTTTGGTCGTCCCGTGTAGGGTGCAGCTTCCTTGCAATTGAGCAGGCCAGAAGTGTGGTCTCAAAAGGGAGAGGTCCATACTCTTTTCTGCCTCCCACTACACTCTATTTTTTTCTTTCACAGCACAGTCTCGCAAGTTTCTGTTACTTGAAGAGGTTTGGTTTTTTTCCAGGGAGGATTGTCTGGTATTGGAAAAGTTCCTACTTTGGTAAAGTTTAGTCTCACTTTACATAAACACCCTAAGGTTGAGCCCATTTTTCACCCTTTCAGTCCTTGTTACAGTCTTCATATTATTGTGAGAGAGCAAATATCAGTAAAGATGTTTCAAGTTTCATGGGCTTTCCTGTTGTTAAACAGAAGTGTGTATTTTGGCATAGGCAGGCCCTGGGAAACAAACCTTAATGGGGGCATCAGGGATAGCATTTGATGTTTAAGGTGCTTTTTTTACCGCGAGGCAGCTCCACAGGTTTCTGAGAGTTTACCAGCCATGGAGGTCATGCAGCAACTCTTACCCAACTTCTCTTCCTTGCAGCAATTGTAACCTCCTTCCTCCAGGAGAGCAAAGTTTTTCCTCACCACAGAGGTCCAGGGTCAACTCACCACAACCACGCCAAAAAAAGCTGCTGGTGTCCTCATGCTTGGCAGAAACCAGTGACTGGCTGCAAGCTTTGCAAGGAGCTCCAGTCCATTCCCCTGTCTCAGTAAGAGCTGCTTTTCCAGACCATTTCTCATCAGGGTTTGTCTGACCTGCTCTCAAATACCATCAGCTCCCCAGCTGTCTACCCCAAAGCTTAAATAATCTTTGCTGTTAAGTTTTTTTTCTTTCTTTCCTAGTGTCTAATCTACAATTTACAGCCCATTACTTCTTGTCCTGTTCCCCATGGGGATGCAGCACAATTTATTCCCGCACCCTTTGTAACAACCTTTTGCATAATTGAAGACTGCTATCACATCTCTGCTGATTTTCAGACTAGACAAATCCAGTTCTTTCGGGCTTTTTTTTTCTCTTCCACCCAACAAGCTGTGTTTTGCTGCCCTTTTATGCCCCCTGAACTGCCTCCTATTAGTCCAAGTCTGAAGTGTTTGTGGCTGTACATGTGGGAAGGAGGAGGAGAAAAGCTAGTTATGCTTTTATGCAGTGTGGAAAGAAAGCAATATTAAAAAGCGGGTCCTGGGATTAAAGAGAAGTCCTTGGGGTTACTCTACACAGTGCTGCTGTATGGGAATAAGAGGTTAGCGAGTGAGCAGCAGAAATAGATCAACTCCAGGTAGTGTCTGCAAACAAAATGGTGCTGGGTTTGGGCAATGAGCTTGGATGTCTCTGGGTGCTTCCACAAAGCTCAGGGTTGAGTGAAGTCAGATGCTCCTGGATGTAAAAGGTGTTCATTTCTGTCTAGCTGGGCTTTGCAGTTCTGCATTTGTTTGGCTCTTCCCAGCCAGTGCCTCAGGCTGCTAACCTGCACCCTGGGCACTCACCTTGCCTTCACACACTTGCATGGCAGAGGAAGGCTCCTGTGAGTGAGCATGCTTGAGGGGAGAGCCAAGCTTGCAGGGAGAACCGCCAGTGGGTGGGTGCCTCTGCCACTCACTCCCCCAGGATGACAGCAGCTCGGCACTGGGATATTGGTGCTGCTCCTGATGCCACCGTCTCTCCATATTTCATTCCTGTCTAGCTGGGTGGTGGGAGGAGATGCTCGGCTTCGTCTCTGCACTGATCGGGATTCTTTTCTTTTGGGATGAGGGAGCTGATCTGCATTTGTGTCTAATAATCCATGGAGCTGACAAAATTATTCATATAATGAATTCTCAGGGAGAGCCTTGTTTCTCCTCCCCCTCCTGCTGTGCTAGGGGAGAGATGGGAGCTCGGTGCTTGCCTGGGAAGGTGGAAGGGCTGTGTGGAGCCATGGGGATGGGGAGAAGGAGATGGGCGATGAATAGTGAACCCCCAGAATTCAATTACCCCCAGTTCCCACCATGAGCAGGTAACCATGGAGACATCTGAATTCAAGGCATCACCAGTCCTCAAGTAACAGCATATACATATATATTTATTTAAATAAAGACCGTAGGCTTGTCACTGTGAAAGCTGTCTCAGTGTGTTCAGACTGGCTGCCACACGGGTTGTCTGAGCTGCAGGGAGACCATGCAGGGCAGAATTTAGGGGCACCATGCATGCAGGTCTGTGTGTGAGAGGATGTCAAAACCGCTTCTTTGAGGGACCAGAGGGATGCACCCTCATAGGGTGCTTTTGCATCTCTGCAAGTGCAGTGCATGGGTCCTCTGATAGCATTTCTTCCCTTCACCACATGCCAGGATGGCCCTGCTTGGGTTGGATTTGGGATTTTGATCTGCAGTGTCCTGGCAGTTGATTGAGGGATTTCTATGCATCCCAAAGAGGATGAGTATTTGCAGATTTTCTCTGTCTCCTTCTCAAGGTGCTGTCAGAAGTGTGCTGGGGCAGGAGCACAATCACTTGGGCATGTGAATGAATGGGAGCACTGGAGGAGACGTTTAAATGAAGCACTTGTCTTCTGGATTTTCTTCCCTTAGCTTCATTCAGATTTAGGGATGAGGGTTTTAAAGAGACAGCACCCAGGCTGGGTGGCACAAGCAGGCATTCCTGTGAGGGGGGAGCTGGGTGCCTAGCTCTGCTGCTTCCCCAGCCCTGGCCATGCCAAGCAAGGTACTGTAGAACCATGCAATGTCTTGGTAAAGAAAAACTAACACACCCTGTCCCCAGACAGCCTGATGCCCTGGTTCTCTGGGGTGATGTGCACCCATGATGTCACTCGTGGCTGCCTTGACTGGGTGAGGTATGTGCTGGGGCAGGGGTTGTGTACCATGCAGCAGTACATGCTGGGGCTCAGCGAAGCATGAGGACAGGCAGCTTTGGGACAGCATGGGCAACACTGCCAATGTCTGGCCTTGGAAGCTTCTAAAGTCCAGGATGCCCCTGGGCACTGCCAAATGGCAGGGGTTTGCTGGGATGCTTTGCAATGTGGTGGAAGGAAAGGGAGGAACTGGAGGGGCACTGGGGTGTGGGGGCATCCTGCCCACCCAAACAACCCCCTGGCTACAGTGGGCTGTCTCCCAGAGAAGCCAGCAATGAGAAGCTTTGAGGGACTGCTGTGCAAACCAGCTGGGTTGTGCTGAGCCGTGCCAAGCTAGGACTTCTCCGTGCATGTGTGCAGGGGGAATATAAAAAGAGCTGTGTGCTGCCTTGGTCCAGCAGGCCCTTGGCAGCATCACTGGGCAGCTGTGGCAGTGCTGTGGGTCTCCTCGACTGAAATGCAGAAAGCCTGTGTCACCTCTAGCTCCTCCACCCTGCACCTTCAGGTCCAGTTGTCCATGGATTCTGCCTAGGAAAGCAAAATCAACCCCAGGCAGAAGTAGTGGGGATGCACCTCTGCAAACTGTGCTGCAAATATAATTTGAGAAGAGGGATTGAATGCAACCCCTTCCTACCAGCAGCCCTCAGACGCCATGGGGTAAACCTCTGGCTGATCTGGAGGACCATATACCTCTGTGTTGCTCATCCTTACAGCCGCCCTTGCTTTGGCTGCTGGTTAAGGGGATGCCTCATATTAGAAAAAGGCAGGAGTGTAGGGTTATATTTTGCTTGGGTATGTGGTGGCTGGAGAACTGATGCTTGCTTTGCACGGGAAGAGCCATGGAGGTCCCCATGCCCCGGGAGCGTGGTGTGTGCAGAAAAGGGTTGGGGAGCACCAACACTGGCTGGCAGGGCAACGTGGGGGTCCTTCACTCCCAGCTGCAACTTGGGACCGAGATGGTCACACCAAAGGTGCTGAAGAAGCTGGGATGCGGGTTTCTGAGTGCTACTGCTGGGCTGGTGGCCGAGCTGGGCAGTGACATGGCTGTTGGCCCGTCCTTACCCCCGGGGTGTGTGCGAGGGGTGATGTGTGTGTGTGTGCAAGGGGGGTGTGCCCGGACCATTCCTGCTCTGTTTTGGCGGAGCTCGGCTCCTTCCCTCCTTTGTTATTCCCCGTCTGCCCCCTCTGGTATATGTGCGAGTTCCCTTTCTCCGATTGTCAGAAATTTCTTTTCCACTGTGTGGGCAGGAGACAGATTTTAACTGTCTCTATTTTCTCCTTTCCCTCTTATTTTGTTTTATCCCCCCTCCCCCTTTCATCTCGCATTCCTTCCTTTCCTGCTCCTCTTGTCTCTCCCTCCTTCCCTTCCCCTCCTTCCTTTTTTCCCTCCCTCCCTCCCCCCCGGCATATTTTTTTCCCCTCCCTTTCTATAACAAATAATGTCTCTGGAATAGCATCCCGACCTCGCCCAGCTCTCCTGCAAGGAGCCATGTCCCTATGTCCAGGTAAGCTGTGGCCGGCGCTGGCTGCTGGTGGAGCTGGTGGCCCTGGGGACCTCCCACTCGCTCTCCTAAAGTCGCCAAACGCTGTCGCCGTGGGGACATCACGTGTCCGTCCGTCCTCCCCCCCCCCGCCACTCGCAGCTACCTGTTGGGGCATGGCAGTCCCAGCCAGCCGGGGCTGTCTCCATCCTCCTTCTCCTCCTCTCTTGGAGCGATTTGGTCTCGGTGGACATCTCCTCCCCTCTCTTCTCCAGCAGCTTTTGTCTGCGTCCTGGCCGCCGGAGATGCGCTGAGCCCCGGGCGCACCTTGCTCCGTCGCTTAGGGGAAGGAGAACGGGGGGAAGGAGCCGGCGGCAGGCAGCGGAGAGAGGTGGGATGTGGTCCGGGGGGGCGGGGGGCTCTTCTCCCCGCACAGGAGGAGCTGCGCTTTTTAGGGGCACCCCGAGTTGAAACTCGACTCGGTTTGGTGGGTGGTTTTTTGTTGTTTTTTTTTCTCCTTCCAGGGGGTTTCTCGGTGGCTGGGGCTCGGCCGTGCCTGGGAAAGCAGCTCTTGCTCTGATAAAGTTTTTATTAAGGTAGCCTAGGAGCGGCGGGAGCCTTGGCGCTCCGCTTAAGGTGGTTCGCCGGCCCAGGGAGGGCGGGCCGGGGGCGGCCGAAGGGCCGGGACAGCGGGCCGGGCTGCGGCTCTAGGGTCGGGCTCGGCTAGCGGTGCTGGAGGTCCCGCTGTCCTCGGCAAAGAAAGGAGGGTGGTGTGAGTGTATGTGTCTGGGCCCGGGGCGTGCCCTGCATGATGCGCCGGTTGGGGCGAGTGTAGCTGGTTCGGGGGTGTAAGCCCCGCACTCTTCCCCTGCCTCGGGTACCTAGGAGCTCTGAGCACCCTGGAGAGCCCTTGCTTGGGTGCAGGGGTAGAGGTGGTGCCCAGCAATGAGCTGGTTCAGCTCCAGTCCTCACCTGCCAGCCCAAGGCCTCCCATATGTGCAGGGTCTCCTATCTTCCCGGAGAGCACACAGGCTGTGTAAGTGCTCCCAACCTCCCCTGCCTGCCCTGGGCACCCAGCGTTTAGTGCTGTCTCCTCGCACCCAGTCTTCACTTTCTGTGGGTCCGGGTGCAGCTCCTACATTTGGTTCCTGCCTGGGTGTTGCTGATGGCAATGATGAATGAGTGTTCCCCAAAATCAGGGTTTGTTTGCCTTGTTCCTGCAGCTCTCCTGGCTGCTTTTGCGTTGCAGAGATAGTGTTTCAACACTTGTGGCTCCTGTTGGCTCTTCACAGCTGGAGCGGGGCCAAGGACAAGTCTCCCCCGATCCTGAGCAGACAAGTGCTACTTTGTACCCTGGACCATCCTGCCTTCCCCCATGGGCTGCATCCCCCTGGGGGTTTGATCTCATCCCGCTCTTGGTGCTGATGCAAGGCCAGGCTTAGTCCATGCTGCAAATGGGGAGATCTGGGCTCAGGATGCCATGGGATGTGGTGACACTCTCGGCTGGTCCAGATCCACGGCTGGGGCTGTTTGGCAGATGAGGCACAGCATCATGGAAGGTGCTGTCAGCAAGATGAGACATGCGTTCGCAGCCTCTGCTGCTGCTGGCACCTTTGGCAAGACCAGGGCACAGCTACCACCCGTTGAGTAATTAGAAACCAAGCACCATTCACATGGGAGTGTCTTTTGGAAGGGTTCTTTTCAGCTCCCTCTCCCCAGAACATTTGTGCAGCGTTGCTGGCATATAGCGGCATCAGGGTGACAGGGAATCAAGGACTGGGGTCCCTCCAGTCAGCTTTTGTGGGAGTCTCTCTGCAATGCTGCTCTCCAGTGGCACAGCACAGGTGGGCATGGCAGAGCCGCAGGGTAGGTCTCAGCATTAGTGTGGCAGGAGGGCTGCGCTCCCCTGGATTCATGTCTACAGGTTTGAGAGGTGGAGGAGATGGCTGTGACAGCAGGCTGCGCCCTGGCACCAAGCTCTCCTCTGGTCTCTGCTTCTGCCTGGCTGAGTTTCTCACTCCTCTGTGGTCATGGAGTATGTGGAAAGTTTGTTTACTGTAGTTTGGGATGCATTTAAATCCCTCGAGTGCTTGGAGGTTTCCTCCTCTGCTGTCATAAAGGCCAGCATAAACCTCTCCCCAGTGAAAGGCTGAGTGAGAGTGTGGCCCATCCCTGTTGCATCTTGGCACCTATTTTGGACAGGTGCCAGGTTGATGCTGAGATACAGAGTCTGTTGGGTTCACCTGTGCTGCTGGAGGTGCTGATGATCTGAGCATGTCAGAGGGATCCCCTGGCCAGTGGTGCCTTTGACCCCCTGCAAACAGGACTTTCCCCATGGGCAAATGAGGCTGCAGACCCCTGCACCCCATCCCTGGAGTGGTTGAGTCAATGCACCCACCCACTGCATCCAGTGCGTGAGTCACAGGCTTTTCATACACTGGTGTGAATCACTCACAGCCACACTGATGACTTTAGTGACAAATGAAAAGAGAAAACAATCCCCTCACCTCTCCCCCATTACCACTACTGCTGCCCTTGGGCTCCTTGCTCACAGTGACCCAAGAAAACTTCTATGAGTGGCACCCTGGTGATGGGAGGTGGAGTTTCTGCTAACTTTCAGCATCCTGTGGTTGGGCTGATCCATGGATGTCATGCAGGATGCTCATGAAATGAATAGGTGGACTCTGGGGTGACATAGCCTGGAGGATGGCTCTTCTGCCTTGGTGCTAAGCAGGCTCTGCTTGCTAGATCATTATGTGTTGAGCCATCCCTTGGCACTTCCCTCAGGGCAGGGTGCATTTTGGGCCCATTTTCCTAAGGCCATTCCACTTCCCACCTCTATCTTTCTGGAGACCACATATAGAGATCTGGAGCCCCATCCAGGTGGCCTGCTCTTCCCTTTCTCCCAGCCCACTGGGGTGCAGCAGGACCACTTGAGGCCTAGCAGGAGAGGCTGGTGATGAGCAAGAGCTGTCAGGAAAAAAGCCAGATCCCCCGCCATGGCTTTGGCAGCTCCTCTCCCCAGTGGTGCTGCTGACTGGCAGATGGTCACAGCCAGCAGCTCAGCTGGTGGCTGGGGTGTTCTTTGCTCCCGTGCCAAAGGCTGGGGCTGTGTCTCTGCTGGCCCCCCTGGGGCTGCAGGTGACTGTTTTAACACTGAGAAGATGTTTGTTAATTAACCTCTCCGGGGATCCCTGTCTGTTGCCTTCCTGGCTCTGCTGGAGACAACCCAAAGCCGGGGGCTGGAGGGGGCTGGGGACGCTACCTTCTCCTGCCTGCCTGGGCAGGGTACTGGGACAATCCTGCATCCCTCACCACCAGGTACAGGCTCACTAGGAATTAGTGGAGCATCCCTATGTCCCCACTCAAGCAATTGGAGGGAGATATCATATAAATCCAGTGCCTTGCACCTTTGCAGAGCTCCAGGGAAGGCACAGATGAGGAGCGGATCAGACAGGCTTCCCAGCTGCCTTCCAGGTCCCAACCCACCTCTTGGCCATCTCCCACATCTTTTCCATGCTGCTTATTTTATCCCTGCCTGTTGCTTTTGCAGAAGTTCTTCCTGCCCCTCCCTCCTGGTGCTGGCTCCCCACCAGCAGGTCCCCTCCTTCCTTCCTGATCCCTGTGGCTGAAATGAAGTGCTGGAGTATTTCAGGGATGTCAAAATGTACCATTAGTCACAGCCATGAGGTCTCGTGCCTGAGGAGAGGCTGCTGAGCTCTCCGTCAGGCTGAGAAATGAGCAGGGCGGGCAGGAGCTGGGGGATCACAGGGAAAAGCCTTCAGGGTTTCTCCCTTTCCACTATCTCTGGCATCATCCTGACTTTGAGCAGTGTGTTGGCTTAGAGGTTCCCTGGTATTGATTATTCCCTGTGATGTTGAGATGTGGCATCACCAAAATGGGGGGGGAGGTTCTCCCCAAAACTACCATGCCAAGGAGACCCTCCAACCACGCCCAGCCCCTGTACCAGTTACTGGCTCAGAAGGGGTGTTTTCCTTCTGTTCAACACAGAGAGGTGTTATCTTCAGCACTTTCCATGGTGGGTTTTGTGCCTCCTACCTCAGAGGCCACCTCTTGTGGATTTAAATCGAACATTGGGTTTCCCAGGCAGTTCTTTGAACAAGGCAGCATGGGCACCAAAACACCTCCCCACGGAGGTGTAGAGCCCCACTGCCCTGCTCACCATTCGCAAGCATCCATGCTTCCTAGCCTAGTTCTGCTTTGTTGTTCTCCTATTTCTTTGATACTAAAATATGCTATTTCTTTTCCTTTATCAAGCAGGGAATGGGGGATCCTGTTAAAAACACACCTAGCTCCTGGTGTAAAGCACCCATCTGATGGCATGGGAAAGATGCTCAAGGTGCCAGAGCCTGTTTTCTGCTCCCTCCGGCGCTGCTCCCCTCTACCCTTGCTTAGCTGCGTGGCAGATGCTCAGGTGGAAAGGCTTGAGCCTCATCTCCTGCGGTTCCCTGGAGGTGTAGGCAAGCCTGGGCGATGATGAGCCTTACCCCTGCAAGCAGATCCCTGGAGAGGGCCAATTAAGCTATGGCTAATATTTTTTTTGTGAAGCTTTCTGGTTCAGCAAAGCAATTGTATTTCCCCTGCCTTGTTTTTTCCAAGCTGCAGATGGAAGATGGGCTTTAACCCCTTGTTACCCTGGGTGTGTTGAGGGGTCCGTTTCCTTTGTGCCCTCCAATGGGGACCTCTGCCAGTGCTTTAAGGAAACTGGTCCATGCTGAGCAGCTTGTTTGATGTTGTTGATCCATCCTTGAGGCATCACATGTGATTTTTTTTAGGGATGGGTGGTAGAGGGTGAAGGGCTCTGTGCAGCCTGGTTCTGTTAGCAAAGAGCCCTGGAGATGCGCAGAGCAGGTTACCTATGCTGCCCTGCCTGTTGCTGGGAGCTGGGGTCCATGCAGTGATAGGAACACGTGGGCACAGCTCCAGAGAGGAACCCCGGCTCTGGTCTGCACTTGGGGCATGGTTCCAATTCCTTGCAGCGGGTGGGAAAAACATAAGCCTCTGCCCTACAGCCCTATGGCATCTGCTCCGCAAAGCCGGCATGCGTTCCCTTAAGGCTTCCTGAACAGGGCTGGGAAATAAGAACCAGTTTAAAATTAATTAAATGGGATCCTTCAAGTAAAGGAGCAGCTCTTCTGCAGGTTCCATGACCTGAATGAGCTCTGCAGTGAACCGAGGCGGCTACTTCCAAGTTAGCTGTGTGGTGAGTTTTAACTGAAAGCTTGTGTGCTGCCTGTGCCTGAGAAAATCAGGCTGTAACTAATGGGAGTTGCTCAAGATGGTAGCTAATTACTGTGATTAACTGAGCATCAGTTTGGGTGACTCTTCCTACTGCTCTGCCAATCGTGGCAGCCCCCAGGGAGTGGCTGGAGCAGCTGGAGCAGGATGGCACCCTGCTTATCCAGGGGCTTGGGGAGGAGGGTGGGAGATGGTGCACAGCCCGCCAGCAGCGAGCTGGTCTGCCTGACCATCACTGCTCCTCTGCTTTCTGTATAAACAGAGCTTTTGCTCTCTGGAGGCAACTGTTGAAGGAGGCATCAGTGCTGTGAGCATGGCTGGAACTGGGACCTCTCCTGGGATGCAACACGGAGTGTTCCATCTTGAAAGTGTGAGTTGGGTATGAGGGACATGTTGTGAAATGGGGTCTGGCCCTTGAGTTTTCTCCATCTCATCCTCCTCTGTTGCCTTTTCCCCTCTTGTTGTGTCCCCCCTTAATTTCTGCCACATCAGACCAACAACTTTGGCTGTTTGATCAGCAGCTTACTAAGCAAACTTTAAAAAAACCTGTTTACAAAACACATCTCTGCTGATGCTAAGTGAGTCTGGTTCTGTGGGCTGCTGCTCGCTAGCTCCACTCTAAATGTCTCACTTATACTGGTGGTTATTTTTAGAGCCGAGGTTGGCAAAATGTAAAGGCTGGGCAGGTTTTTCCAGAGTGCCAGATTCCAGGGAGGAGGAAGAGGGGACCAGGGTGATGTCTTGCTCTGTGCCAGTGTGTGGCAGCGGCTGCTTTCACCAGCATCCTCTGGTGAGACAACACTCATGTGACTTTTCATGTCTACATGGAGATTTATAAATCCTTTACATGTCTTCCTCCTTTTCCTTTCTCTTGCTCCTCTTTGCTTTGTGTTCAGTGATATTCCTGTCTCCTTACTCCATCTTCAGCAGCTGATGTTTCCCTGTGGAGGCTGCTCCAGGTCCCTGGCTGCTCTGCCACTGCTGTGCAGTCCTGCCCATCCTGCTGGCCCCTCTCCTTGCTTTCACCTCCTGTGTTTCTGTTCCAGAAGATGAGAACCCTACTTTTGCTGCTGCCTGTTCTACTGGCAGTGTGAGCTCAGGCTGGGCCAGTGAGAATGTTTAGGTGCAAACAGCCATGGAGGCAGCGAGAAGGGGTTGGAGGACATGGGGAGCGTAACCCCTCTGTCCCTATGACAGCTGGACTGTCTCTAAGTCCAGTGTTGGGATGGAAAAGCAGTAGGAATGGGTTGGATACTGGCTCTGCTCCCTCTCCAGCCACTCTGTGGCTGGATGGGTGCAGTGACCCTGTGGTTCTGGGGTCCAGTGATTGTGGGAAGCTGGTCCTGGCTGGAGAGCATTGCCTTGTCTGTGCTCACCTTCATACCTGTCTGTGCATCTCCTCTACCCACTTCCAACCTGCTTCTGACCCAGGCTGGGAAGCCATCAGCCTTGCAACCTATACCCTAACCCCAACCTACTGTGTGGCCTCTCTTTAACCCTCTCCTGCTCACTTTCTTGGCTCATTGCAACTGGGTGCTGAGCTCTGGGTCCTGCTTCCCCTTCCAGCCTGGCCTGTCCCAGCACTGTGTTGTGCTGGTTCACCCATCATCATTTTATGCTGCCATCAGTTGTCTGATCACACAGATCAATGCTGAATGCTGAATATCCCCTCAGGAGTCTTCTTTCAAACAGTTCTGCCATAGGTTCCTGTGGGCCCAGCTCCTCCACTGCCCACTGTGGTGCCAGCATTGCCTGCTAGACACAATGGACAGAGACAGCTCCCTCAGTGGCCCTTTACATAGGACACCACTGAGAGAACTCAGCAAGATCAACAGAAGCCACACTCAACATGAAGCTCCTCCAACTGATCGGCTTCTGGTTGAAGTAGCCCTGGCCTTGCCCCCCACCCCAACCATGACCATCTGGGTGAGGATGGAGACACAGAGACACCAATGAGCCAGGTTCTGCCTCTGGAACTTGAAGCCAATAGAAATCAAAACATTCTGCTTGGTTGTGACTCATCCACAGGTCAGCTTCAGCTCGGGGCCCACAACTCAGGCCCCAGCACTTCAAGCTGTCACCCCTGGCACTGTCCCAGGGCCATCCTCTTGGTAGCTTCTGGGGTGGGAACTGGTGTGGGGAGTGGGGCTGGGCTGAGCGCACCCCCAAGCCTTTCTCATCTGAAGTGTTGCTGGCTCTTGGAGCACTTTGCAATTGGAGAGCAGTGGTGTTGGGCACGAGGGATGCCCTCAAACGTCTTCTCATGTATTGGGGTGATACTGAGCAAGGAAAGAAGGAAAACGGTGCAACTCATGATGCAACTCTATGGCCTGGGAAGTCCATGGGCATCCTACATGTTGGGCCAGCACATTGTTGTGGGGTACGGTGGCCATGTGCAGGGATTTCCCCACCTTTGGGGACAGCAGTTTGGTTGGAATTGGAATGCTTTTGTGGAGTGGAAGTGGTTTGCACTAGGCAAATTCATGAGAACAAGTAAGAGGGGTGAGGAGAGGGTAGAAGCTCTGAAAACACCCAAATTTGATGTTGGAATAGGAAATTGAAGGTTTGAATGCTTCAGGTTTGAAAGCCATTTTATAAATCTGGTGATGTTTTTCTTCTGGTGGATGTGATAAAAAACGCAGAATCGAAAAAATGAAGCATGTCTGCCGTGTTGGAGTAGACTGTTTCCACCAGCTACAAATGACTTTTTAATTTTTTCCCTTCTCTTCACACTTTTTTCCCCTAGCAACTTCAGGAGCCGAAGTTTTCTTTGCCCAGCAGATCTCTCCTGCCTCATGAACAGGCCCCACCACCCCATACCCTGGCTGGCAGCACCTGTGTGTGCTATTAGAGGTTTGGAAGGGAGAATTCCTCTCTCCTGCAGGGTTTTACCCTTCCCTCAATGACTTATGACAATGCACAAATGTTAGCCTTAGTCCTTGCTCTCATGTGGGAGCTTTGGAGAGGTGCTGCTGTTCTCCCAGCACCACATGGCCAGGTTACAGCTGGACGTGGAGCCAAGCAGCGGGAATGCTACAGCTTCCTCTGCCTGCTTTCATTTTCCAAGTGCCTGTTTCCAGCCAGCTGCCAAAACTTACTCAGTCGTTTGCATGTCTCACTTGACTTACTTGTGACTGTCGTGACTTTGTTTTAGTCACTTTATCTGTTTTGCTCATGCAGAAAGCTGTTAGTGTTGCTGGGAGGGTTTCTTAGCCTCGAAGCTGTCACCTGTTTCCTACTTGTTATTCCAGGTAGTTAATTTTCTTTCTGCTCCTTGGGAACTGGAGCTTGATTTTCTCATGATTCCCTCTGGAGGAAGGTGGCTTTCCAGCCTCTGTCCCCAGGAGGGCTGCTGGGATGATGGAGAGGGCTTGTGTGTATCTGGGGATGGGGCTGTGCTCAGAGCCACCACTATCCATCGTTGGGATTTCTGGGTGACTTGAGTTTGCTCAGAGCACAAGCTGCGATCTGAATTAATGCTTTAATTATCTTGGCCTCTTCCCCAAAGACTGTTCTCTTTGATTTTAATTTTGGAAAGCTCTCGTATGCTGTCTCTCCCTTCTCCTCCTCCCATCTTCCATCCCGTTCAGCTCACCCCAGGAAGTGAGCCGAAGGCATAGATGCTTTCCTTGACATGAACCGTAAACTGCTGCCAGGGGCTGTGGACCAGCTCCTGGAGAGCAGGAGAGCAGCTCGGGCACTGATCCCACTGCTACAGCCTTCGTGTGCCAAAACAGGCCAGTTTCTTGGCCCAGGTTTTCAGAAGACATGATGGATAATGAAATGGGGAGCTCCTGCATTGTGGAACTCCTAAAGCAACTTCTCCCAGGGGGTGAAGGTGATGGAGGAGAGAGTGATGTTTTAACCTAAGCGTCTTGAAGTTGCCACCAGCTGTTTTTGTAAAGGTGAACCTTTGTAGGCTCTAGATCTGTAACCACGAGGGGTGTGGGTGCTGCTGGGGTGCTCCATGCCACAGGGAATGGCATGCAGGGTCCAGAAAATGAGGGCAATTCCCAGGACTGGTGAGCACCATCACCTCTGCATCTTGAGGGGGATCAGTTCTCAGTAGTGCTGTGCTCCTCCTGCTAGGGAGGGACATGGACAGGGGAGGAGGCTCTGGGGCATGGATGGTTGCCTCTCTCTGCCTGGAAGAGGGGGAGAAAGGAAAGCATGTGTGCAATACTCTAGTCCTATCATCTTCAGAGGAGTATCCTACCTGTAGCGCCAGTGCCAGAGAGCTGCGCTGAGGAGATGAGAAGAAAGGCTGAGTCTGTTCTGTTAGATCAAATATGTATTTTATTAATAAAAGGCTTATGCTGTGATTGGAGTGCCCTGCAGCAGGAGCAGCGTTGGTCATATTAAAGTGAGGATTTAAATGCTTTAAAAAAATCAAGTTGAACAGATATGAGAGAGCAACTTATGGTGTTTTCATCTTGCTCTGTTATTCATCAGTTCCCTTAATAATTCGGGTGTTTTTTACATTAGGGGAGACCAGACTTGGCAAATAAGTGAAATGTGGCTCCTGGAGCTACAGAGTTAAGTACTGAGGCTTGACAGATCTCCCTTCCAGGTGATATTGGATTCTTGCTATTAGAAAACACAGCTACACTGCACCAGGAAGAGATCATCCCAGCTTGTACTCTTGTAGCACATCAATGTTAATGTTGCTTTATGGGATTGCATCAGGAAATGCTAGCATCTGCCAGGTGAAGCTGCTTTGCTGTGGTGGTTTATCTCTCATTAGCACGGTGGGGTGGGAAGGACCCTTGTTTCAGAAGTGCAAATGTAGATCTCACCTGTATGATGAGATTTGGGCGTGCAAAATGAGGATCGAGGGAGATCTTTGAGTATTGACCTTCCCATCCTTTGCCTTGATGTGGGGCTCATCTAACAGACTGGGCTGGGTGGATGTAGTCAACAGAAATAGGTGCTGCCTGTGTGATACTGGTGCCTTTATGCACATCCTGCACCTCTGCCATTAAATCGCTTGGGCTGCTGGCGGCTGTTGCTCTGCATCACTGAAAAGAGAAGACAAATAACCTCCCTCGAGCCATGCGTCGTTCCCAACACAATATATAAAAGCTGTCTCAAGGAGTGTTTAGTGTGCTTACAAAGGACTGGAGGATATGGGTGGCTTGAAAAGGTCTCCTTGCATGCTGGTTGCATTTAGATGTCTTTGGATTCTAGCCCCTTTTCTTCCACCCTTTTTTTTGTTTGCATTTTTTGAGGGTTCTCTAGTTTTGTGGATTCAAGGATTGAATGCTGCGGGCTCTGGACTGCTGTTTCCTCCAGCCAAGAAGATGCAAATATTGTATTGGGATATAGAAACCTGTAAAAATTATGATTTGTGGTATAAAAAATGAGCTGAAAAACACCATCACTTCTTGTATTCATGTCTTAAGATCTCTGTTTTCTGAAACTTTGGGGCCAAAGAGGGAGAGGAGGGAGGACTGAAAAGGACTAGTCCTCTTTTGGCTGGGAAGCTGTTTGTTCATCATTTCTCAGCAATGCTTGGTGTGGTCGAGGATGCTGTTGCCTCCGTTTCATCATCTTGATACCAAACAACTGCACTTCTTCCCATAATGTCCTCAAACTCATGGTTTTTCAGATCATCCTTGTTTTCTGGAGGGGTTTTTTTTTCAATAAATCAGCATCTTCCTTGGTGTGGTATTCCCTCTGAGGCCCCAGCGGATGAGATCACTTTGGGGATTGTCAGAAATTGTTGCTCATCTAGTGCTGAGGCAGAATAGCATCTCCATAGTGGGGTGTGTGGGGCTGGGCCAGCCCTTCCTCTTGAGTGAGCTGAGTTCTCCCTGATTTCCTGCTTCAAGGCCCTAGGGTTTTCAGAAATAACCAAAACCTCATTAGATATTCTAGGATCCCTCGGGCACACAGTAGTGAATTGAGATGGCAGCCTGTCCTCAGCTCTGTGGGGGGACTTGGGGGCTGAGCTTTGGTTGGAGCTTTTCTCTACTGGGGCTGGACTGGCTTGGATGCCACAGCTGGGGAAGAGCAGGGTGGTGAGTACCACCACCCTCTTCCAGCCTGGGATGGTGCATGCCAGCAAGGTGGATGAGACGCAGAGAAACCCTGTGAGGAAGAGGAGGGAGAGCTTGCTCCAGCCAAAACACTGCAGCTCAGCCACCCACTCGTGACTGCCTGTGCTGCCAGGGGCTGTCTCCTTCCTTGGCGCAGGATGGGGTGTTAGTCACATGCTGCTGGTGTTAGTCATGTTGGGAAGCACGCCGGGGCCAAGGTGATGATTCCTGTGTGAGCTGTGAGTGTCATAGGTAGAGTCTATTTTTAACAATGATCCAGAAGGGATTAATCTGTCCCAGTGCGGTGGCTGGCACAGGGTCCCAGGACACCATGATGATTGGATAAGCCATGGAAGGAGCTGCAGAACATGTGGGTGGTGTAGCATGAGGTGAGCACTCGTGGGCTTTCTCCTCCTGCACCCCATGAACATGTTGGGGCCATGCTGCTGCCATGAGGCTGGGGTGAGGGGCTCACTGCCCAAGGCTTTCCTGGATGAAAAACTTGTGGCTGGGTTGGAGCTGGCCCTGGGGTTGCTGAGGAGTATCAGTAGCTCTGTGCAGGTTTGGCTGGTGGGTTGAGCTCCTTATTCACCACCATGTGCCAGGAGCAGGTTTGAGCCCCGGGCATCCCTGCGCATAACCCTGGGGCAATGCAATAGTCCCTGAGTTGAAGCACAGCAGCAAGGATGACTGAAGTCAGGCCAGGTCCTATTGGGTTTAGGATGAGCCTTTGTTCTTCTGCCAGCCCTGGTAAGTCCCTTCAGGTGACAGCTTGGTGGCTGTACCCTTGCAGTGTGGGGCCAGCCTGTGTTCCCATGCCTCGCTTTGGTCCAGAGAGTGAAGGTGTGGGTTTTACTTCTTAGATAATCAACTGCTGAAGTGGATGCTGAATGGGAAAGCAGCAGCGAGGGACCATGGTTAGTGTTGTCCTTTTGAGAGGAAATACAATAGCAATCTGTTATGGAAGGTTTTGGTTTTTTCCTTCTTCCTTTTGAATTAATAATTTGGCATTCGCAATGCAGGGAATTTCTGGGAGATGACACGAGGCTTATTCTACTACAGGGTTTTTTGTTTTTTTTTCCCCTTGCTACAGTAGATTTAGAAATTTATCATCACTACTTTGGTTTTGGGCATTTTATTTTTTTTTTTTTAATTTCCCTGGCATATGGAAGTAGCAAGCTTGGAATAAATGTGATCTGTTAGCCGTTTCCAGCAGACTGTGCGTACATGGTGCTCTGTGTCTTGCACAGAGCGGGATTTTTAGAAACGTTCTGAACTGGCCTCGTGTTGAAGCTTCTGTGGGCTGCGGAGAGCACCCGAGTCTCTTTAGGAAACCAGCATCCTTGGTCAAAACCTACTCGAGAGATTAGGCTGTGCAGCAGGGTCTGTGCCAGTAGCACTGCTTCCTGGGCTCCAGATGTTCTGGGCCACATCTGGACTGAGCAGCACACTATAGCCATGCACTTAATGCTGTGGTCCTCATCTGAATTGCTTTGATTTTCAGATGGGATGGGAAAGCCGGAAAAGGAGCTTGACCCAGAGATGTTGGCTGGGCTTCTGGCTGTTTGCTGGGGTGACATGGAAACCCCAGCTCTCAGCAGAGGAGTGATACCTGGGGTTGTTCTTGGACCTGCACCAGACTATGGATGCTTCAACACTTTGACTGGTGATTCAAGGTGACATAGCAAGCTGAGCATGGCTTGTAGTGGGTGATGGTGCTGGATAGCTGTGGAGCAGGGCCTGTGAGAAGCTCTTGGAGCTGAGAAAGGTGAGAAGCTTTGTCCTGGCAGTCAGTGCTTTAGGGGAAGCCTTGGTTTTGCTGGAGAGCTGGTTCTGGTTGCAGTGCTGACCCCTGTGAAGGCTGCACTGTGTGCTCTCTGAGACTAGAGATCTCATCTGGATGCTGGCAGGCTTTAAGCATCTTCTGTTTTCAGCTGGAGATTGTAACCAATTTCTGACCCTGTTTGCAGGGTCTGTCTGACCCATTGTGGTCCAAGGAAAAGGTGTAAAATCCCAGGAAGCATGAATGTTGTATTCCTGGATGGTGATTCTGCACTAGTGTGACGAGGTTTTAAGACAACCCCAGACAGACCAACAGGCACTGGAGTAGGGCTGGAGTCCTTGCAAGCAGTTCTGTTGGTGGCTAACAGAAGAACAAAATTTAAACCCAGAAAATGACCTGGTTTAAATCCTAAATGCTGTATGGGAGTCATGTATCAGTTCCAGCCTGGGAAGGGTGGATGTGTCAGAGTGGTACCCTCCTGGGAGGGATGAATTTTGGTCTCTGCCATGTGGAAGGATGGGGGTGGGGGGGCTGGGGATTACGAGGGATGATTTCTTGGGTTGCCCCAGCTTGCTCAAACATCTTGACAGTGCTCTGAAGCCTGCCAGCAGACAGTGAATGGCTGGCATGGAAAAATCAATGGCATTAAACTATTTAGGGAGGAGCAAGTGGGCAAGAGGAGAGAGGGGGAGTGATGCTGCCAGAAATAGCAATGCCCATTTCCGAGTTACCAAGGATCCAAAAGCAAATGGCCTTTGCTGGTGTCCAGCATGAGCATGCACAGGGGCTGGTGGAGAGGAGGGGACAGTGCTGAATTACAAGGCAGTACTGGACGTCTATGCCACGCCGGCAGAGAAACCCCCGGGCGGCTGCCGTCTGAGTGACGTGTGCTGGCAGTCTCGCACTGCTGGTCCTCAGCCATCCTCAAGATGTCTAAAAATTACAGATGGCAGTTTCCTAGTGTAAAAATTGTTGCGTGCCGCCCGCAGAAGAGTCTTGTCTGCCTTCCTGGGGACAGAGAAGGATGGATGGGGGGGGCCACCAATTAGCAGCCGTCACAACGTGATTGCTGGTGTTTGCAAATACGGCAACGTCCAAGCTCCAAGCACACATGCCACTGTAAAAGGGCCGACTTTGTGATAGAGTTATGAGCTAATTCAGCTGTCGGGCATCATTTTAGTAGAGAGATGGGACTGACAAGTGAAGCAGTCAGCTTGGGGCAGAGCAAATCTCCTTCAAGCTCTGTGCCTGGCCTGGCTGCTCAACCATGACTGCAGAAGATAGTGGGCTAAACTGGCCCAGTTCATGTCTTAAGAAATATAAGGAATAGTGTAAGAAATAAGATGTACATTGCTCTTTGCCTGCTGGATCTTCCCAGGCTCTGGCCATCGGCAGTGCAGAGATTGGTGATTGCAGCTAGGCTGTTATTCCTGCCCTCCTCTTCTCCAAGAATTAAATCTCATCCTTATTTTGAGCTTGTTTGTGCTATACAGTAAGTGTCCTGCGAAGCAGCTCTCTGGCAGGGAGGTTGCTTTGGTATAAACTATTCCAAGTAATGTGCTTCAGAGGGATGAAACAGCAGTGGTGAAATAATGCCACAAATAAAGAGGAGAAGGGGAGGCAATTGTGATATTAACAGCTCGATGTCAGCAATTGTAGCAAACATAAAAGGAGGGAAAGCGGAGCTGGATGCGCTCTCATTGGAAGAAGAAACACTTCAAGGAGAGGGAGCCCAATGATAAGGCAGTGGCTTTGTTCCCAAGGGGAGGTGCTGGAAATGCCGGTGCTAGTGAAGCAAGGCAGACAGTAGGTGATAAACCTGGGATCCGGGGGGGAATTGGCACTGGGAGTGGGGGCCAAAGCTGTATTGCTGGAGGGAGAGGAGGCCACTGATTGCGGCTGGGGTCCAGCCAGGCATGTCCGAAAGAGCAGCACCTATAAATGCCATGTTCTGTGCCTGTCCTCTTGCCCAGATGGTTTCCAGAAGCACTAACCTCTCACTTGGCACCTTAGCAAAGCGCCTGGGCTTGTGCCCAGGCCGGCTTAGCCTACAACTCTTTGCTGAGTCTGGCTGCCTTTGGGAGCCATCAGGAAGCACCCACGTTTTCCAGAGGGATTTGGTGGTGTCCCCTGAGGAGGAGAGGGGCCCTTGGGACTTCATGTGTGTGTGTGTGTGTGTGCGCATGCGCATTGAGTGGAAGGTGATGACTGGGTACTTGCTGAGCCAAGTTATTTATTAGTCCTGGTGGAAAAAGCAGGATTGCTGAAATGTTCTTTTCAGTTCCCCCAAACCATTTTTCTTCCACATCCCATATTGTAGGAGACTGAGGAGAAGCTGGACTCAGAGGATGAGATCTGGGTATGTGTGGCAGCTTGGTGTGGCTGAGGGTGGCAGGGACAGGTGAGGATGAGGAAGGACAAGGGCTGGTCCAGGATTTTGCCCCTGAGAAGCCAAGTGTCCTGGGATATGCTCTCCTACACAGCAGGGAAGCTGGTTGCTTGCTCAAGGGTTCCCAAGGCCTGATTTGTGCATCTGTTATCCCAACAGGCAAAGATACTTTTTTTTTTTTAAATTTATTGTCCATTTATTCTGACCCAGCTCAAACCAGGGGAAGGTAAAATGCAAATTCACTCAGTGATCTGCAGCATGCCAAGGAAACAGGGAAGGGTTATATAAGACCTGGGTAAAGGAGCAAAAGGCAAACCTGCCTTTCCTTCTTTGAGGGCGAATCAGGAAGGTCTTGCTCTGTTTACTCAGCGATTTGGGGTCTACCCGGTCCTTGTGCTTGTGGCTCGAGGTGAGGACCTCACAGCAGAGGATGCATAACACACTTTCTTCCAGTCTTCAGCATGGCAGTACAGACATAGTATCTATCCCCTCCCCTTCTCCACTGTGCAATTTGTGCAAGAGACTGTCTTCTTCTTTGCACAAACAATAAGACCTTTTCAGTGAGTCTTTGTACATAATGAGAACAAAAGTCAAAGAAGATTAAAGCCTGCCGTTGCTCACCTTTAAAGCATCCCTTTGTTTTAACCTCTCAGGGGTGCTGTGACTCCTTGTGTCAGGAAGCAGATGTTTGCATGATCATATAATTACCTTTGCGGGTCTATTAAGTAATGACACACGTTGTGGTTTGTGAGTCACCTCAGTGAAGGCACTATTGGAAACAAGAACTTTGTCTCCTTGTGTTTGCCAGGTTAAACAAGAACTTTGTTATGTTAGTGAAGTTTCCCACTGGAGGGAAGCAGGTCAGTGTGAAAGAGCTGCCATGGAGCTTGGAGAGGGCCAAAATGCTAGGAGGGCACCCAGAAGGCTGGCCTGGGAGATGGCCATGGGCTGCTGTCCTCCTGCGATGCTGTAGTCCAAGCTATGTGTGTATCTTTCCTGCCCCTTCTCAGCAGGCAGTTTCTGGCTAAGCCAGACATTTTTTGAGAAGCCATAAGCTGTAGTGTCAAGCCAGAATCAGGGCACATGCTGGCAGTGCCTGGGATACACTGGATGCCATTCAGACCCATGATCACCCTCTGGGGAGCCCAGACCAAGCAGCTCCCAGGTCTCCTGGTCCATCTTGGGACCTTGTGTTTTCAGCCTGCCTCAACGTGGGGGAACAGTTTTCCTGGGGCATCAGGAGGCCTGGATGCTTCATGGCTCCCTGTTTTTTTTCTTCTGTCGAATCTTCTTTGCATTCGTGGTTTCAAGCTGACCTGGATTTCTGATGTCCTACTTCAAAGGCAGTGCCCTGTCCTCAGGTCCTTCCTGTGTCCTGCTTCGTTCCAGGTGCTCCGGAGTGAGGAGCAAGGGCTGAGCTGTCTTCTGCCAGCAGTGTTTCCCAGAAACTGCTCTATTTATTTTTTTTTTTAAAGCCTTTTCTTTCCCTGTTGCACAGCAACTTCTAACACACCCTGGCTCGTGCTAGCAGCTCCTGCTCCTCTCTGTACCTTGGCAATTCTTGTAGCTGCTTCTGGACTGAGAGTGGTGGAGACTGATGCTGAACCTTGATGTCACTTGGAGTCACTTTTCCTCTTTGAAATAAGCCAGCTCAGGCTGAGCTACCGAGCTCAGGCAGCATCTCTTCCTGCATTCCTGGGTGCAGGGGCAGATGAGGTGTGATGTGCAGAGCCAGCGCTGCTGCTGTGTGCTAATTAAAGCATAAATTCAGGCTCTCCTCAGGGATGGTGGGGCTCTGTCTGTGACCACCTGCATGCATTGGCTCTTGGCTTGTTAATTATCCAGGGAATGGTGGGCTGGGAAGTGGAGATGCTGCTCTCCCTGTGTCCGTGACTGGCCAAGAGGACAGTTTTGAGGTCCATGAGCTCAGAGATGTTGCCATACATGCACTTCATGTTGGCAGTGACTGTCTGCCCTGCCTTGTGGGAATGATAGGCAACCCAGGAGGATTCATTGCACCTTTCCGAGGAAAACCTCATGGTGGGAGCTGGAGGAAGGAGGGCAGCATGGACCTGGAGAAGTGACAGCCTGCAGCCTTGTGCAGGAGCAGAGTTATATTCCTGGAGACTGTCCCGGTGATGCAGCTGGAAATTATCTTAAGAAGTCCTGGGCTCTGCCCATCTTTGGAAAGCAAACTCCTAAGGGCACGCTCTCTGGCTATGTGTCTGTACAGCTCCAAGCACTGCTGGTTTCTAGACACTGCTGTTGCGCACATCACCGCTTGCTTTGCTGTCTCTGATTATTTCTATTGCCAGGCTTGGTCCCATGCTGTTTGCAGAGCAGTAGTGCCCTGCTAGGCAAGCCCAAGTCCATTGCTTGCCTACTGGAGCAATACCTCTCCCCTTGGCCCTACTGGAGGGAAAAGCTTGTATGAGAAAGAGAAACTCTGGGCTGTGCTGGGCATCGTCCCACATTCTCCATCTCTACCTGCGGCTGATGGCACGTGCACTCTCAGGTCTGCCCATGCATGTTTTCTTTGCCTTCCTGGGAGGGGGAACAAGGATGTTGGTGTGGGGCTGGTATAGGGAATGTTGAGTTGCAGGCATGATGGGTGTGCATTGAGGGATACCTTGCCTCGGGATGCAGAAACATCTGCCTGTCTGATACTGAGGGGTGCAGGAAGAGGTGAAGAGACGACAGTCTTGACAGTGATGCTGGAAGAAATTTGGACATCAGGTTGTTTGTCAGGATGGGTGTTCCCAAGCATCAAGACACCTTGATGGAGTGCTACCCCATCACTGAAATCCCTATATGGGGCCAGACAGAATCCTGTCTCTTTCTGTCACCCCAGCATCATCATGCTTGCCCCTGGCCATGCCCTGAAAGCCTCCTTGGGGCTGGGGCTTCTTCAGCCAGCCCCAGGGAAAGGGCTCCTGCTCCCCTGACAGTCTCTAGCTCTCCTGCCTCTGTGCCAGAGATGGAGGACTGATTTATTTGGTATACGTTTATATAAATAATAGTGGGGTTGTTTAACAGTTGCTCTTAGAGGAGAGATGAGATAATTTCATGTTTTGATGTTCTTAAAGCTGATTCCCATGGGAGTGGTGCTCTGTAGGAGGGCTTTCGTACCCTCTCACCCACCATGGGCTCACTGGCCTTTGAGATGCCTCCTAGTTGGGATGGGGTCTGAGTGGAACCTGACCCCATCCAGGCTCAGGGTGGCTTTTCCTGGGAGGTGGGCTCTGCCTTTGGAGCATCATGCTGTGAAAACCCTGGCGTGGCAGAACAAAAGCTGTTTCCCAGACAAAAGATTGTCTGATGTCTGGTGCCAGAGCATCTCCTGGCTTGAAGAAGCCCCTGGGTATTCAGAGCTGTGCTTTTTCCTCTATCTGATTTTTGCAGTCAATATGGGGGTCTTTGTAGTGTCTCAGCACTGTGAAGGCCCAAAAATTAGTTTATTTTTTGTGAATGGGTGATGGTAAATGAATGTTTCTTGGGAAACGAGCTAAGCCCTGCTCTGATTGCCCCATGTCCCTTTGCCCCAAACATGCTGATGTATGCAGTACTGTCTTCCCCCAGCTCTCCTACACTGGGATGTTTGACCCAGCCCTTTCACCTGCACCTTTTGCTGAGTTTAGGAATAGGTTTGTGCAAGGAGCCTTTGCCTGTAAAAGTCCCTTTTCTATTCTTTCTTCCCCACTTTGCTATTTCTCTCCATTACTGGTGTTGCACAAAGCTCCCAAGCATGGGATGCAGTATCGGCTCTTGCTGGATACCAGGGATGCTGGGAGCAGCTCCTCCCAGCAGAGCCTGTGGTGGAGGCTATGGGGGGTGTGTGTGTGTGTGTGTGTGTTAATCCAACCAGTTTTCCTCAGTAACAAATGACTCGACTTAAAATAGCTCACCCTCGCCAGCTGGCTCCCGCAGCCACCATGCCGCACAGACCCAGCTGCCACATTCGGTGCAAGGCGGAGCAGCCGGAGGACCTAGAGGGGGGTCTGGAGCCAGCCCGAGCGGGGCTCGCCCACCATGGCATTGGTGCCCTGCGAGGGGACATGCACGTGGTGGGAGAGGAAAAGGCCACGTGGATGAGTCAGTAGCTCTCGTGGCCCATCTGTCTCTGTCTGGGGGGGGGGGCCCACGCTGAATTTCTTCCTGGTGCTCTGAGGTTTAGCGCTCTGCTTAGCCACGCTGTATGAGCTCTCCTCCTCCCCTTGAGCAGGGACTAATAAGTAGCTGCTTGGGGTAAGCACAGCTCAGCAGAGAGAGGCAGATGGCAATTGATCGTCCTGCAAACCGAGTGGCCTCCATGGCCTGGGAGAGGTGTGTTAGTGAGATGGAGGGAAGGGGCATCAGGGGATGGATTTGGATCATCCCTGTGCCCCAGGAAGGATGGAGTGGGGCTGAGATGTCTCACTGTGTAAGTTTCCAGGAAGACCAGCCAAGCTCAGGGAAGGGACATCCTCTGTGGGCTGGTGAAGCAGAGAAACCTCACCTGATTTGAGGTGTCCCCAAGATGCTTGGGGCCAGCATCCTAGATGCTTTACTACATATATACATCTTCAGAGGGGTTTGCTCTTGTCCCTGTTGTGCTCTGTCCTTGTTCACTCAGGCAAGAGCAGGGACACTTGCTCACAAGGGGAAGCAGCAGCATCAGAGCAGCTTCTTACTCTGATGCTGCTGTTGAAGTCATCCCCCAAATCCCTGGGGAAAACTGCTGGACTGTGGTCCGGAGGACTCTGGCAGCTTTGCTGCTTGTTGCATACAACGCAGCCAGGGTTTGTCCAGACTGGGCTGAGGCCATTTGTACTTTCCAGGAAGGAGTCTCTGCCTCCTTGCCCACCTGGGACACATGGCAGTGCTAGAGTTCAGTGCTCAGACCCTTGTGCTGCCTGGGGAAAGTCAGCCCCCAGGGGCCAGCACAGCATTAAGCCTTTCTGCTTTAACTTTGGGGGTTTTGGTGAAGGTTAGTCAGATAATGGAAGGAAAGAGCTCACCCAGTGCCTTAAGTGCTGAGTGTAGTGATTATAGTAATACACAGTTACTTGGCTAAAGACTTGATTGCTGCTATTGTAACACAAACACATACACAGAGAAAGCCCCTAAAAGGAATTTCCTCTTTCTAGGTCAGCTGTGCTGCTGGGAACCTGCTTCTTGATGCAGCTCTTTATTAGTTAATCAGCTGCTAGAAAGAAAAAGTCAAATATGGTGGCAGAGTCCAGAGTGTCCTGCCTGCAGAGGCTGTGTTGCTTGGCTGTGCCATGTGATTTGGGTTGGGATAATGGGATTGAGTCACCTGCCACTGCAAAGTCATTTTTCAAGGGTTCTGCAGAAGACCTGTACACATCTCTTCTTCCATCACTTGTCTTCCAGAGCTAGGGTCTTGAAAAGACTCTTCTTGGTTTATGGGGTAGGATGCTGCCCTGAGTTGTGTCCCATTTTGACCCATGTTGATATACAGAATGGTGTGACCAGTAAGAGTAAGGAGGTGATTGTGCCCCTGTACTTGGCACTCATGAGAGCGCACCTTGAATACTGTGTCCAGTTTTGGGTGCCACAGTCTAGGAAGGACATTGAGGTGCTGGAGCACGTGCAGAGAAGGGTAATAAAGCTGACGAGAGGCCTGGAAAACATGTCTTATGAGTAGTGTCTGGGATTATGAGGTAACTGGGATTGTTTAGCTTGGGGAAGAGGAGGCTTAGAGGAGACTCCATTGCTCTTTACAACTACCTAAAAGGAGGTTGTAGTGAGGCTGGTGTTGATCTCTTCTCCCAAGTAACTAATGACAAGACAAGAAGTAATAGCCTCAAGTTGCACCAGGGGAGGTTTAGATTTGACATTAGGAAGAAGTTCTTTACTAAAAGAGTGGTCAGGCACTGGAACAGGCTGCCCAGGGAGGGGATGGAGTCACCATCCCTGGGTGTCCAAAGAATGAGTAAGTGTGGTGCTTTGAGACATGGTCTAGGGGTCATGGAGGTGTTGGACAAAGGTTGGACTTGATGATCCTAGAGGCCTTTTCCAACCTAAATGATTCTATGATACAGGCCAAGGGACAAGAAATGCTCAATGCACTGTCCCTGTTTGGCTGTGGCAATCCCAGTGCTGAAGTGGATGGATGGGTGGGTGGATGCTGGGTGTGATCTCACTAATAAGATCCCCATTAGATGGCTTGAGCTCTGGCTGTGTGTCATCACAGCTGGCTGGTCCTGTGTCCTCAGGTGTCCCCTGGCTTGTGCTGGGAGCATCATGCTGCTCCCAACCACTGTGCAGGTGAAAGCACAAGTGCCAGCGTGTTTGCAGCTGAATATCCACACTAATTCTGTTAAGTTGCTCCCAGTGCCCTATGGCTATGGTTTTATCTAGATGACTTCTCAGCTTCAGGAGGAAACAGCAAATTTCCTGACTTAGTACTTTTAGACTGAAATTTGGGAGATAAGAGCCTCTAGAAACTTCATTTTCTGGCACTGAAAGCCTGCTATGTGTCACAACAGCAGCTATTTCTTGGCTCTCCTGTATCAAATGCAGCCAAATGCACTGTTTCTGTATGGTGATGCTCTCTGTTTTTATAGAATAGAATCATAGAATCATTATGGTTGAAAAGGACCTCTAGGATCATCAAGTCCAACCTTCATCCCAACATCTCCCTAACCACTAGATCATAGCCTCAAGTGCTACATCTACTCATTTTTTAAACACCTCCAGGGATGGTGACTCCACCCCTCCCTGGGCAGCCTGTTCCAGCGCCTGACTGCTCTCTCAGTAAAGAATTTCTTCCTACTATCCAACCTAATCCCCCCTGATGCATCTTGAGGCCATTTCTTCTGGTCCTGTCATTAGTGATTTGGGAGAAGAGACCAGCACCAGCCTCACTACAACCTCCTTTTAGGTAGTTGTAGAGAGCAATACGGTCTCCTTTTNTGCTACATCTACTCATTTTTTAAACACCTCCAGGGATGGTGACTCCACCCCTCCCTGGGCAGCCTGTTCCAGCGCCTGACTGCTCTCTCAGTAAAGAATTTCTTCCTACTATCCAACCTAATCTCCCCTGATGCAACTTGAGGCCATTTCTTCTTGTCCTGTCATTAGTGATTTGGGAGAAGAGACCAGCACCAGCCTCACTACAACCTCCTTTTAGGTAGTTGTAGAGAGCAATACGGTCTCCTTTTAGTCTCCTTTTCTCTAGACTAAACAATCCCAGTTCCCTCAGCTGCTCTTCATAAGCCATGTTTTCCAGACCTCTCACCAGCCTCGTTGCCCTTCTCTGGACCCGCTCCAGCACCTCAATGTTCTTCCTAGACTGTGGTGCCCAAAACTGGACACAGTACTCAAGGTGTGGTCTCACAAGTGCCGAGTACAGGGGCACGATCACCTCCCTATTCCTGCTGGTAACACCATTTCTGATACAGGCCAGGATACTCTTGGCCTTCTTGGCCACCTGGGCACACTGCTGGCTCATGTTCAGCTGGCTGTCCTCCAGCACCCCCAAGTCCTTTTACACTAGCAGCTTTCCAGCCACTCTTCCCCAAGCCTGTAGTGTTGCCAGGGGTTGTTGTGACCCAAGTGCAGGACCCGGCACTTGACCTTGTTAAACCTCATACAATTGACCTCAGCCCATGGCTCCAGCACATCCAGATCCCTTTGCAGAGCTCTCCTACCCTCAAGCGGATTGACACTCCTGCTTAATTTCGCGTCATCTGCAAATTTGCTAAGGGTGCATTAGATCCCATCATCCAGGTCATTGATAAAGATATTAAACAAGACTGGCCCCAAAACTGAGCCCTGGGGGACCCCGCTTGTGACCGGCCCCCAACTGGATTTAACCCCATTCACCACAACTCTCTGGGCTCCGCCATCCAGCCAGTTTTTCACCCAGCAAAGACTCCACCTGTCTAAGCCATGAGCCACCAGCTTCTCCAGCAGAATGCTGTGGGAAACGGTATCTAATGCCTTACTGAAGTTCAGGTAGACAACATCCACCGCTTTTCCCTCATCCACTAGGCAGGTCACCTGATCATAGAAGGAGATCAGGTTGGTTAAACAGGACTTGCCCCTCATGAACCCTTGTTGGCTGGGCCTGATCCCCCTGTTGTCCTGCACTTGCTGTGTGATCACCTCCAAGATGAACCTCTCCATAATCTTCCCTGGTACCGAGGTCAGGCTGACAGGCCTGTAGTTCCCTGGATCCTCCTTCCTGCCCTTCTTGTAGATGGGTGTCACAGTGGCAAGTTTCCAGTCATCCGGGACCTCCCCTGTTAACCAGGATTGCTGATAAATGATGGAGAGTGGCTTGGCAAGTTCCTCTGCCAGCTCCCTCAGCACTCTCAGGTGGATCTCATCCGGCCCCATAGGCTTATGTGTGTCCAATTGGCTTAGCAGGTCATTCACTACTATTTCCTGGATTATGAGGGGATTATTCTCATCTCCATCCCTACCTTCCAGCTCAGAGGACTGAATACTATGAGAATAACTGATCTGACCATTAATGACCATTAAGGACCTCATCTTTGGTAATGATGTTCCCCCTTGCATCCAATAAAGGATGGAGATTCTCCCTGGTTCTCTTTTTGTTGTTAATATATTTGTAAAAACACTTTTTGTTATCTCTTGCAGGGGTGGCCAGGCTGATTTCTAGCTGAGCTTTTGCCACCCTAATGTTCTTTCTACATGGCCTAACTAAATCCCTGTACTCTTCTTGAGTAGCCTGCCCCTTCTTCCAAGGTAGTTGACTCTCCTCTTTCTCCTAAGTCCCAACAAAAGCTCCCTGTTCAGCCAGGCTGGTTATTTTCCCTGCCAGTTTGTCTTACAACACATGGGAACAGCCCGAACCTTAAGAGTTCCTTCTTGAAAACAGTCCATTTTTCCTGGACCCCTTTGCCCTCTAGGACTGTATCCCAAGGGCCTTTCCCAACCAGTGTTCTGAACAGGTTGAAGTCTGCCCTTTGGAAGTCCATGGGAATAGTTTTGCTGCCCCCTCTCCTTACTTGGCCAAGAATTAAGAACTCCATCATTTCATTATCGCTAAGCCCAAGACGGCCTCCAACCACCACATCGCCCACCAGTCCTTCTCTGTTTGTAAACAACAAGTCTAGTAAGGCACCTCCCCTGGTGGGCTCACTTACCAGCTGAGTCAGGAAGTTATCTTCCACACACTCCCTGGAGTGTGTTCCTCTCTGCTGTGTTATATTTCCAGCAGATGTCTGGTAAGTTGAAGTCCCCCACACAAACAAGGGCTTGTGATTTTGTGGCTTCTGCCAGTTGTCTATAGAACAATTCATCAACCTCTTCATCCTGGTTGGGTGGTCTGTAACAGAACCCCAACAGGATATCTGCCTCGTTGGTCTTCCTCAACTTTACCCATAAACATTCAACTGGTCCATCAGACTTGTTGACTTCCATGCAATCAAAACACTCCCTAATATAGAGAGCCACCCCACTGCCCTTTCTATCTTGCATATTCCATTTGTAGAGCTTATAGCCATCCATTGCAGCACTTCACTCATGAGAGTCATCCCACCACATTTCCATGTTGGTGACTACATCATAGCTGTCATGGGGCACAATGGCTTCCAGCTCCTCCTGTTTGGTGCCCATGCTGCATACATTAGTGTAGATGCACTTGAGCCAGGTTAATGGCTTCATTCCCAACAACGGCCTGCCACCCTTAGGCTCAACTCTAGCAGGCCCAGTTTTTGGTGGAGGTGGGTGATCTGGGGTAGTGAGGGCTGCCTGGATGCCTATGCAGCTTTGTGCTATGCTCTTGCCATATCCCAGCCGTGCAACTGAGGATGCAGACCCCGAGCCTCAGCCCGAGTCACTGGTGGGAAACCACGTGTGGTACCACAGAGAGGGTTGAACAAGTGGATATGCTGTTTGCTTTTCTTTAATTCTTAATTGTCATCAACAGAGCTGCAAAGCCATCTTCTGCCCAGCTGTTGTCATGGAGTTTATTTCCAGCTCTGTGGTCCCAGCTCCAGCCAGGATAGGATCAGAAAATAACTCCATGTTTTCAAAATGGGCCATGTGTTGGCTTGCCAAAGGTTTCCACTTTGCAGGAGGCCAAGCTGGCGTTTAAACAGCAGAAGCCAAATTACATGAACAAATGTGGTGTTTTCCCCACTAATTGGGATTTTGTGTAAAAATAAAGTGGGTTTGTTTTCGGTGTAAGGATGGGACCAAAGGCTAGAAGATGGGCAGATGCCCCAGTGTCAGATGCTTTGTACGCGGTGCATGGCATCCCGCGAGCACCCTCGTTAGCACGTAGCTTCATCAGCTTTCCTTGACAAAATGTTCTGGCATCCTCCCTTCTCTACTTGTCACTTCTTCAGAGGGAATGTGGCTTGTTCTGCTGGCAGCGTGAGCCCTGTTTGCTTAGGCGGAGGCAGAGCTAATTATTTCTATTTATTTCCTCAAACTTTCTCAGTATTTCGTTTGAGGGCTCGGCCTGAGTTTTTTTTCACTTGTCTGGGTGCCGCTGGTGTCCCTGGAGCAAGTGTGGTGGGAGATGCATTGGTAGGCATCAGGAGAGCCGGTGTCCGCATGGATGCTCAACCTGTCCTTGGAATGTGTCCTCGTTTGCTCTTTGCTAGTTGTCCCTGTGGCTTTGCTGCAGCCACATGATGGCTGAAACCTAGAGTGCTTGTGCTTGGTATGCAAGAAAGCCACTGGTCCTCTCCAAGGAAGTTTTCAGGGAAAAAATACGGCTGTAGAATGGTTGTTTAAAAAGAAACAAACAAATAATAAGCCATAGGCGAAAAAAAAAAAAAGAAAAAGAAAAAAAAACCAAACCCCAAACCAAAAAAATTCCCCAACCACCCCCAAATTCTGGCATGATTGGACAAGGAGTTAAATTTTAGCAGGAGCAGGTTGAAAATAAGCAAAGCAATATGACAAGGAAAGGCATACGTTAGGAAAATGAGAAATTGTAAAGGTACCCAGGACTGGATTAGAAAAGTAATTAATGTCTTTAAAATAATAAGTCGCATGGGTAAACAAAGTAGTGAAGTGAAGAATCTGTTTATAGCTTTCAGTGGGAGCAGCCAAACTCTTCTTACCAATGTACTAATTAATTTGCTGAGGCTCTTACTGGCAGCTGCTTTCTTCTCTCTGGAGAGGTGGCCAAGGGGCGAGTATCCCTTGGGCTGGGCAGGTTTAAATTTGGGGGTGACTTTAACTACTTTGTATTTACAGTGCAGCTCTGCAGACTCAAAGGAGTTGGGGTGATTCCCTGGCTGGGCTGTGCACCCCTTGCCTGCTGCCGTGAGGATGTCAGGCTCATTTTGCCTAGCATGGGGACCACGGTTTGTTTTGTTACCCCAGTTATTCTTGGATTTTTTCTATATTTAATTTCTTTTTGCTCCTGGTGGGGTAATTTCCCAGGTTTTCTCCTGACCTCCATCCTTTCTCCACGTTTGTTCTGAGGAGGAGTTCAGATGTCTCCAAACAATGCCCTGGGAAGCGGTTAGGATGACTGATGTGCTCAATATTGCCATATTTCTGGGGGTTTACATCTTCCTTTCCTTTGCTGGATTATTTCCCCCTGTGTCAGGGATGTAGTTAGGAAGGGAGTGGTGGCCTTGGTGAGAAGCCCATGCTGCCTTGCTCTTCTCTCATCCCTTCTTTCACCTCCATCATGGACAAGTGCTACAAGGAGAATTTCAGAGACTGCCGGAACAAACCCCTTCCCACAGCAATCACATTCTGAACAGAGTTTCTCTAACACTAAAATAAAGCTTTTCATCATGGCAAGGCTTTGGGAGTATTCTCAGACAGGAGTATCTCACATCTGTAGAGCATCGTCTCTGTTACTTAGCTGAGGAGCATTGCTCAGTGCAGTATTTCTGGCAGCGTTCCTGCACCTTTTGCTCTGATATGCAGCTCCAGAGTCAAAGCTGCCCTGATGTTCCCACATTCCATCTCCTAAGCTGCTGTCTGTCTCTGCCAGGCTGCCTGCCCATCATCCTGTGAGCATGGGATTCAGGGGGGACATGGATGCTCTGGTCAGGGGTGCTGGCGGGGGGGTTACTAGCTTGTGCTCTCAGCAGAGCTGTGCCATGCCAGCTGCTTTTATTCTTTCCAACCCCATGTAAAAGCCAAAAAATCCCCAACCCTCAACAAAGCAGAAAAACCCAACAAACTCAAAAGCAGCACAGGGGTGGTTTGATCTAGGTCTCCCGAGTCTCCTCTTTTCCTATCTGTGAGACTATGTTGTGTGCTCACCACGTTGTGATCCAGCTGTGTGGAACTATGCTGCTCTGGGAACCCCAGGGCTGGTTGTGGGGTCAGGGAACTGCAGGGGTGCCCGGATTGCAAAGGAGGAGGAAAGCAGTAAGGCTTTCCCTCTTCCCTTAGCCTTGGGGGTCCAGTGTTGTGCCTGTTTTGAGAAGAGTCTAGCCCAGCACGCTTGAGAAAAGGGACTTTCAGTTGGTGTGGGATGAAGGGAAGGAACTGGGGGCAAATGGAACAAACCCCTGAGCTTCCCTTCTCTGTCTTGTGCCTCTCCAGGGTGATGAGCTACAACAGCACCAAAGATGCTGGGATTCAGCGCGTGCTCTGTCAGCGCCCCGGGGCCGGGCAGGGGGGCTGAGCTGGATGCTGTCTCCCCCCGTTATGTCCTGGCCCTGCCTGAGGAGGAGACGTGGCGCAAGCACCGGCTTGGCCTGATGCAAACCACCCAGTCCTGCAACCTACTGGAGCCCGAGAGCTTGGCCGAGGCCCTGGTCTCACGTGCTGCCAGCTTTGATGCCCTTTACCATCCCCGCTCCCAGGATGCTGACGCCAGCAGAGGGACGGGCAGCACCTTTGACCGGGGGCTCGACCAGTATGTCCCAGTGAGCCCGGATGTTATCAAGCGCCGGCGAGGCGGGCTGATCGAGCAGAGAGACATTGTCAAGGCACACGAGGCACACAAGATGCAGAGCACGCCGCAGGCACGGAGGAAGGAGTGGGAGTAAGTATTGGAGAGCCCCCAGCCCAGGTGGGCAGCTGAGGGGAGCGGTACCATTCTCAGCCCTCTATAGGGCTGGTGGGATGGGCTGGGCAGGTGTCATGTTGGTGTCGCCATGTGGAGGAGCCAACCCCAGCTGAGCTCAAGCTCCTGACACTCCTGAACTGGGCTGCTTTACCTTGTCGACTGTTTTCCAAGGAGGATTTTAAATGCAGGGAACAACTTGAAACAGGAGGAATGAGAGATTTTGTGGTTTGATGTTGGGTTTTTTGTTTGTTTGTTTTTCCCACCATGTTAAACCTCTTCCAGGTCCTTTTCTCTCTCTGTGCTCTTAAAAGTGATGGGATGAGTGGTCCTGCCTCCAGCACCTGGGACCTCATGCAGCACCTGTCTTGCCCTGGGCCTTTGACATCTTGCAGGTCCTGTGGGGCTTGGGTTGTTCTGGTGGCATTTTTCTGGTGGGGTGAGTTTGTGAGCTGTGTGAGAGATGGTGAGAGATTGCGGTGTACTGTGTATGGGAGGTGAGTGTCAGCCAAAGTGGTTAGAGATGCCTCCTCTTGCCTCTGAGCTGCAGGGTGGCATCTGATGGGAATGGTGCAAAGGGGCTCTGTGGATGAGGGAGTTCCATGAATTATGGGGTGATTGATTAGTGGAATGTAGAGGAAACTTGGAAGTTCTCAGTCTTGGAAGTCTTCAGGCAGTTTCCTTTGGCTGCAGTAGGGCTTTCGGACGCATTTGGGGTTATTGTCTTCTGCTTTTACTGTGGCTTGAGCTCTGCTGCAAGAGGATTTGTATTTAATTCTAAGAAATGGCCAAGTTGCCCTGAATCAAAGCAAGCTGGAGACATTAATGAACTTGGGGAAACTAGAACCTACTTTACTTATTATTTTCCTTTAATTAACTTTTCCCATAGTTTTACCTTGGTGCTGTGAGAAAATCCCAGCTCCAAGTCCTGGGTTATTCTGCCTCGTCCAGCATTCACTGCTCAACCAAGGCTGCAGCCACACTCTTCAATCCACATTTAAATTACAAGGTTCCCCCCCTTGTGTCCACTCAACAAAATTGCCTGGAATAAGCTGCTGGCAGCACATCCTGCTCCAATATCCCTGGTCCAGAGCAGGTTCCTACCTCAGGCGCTGTATTTAGGGAATATTCAATGTATTATAAAACATCTGAAGGAGGTGGGGAGCCCCAGTATTAATTAGATGCAGCATGTGGCTTTGGTGAGATCCAGGTCAGTGCTCAGCTTGTTTGAAGCTGGTAGGATTTCTTTGGGATGCTTTGCATGATAAAATGACTTGTGATAACTCTGAGGCTTCTCCTGCCTCTTTTTTTTTTTCTTTTTCTTTTTTTTTTGGAGGGCAGGCCATCAGTGAGGGGAGCTCTTCCTGGCCCTTTCTGCTCAGTGCTCATCCCTCTGTGCCCAGGGAACCTCCTGGCCGGTGACTCAGGAAGCCCCGTTCAGGGGAAATAAATTGACATATGGACTCGGCAAGTGTTCAGTGCCTTATTATCTTTTGCGACCCACCAGGGATGCCAGATGAATAAATCATGGCTGGGCAGGAAGCAGAGGGATGGCCTCGTTAATTGTCGGGTGGGGGAGTGAGTTCCTAGAACGGCTGCTTGCTAATTAACTGCCTGGATGACTACAGCTCTATTTTGTGGCAGGGAGATGAAGCCGGAGCCCTTCCTGCTTGTACCACACAGGATGTGTCCCTTTCACCGCCCTCAGCTGTTCCATCTAGCAGTAACTCAAACACAAAGCCCAATATTTCTGTCTTTAATGTGATGGGAATATGCAGACGGCTGTGCTGGCTGCTGCCATCCCAACCTGTTTAATTGGGTGTTTCCCCAGGCTCACAGGGTTCAATCTTTTTGCATTTCCCAGCTCCTGGATGCTTGAGTTTAGCATTTCAACCTGCTTCACAATGGTTTTGGAGGCCTGTGTGGGGAGTCCCAGCAGTTGGGATGGGCTGTCCTCCCTACACCAGCCTGAGCTCATCTCTGTCGGGGTCTAGTTGTGGGGCTCTCTCCTTGCAGATGCCCAAGCCCGCAGCCTGGTAGCCCTATGCAGCAGGAGGTGGAGATGTTGGTTCTTTGCAGAAACCTCTGGTGCCAGAGGGATGCTGGGCTCTGTCACAGATGGCAGCCCTCAGGCTTCCCGCTAAGGACCAGGGAGCCTCACTGCCCATCCTGGCCAGCCCTCTTTCTGGGGAGCTGGTGATTTTGGCACTGCAGGCGGAGCCCTAGAGGGCTGGATCTGTGCCTCTCCCAGAGTTAGGTGCCCTGATATCCCATCAGCCCGCAAAAAACACATGCCAGAGGCTCCTGCTTTAATATCAGACTCCTAAATCAGCGATGTTTTTCCCAAAACTTTGCCAAAGTCCAGGTCAGTGTGCAGAGCCAGTAACCTCAATACCATGTTTGCTCTCTGGGACTAGATGGATAACATCTAGGGGAGAAAAAGCAAATTAATTTCCTTATCTATAATTTTATTAGTAATAATGCAATTTCCCTGTGATTTAATTTTCGGAAGGGCCTATCTTGCATGCTTTGAGTCATACTAGATGCTTTCGCCTGGGAGTTCTGACTCTATCTCTCCTGGTGAGTTGTGGAGGTGGTGTTTTCCCATGGCCCTGGCATGGTAGTGGGCATTAGATGGAACATGAGGAACCAGGAAAATGGCTTTTCTGCTTGGCTTTGAACTGTGGCAAACCCCGGAGAATAGCCAGCATGTCCATGGGGCCAGGGCAGGCCCAAAATAACAGATTTTTTTTTTTTAAATGTTTTGTTTTGCATTGTTGCCAAAAGCTGTTGTGTGATGGTTCAGAGAAGCCTGCATCTCCTTTGTAAGGTGTCTGGGGAGTTTTTGGTTAAACAATATGCTCTGAGTACCATCTATCTTGCTCAAATTAACTCTGGTGTGTTTCTGATGTGCTGCTGAGCATCCACTGCCTTGGTTGGAGCTTTGGGAGCTACTGAGGAGCTGCTGGGGGTCCCCTCGACATGTCTGCTAGCCATGGCTGGGTGGAATGGGCACAGGGAGCGAGTGCCCCATGTGCTTCTCATCTGCTCCACAAGACACCTCTACTCCCCTGGAGTAGTTTGATCTTTGCAGATGCAGTGTTCCTGGTGCACAGCCAGATGTGTGCAGCCGCTCTTGTGCTAGGCTTCAGTGAGGGAAGTGAAGGGTTTTTCTTACTCCCCAGTGTCAACATTGTCAGGTCCGACACTTCCCAAGCCTCCATCTCTGCTGCCTTTTGCCAGTGAAAAAAACTCCACAAGTCAAATGTGCTTTTTTCTTTAATAAGATGGAATAAGAATAGGAGGGAAAAATGCTTTTACCTTTTTTTTTCACCATGGGGAAACTGAGACAGGGAGCAGAAAACACTATCTTCTAAATGCATGTGGGGCAGTGGCTCTGTGGGAGACAACTTTATGTTCTTGACTAAGGGACTTAAGCCCAAGGCAGACAGTAAAATTCATTTTCCAGAGTCCCGATCCGATGCCCTGCCCTCCATCCCACTGTTCATGCATTGGGGTCAAGGTTGGAGGTATATGGAGACATCTGCTGCACTTCAAGGCTTGGTGTGCTGTTGCTGTGTGGAGTGGTTGTAGTTGGATCACTGGTGTCTTTGCCATGTACGTATGGCAGCATCATTTAGACTACATCTGGCTGAGAGAGAGCTTGAAAGAAAAGCTCCTTATCAAAATTAACAAACGTGGAATCTCCTGTGGCTTCTCTGGGCTGAGCAGCTACTTTCTTAGATGATGGTAAGGACAGATAGAGGCACCCCAGGAACATCTCAGGAAAGCCTCAAGCTGAACTTGCAGCACACAAGACCCAAACCTACCTTGCATGGCTTAAACACACAAATGCATGGGTATTTGTTGAGCTTAACTTGTGCAGTTTGGGGGTTCCAAGCTGTGCCCTCATCTTGGAATGATATCTATAGCAAAGATACCTGGAAAGGCCTGATTCCCAGATGTTGGGCAGGGAGTTAAGGAGCAGAGGAGACTGGAGGGAAAGCAGCTGGGTCTACATGGAGGTGGGATGCTGTAATTCAGTGTTGGAGTACCTGGGTGATAGGTGGCAGGTTTCAGTGTCCTGTGGGAAGTGAAGCACTCTGGCCACAGCAAAGGACAGTGCTCCTAAAGAACAGGGTCATTAAAAATAATCTCTGCTCTTGTAGCATCTTGTTGGTAGCTTTGATGCTAGGAGCTTGATAGGTCTCTCTTGCATGGTATGGTCCACCCCTGATGCCACCTGGGAGCCTGTAGTTCATGGGCAGAGCAGGTCAGCAGAGCTTTTTGCTGCTCATTCGGATCCACATTTGCAACGCAGACCATGGGGAGCCTTTTGGGCTGGAGCATAACGTTACTGCAGCTCTGTCTTCATATGGTTTTATTGGAAGAAGCAAGAGAACAGAAAAAACTGTGAAAAACTGTGAGAATGCACAGGGTGTTGCTAACAGATCTCGGGGGCTCTTTACAACTTGGCAGTCTGTCTAGTTATGTGCACACGCTGCATCCCAGATTACAAATGAAGAGTACTATTTTTTTTTTAATCCTTTTTTTTTTTTTTCCACTTGGTGTTGAATAAGACAAGGGGCCCCCTTGGCATGTGCTGGGCTGCCAGCTCCATCGCTGCTGCTTCCCAGCATATTCCCCAGAGTGTTGCACAATCTGGGTTTAACTGGCTGCAGCAATGGAGAGTGCAGGAGTGTGCACAGGGAGGCGTGTCTGCTTGCTCCTCATGCTGGTGAGGCTGCCTGGGAAATGCCCCTGGGCTGGGGCTGTGCTGGCAGCTCCCATCACCCTGGCCCTCCTTGGATGTGCAGAGAAGGGGACAAGTCCCAGGGTGGCTATGAGTTGTTGTCATGGATATTGCTAGCTCTGCAGCACAGTTTTGGGAGAGGTGTTGGATGTAGCAGATGTTGCCATCATGCTGTAAGCAGCAGCCCTGCTCTGTGCAGCAGCTCCTGCCCACTGGCGAGGGCTCTGTGGGGCTGCTTGGTGCTGTCCTTCCCCAGCGTGGGGCTAGGGATGACAGGCTGGAGGAGGGCACTGGCTCTTGGCTGGAGCATTGATATTGGGAGGGAGGGACCTATGAAACGGCAGCCTTTGCTCCCCCATAGGTGCTGCCAGGGAGGGAGAAGATGCCCAAGCATCTGCTTCTGGTCTTGGCTCTGGCACCAGTGTCCAATGCCTGTCACCCTTCCTCATGCCTCCCTATCCGATCCTGTCCTGGGAGGCAGATGGTTTTCTTTCTCCTTCACTTCTGCAGCATCAGTTGCTGTCAGAAGCAGCTTAGCCACATCCTCCACTGTGGGCTCCTGTTCAGATGTCTGCTGCCATAAGCCTGGGAGCTGGGCGGGAAGGTTGGGGCAGTGCAGGCAGCTGGCAGGAGCTGTAGAGGCTCTACAGTTGAAAGCTCTGAGATGTTGGTACTTAAACCTGGGGGCACCAAAACATGACTTTTATTACAGTAACATGCCCTTGAGCAGCAGAGGAACATCTTTCCTAGAGATATCTGCCCTGGACCTAGCTGCACTCTCTCCTCTTTCCTTCAGTGCAGACCAAGGTTTGGATGCATTGGGAGGAGGTTGTTTTCTGACCTGGGATGAACTTGAATTCTGCTGAATATCCTGGCAACAGCATGGAAATAGCAGCATCTTTCCCTGAACTGCCTCAAAGTCTGAGTTTCTGGCACACCCTGGAGGAAGAATTCCCTTTCTGAGTTAATTAAGGTGACTTTGCAAAGCCTCCCAAGGGCTGTTGGGAGGGTGAGCAGTTATGGTTGGTCCCAGCCTTCCTGCATGGCTGAGGCCACTCTGCCAGGGAACTGGGCTTATTAGGAGCTGGTTGCTAAATGCAGAGGACAAGACAGTTCCCAGCGGATGCTTCCACTCGAGAGTTGCTGCCCAAAATATTGTCACTGCATCCTGGCATGTCTTGTTCCTGCTTCCCTCTCTGGAGTCTCTCAGACTCTCTCTCTGACTCCAGAGGTGTCAGGAAAGCTTTGTTAGCACATTTTGGGTCTGCACTGAAGCCATGCACTGTGCTGGTGCTGATTGTGCTTCCCAGGAACCAGCCTTTGGAGGGAGCTTCCCTCTTGGTCTGGGGCTGGCCCAGAGCTCAGAAGCACAGAAGTTCTGGGAGGCAGTGAGGTGGGAAAGAACCTCCAGCAGTTTCACCCAGACCAGGCTGCCCAGAACCACATTCAGGCAGGTTTTGATTTTCTCCAAGGATGGAGACTCCACAACCTGTCTGGGTAGCCTGTCTGAAATACTTCGATCCCCTCACAGTCAAAAGTTTATTCCTATGTATAATTTATTTGCAGTTTGTGCTCATTGCCTCTTGCCCAGTCACTGGGTGACACAGAGAAAGGCCTGTCTCTGCCTTTACCCCCCACCATCATGTTTTCATACATAGTGATAAGATCTGCTCTGCCTCTTTTCCAGCCAGGCTGAGCAGCCCCAGTTCTCCTAACCTCTCTTTGTAGTGCTGATGCTCCACTCCTTTAGTCACCTTTACTGGAATTGCTCCAGTAAGTACATGTCTCTCCTGTCATGGGGTGCACAGCACTCTGGATTTGTCTCAGTGGGGCTGAGCAGAAGGGAAGGCTCACCTCCTCCTCAACCTGCTGGCAACTTTCTACCTAATCCAGCCCAGATGGCTGTTGATCACCTTTGCTGTAAGAACACACTGCTGCCTCATGGTCAACTTGGTGTCCACTAACACTCCAGGGCTTTCCAGCCAGTGTGTACTGGGTTGTTCCTCCCCGAGTGCAGAACTTGACATTTCCCATGAAGCTGAATGAAGCTCCTGTTCCTTTACCAGTTTATCCAGGCTCTCAAAGTCCCTCTGGATGGCAGCACAACCCTCTGCTTTATCAGCCCTGCTTTTATACTGTCTCCCTGCACAGAGCTCCGCAAGCATAATTTGATGCAGCAATGAAACTTCTGCTATTCAATACTTGTTTGCACCCTCATCCTTTCCCTCCCTGTTCCCCTCTCCCAGGCAGTCCCCAGCTGTGTCCCTCTGTGATTCTACTGGTAGACTGTCTGTTGGCCAGAAGATGTTTGTGGGAAAGGTGCTTCCTAGCCTCTCAAGTGTACATGATTCACATTATTTTCTAGTCACAGTTTCTAAGGTGTAGTACATCCAACCCCTGCTAATGTATACTTAAGAGGTGATAAGACAGGGGTCTATTTAAGAAGTGATAAAACAGGGTAATAAGATAATTTAAGGTGGAAGAGACCGCAGGAGGTATCTAGCCCCATCAATCTATAACTTACTTTTGATTTAACTTATGTTTTACATTTTAAAACATGTCTTGAGCCTATGTTACCTTTTAAAACAGATGATTTCTTGTTGTGCTCTCCTAAAATGGCATTTTCTTAATTTCAAACTGCATGGTTTTCAAACTTGGGAAAGGTTTTTGGAAGTTTGGAGAAAGCCCGTCTGTCAGGATTAGTGCATAACCTGTCCTCAGAGAGACTTGCTCCTTGCAGACATGGAAATGGCACTTCCACCTAACCGTACACAAATGAATATCATCAATGGTGATGTTTCTAGTCTATATAGGACACAATCTCAGCTGATCAGCCTCTGAAATGTTACAGGCTTTCCTTCTACACTTACCAGTCCTTCCTAGTTCAAAAGGTGTTTGCTGCATTTGCGCTTGACAAGCACGAATCCGTGGCTTGGGTCGCTTGTGCTACATGAGAGCTGAAAAAAATCAATGTGAAAAGTTAAGGAGTTGCCTGGAGTTGTACTAAAACAGCTTTCACTTGTGGCTTTTGATTTCCCAGCGTGGTCATTGAGACATATTTCTTAGAAAAGCAGAGAGGAGAGATGCATTTCTTGTCTCTGCTTACCTTTGGCACGCACGATAGGGAAATTCCGCTCGGGTCCATTGATGCAGGGGTTATGGGTGCATGGGTCACCCAAAACATGTTAAAGTTTTTGTTGTTTGGCTTGTTTTGGGCTAACGCTCTGCATACCAGCAAGTGTCTCCCTCTTTAACTGGGAAAAACCTGCTGGTGTTTATCCCCAGCCATGGGAGGCTATGGTGCTGAAGGAGATCAGCATGGCATTGTCCCTCCCAAAACACACTTGAAAGAGCTAGTGGTGTGGCTCATCTTTCATGGATGATGCTGACCAGCTGTGTGTGGGTTACCTGATGGGAGGCAGCTTTCTTGTGAGCTTGGACCGTGCTACTGTGGTGGATGATGCTGTAACAAAACAACATATTGTCTTCATGAGCTCTGATACGAACCATGAATCCCTTCTTTGTTATCAAAGGAGCTTCACAGGGGTCACTTTTCCCCAACTCAAGCTCTTGAGACAATAAAACAGTAACTAACATGCTGTAACTGTCCTCACCATGTGTTCTGTCAAGTGGAAATAAGCTTAAAAATTTGTCAATGAACTTTTTCCCATTGAGGAATTGTGCTCAGCTGTGCTTTCCTGGGAATGGGTGAGGGTGTTTGCCTTCGCAGAGGCTGTTGAGCTGATGACTGCCTGTCGCTGTGACAAGGGGGACATTTTTTTCGCGCCTCCCAGCACTGAGGAGCTTTCAGAGAGAGGTTTTGCTCTTTGGCCTTTTCTCTTTCACAGGTTTGGAGGATGGAAGCAGCATCTCCTCCCTGGCTGTGTGCCAGGGATGAGGCTTCTCTGGCTGTCTTGAGCATCAGCTGCTCAGCACAAGTTCAGATTTGCTGGAAAAAATTTTCAACAGCTCCATCTTCTTCTGGCAATGTAATTTTACTGAAGCCACACTGTTAGCTAGCAGGTGGCTTCTGAGAAAGCTGAGCCTGGGAGTTTGGCTTCATGAGATTGGGGATGGAGTTGGTGGGTTTCTAGTCCAGCCTTTTTATTGCCAGGGGTATTTGCAGCCAAAAGGCAGGGGGCTGTGCCCTTGTCCCACTCGCTGGTGCTGTGGTTGCTGCGTTTGTCTGACTTGAGTCTTGCAGGGCAGACAGAAGATCAGAGAAAGCACAGGATCGTCCTTGGACATTGACCTGCCTTTTGTGGAGGTGAAGAGGAGATGTAAGGGAGAAGAAAATCTCCTGTTGGCTTTGTCAGGAGCTAACGCTGCTGTGCTGGAGGGGTCATGAGGATGCTGATGGAGAAAGTGAGGGATTTCTTCTGCTTCGGGTAGTGCAGAGGTTGAAAAATGCTTTTAAAAATCCCTTTTCAACCCTTTGGTAGGATAGAAATAAGCTTTCTCCTGTTGACTGCCTATGGATGGCCTCAGGAATACCTTTTCTAAGCTCAGCCTCCTTGTTCCAATGCACACGTAAAGCTTGGCAGCTCAGTGTTTGGCTGTGGCAGGATCTGCCCCCTTGGGCCCCACGCTTGCAGGGCTTTGGTGGCAAGAAGAGGAATTTTCCCCTGATATGTGCTCCTGTCTTTGATCTCCTCTTATTCATGCTGCCCATCACCAATCTTTTCAGCACAGTCACTTTCAAATATCCAATCTCCCTAATTTTTTTCCTCTTGAGAAGTGCAGTGGCCAAAACTGGACCCATCTGAGCTGGAGGATGGATGGTGAGGTTATATCTCACCTGCTGCCAGCTTGGTTAGTGCAGGGCTGGGATGCTCCACAGCTTGGCTGAGAGGAGAGGTTGTGCAGAGGGATTTGGGGGTTGGAAGCGGGGATGGAAATTTGCTTTAATCTGATGGAAAAGCAGGGGCAGGTGGATAGCTGTTCTCTGGTAGGTGGGATTGCTGTGTGCCTGCCCGGAGCATCCAGGATGTGGCTGCGAATGCTAATTAGAGCCCGACTCACAAGGCTAAATAAAACAGCAAGGCACTCCAGGCAATTTATTAATGGGTGGTTATTTCAGGCCTCTTTAGCTGAGCTGCGAAGCCTCCCAGCCTAAGGCAGGTAACCCAAGGAGTGTGTCATGGTCCTTGGAAACACTCAGTGTGGGGTGTTTGGGTAGGAAACAGGAGAGTGAGCAGGAGCTTCCCTCCTGCACAGCATCACTGCAGCCGGCACCGGGGCAAAACGATGATGTCTCTTGGCTGCAGTGGTGTGGCAGGGGACAGGGTCTCACCTGACTCTGCCTGAACTGTCAGCATGCTCCTTGTGCTTGTTTGGTGGCATATGCAGCTGTAAAGGTGGCTGTTTGGTTTGGTTTGGGCTTTTTGGAGAGTACAAAGACCTGAGCAGCCCACGGAGAGGTTTGTAAGTGCAAGTGCTGAGCTTTGCAGTGGTGGAGTAAGACCAAAATCAGCTCCTGTGAGTTTTGCAGGGCTGGATGCACAGTTCTGCTATGTCCCCATATACGGACAGGAATGGAGATTTCTTGGCTGTCCTTTAAACCTTTCCCCACTATATCAGCCTACAATCATTTGGTTGCTGAATCTCCCTTTGATTCAAGATTCAGCATCCTTTTATTTTATCAGTAGCTCTGATGTATGATCTGCACCAGTCCCACAGTGACGCAGTCTTAGGGAGTATCCAACTTTAAGGCTCTGTGGTGCATTTGGGCACTTCTGGTGGTTTCAAGAGGTAGAAAAGGAGTTTACCTTGGGATGCTTATGCTCCCAGGGCACTGTGAGTGGTGGAGAGTGCTGGGGCTTAGGCCACCTGAGCAGGAACTGGTGCCAGGGTGCAGTGTCAGCATCTCAGCATGCCTGGCCTACGCTGAAGAGTGCCTGGGGAGAACATAAGAAAGAGATATATACTCAGTGTCTGATTCCTGTTGTGACACCCCATCTGAATTGTGGAGACACCTTTAGCATGTCTTTCCTTTGCTCACACAGATGGATGTCACAACAGATCAGCCACTGGGAAGCACCTGCATGTGTGCAGTGAGGGGAGGAGAAAAAGGAATGGATGCTCACAGGTTTTCTGCTCCAGGCTCTGCTTGGAGCTTCCTGGAAAAATGTGTCTAATATGTGCAATCAGCTCCACCATCTCACCCCTAGAGAAGCTGGGGACTGGTGGGATGTTGTGGGTTTGAGAACCTTGAGAGGAACCAGCTACAATCAGGTTTGTGCAACATTTTGTTGAGAACTAGCAGGTGTTTTAAAAATTGGGGCCAAAGATGCTCTGAGCTGGATTCCCTTAGGCAAATACTTGCAGAGAGGTTAGGAAAAGGGACCTCTGGGTGGGAATTGAAGGTGCGCTATGTCTTGGGAAGGGGCTTCAGGGGGGAAGGCTGGATGAGAGCAGCTACGATGCTGCTTCTTCTGCACCTCCATCACCTGCACTCCTGCTTGTGGGAGTTTGTTGGAGGGAGACATAGAAATCCAAATCCCCATTTCCAGAGGGATTATTCTTCCCTCCCAGGAAAGCGGTCTTTACAAGATTTATATCTCATTGATTTTAAAGATGCCAAGGCTGAGTATTGGACTCATGGATCTTGGCAATTAAACCCAGCAGTGTTTTTGAATGTGGGTATGTTTTACGGCAGCATGCAGCAAATTACTCTTTCAACTTAAAGCAGCTTAAAGCTTTTCTGCTGCTGCTGCTGTGTGACTCCTGGTGTGGCTGCTTCAGCCAAATGACCAGGAGGAGTTTGGTGGAGTAGTGGCAGTTGCTTAAGTCTGAGTGCATTGTTTATAGTTCAGTGTGAAATTTTCTGGCTTTTGCTAGTCTTCCAGTCACCTGATTTCTCAGTGAATAAATCACGGTGCTGACCCTGAGAAATCAGCCCTTTGGATCTGTGCTGGGAATGTGTCCAGGCAGTTTGGCAAGAAGATGCTGCTTGCCCCTGCTTTTAGTACTGGGGAAGGCACGTCCTGGCGAGACGGGCAGCTCATGGGGAGTGCTGTGATTTGGTGAAGCTTGTTATCCAAATGAGTGAGCTGATAGCAAAGAGGAACACTTTCCCTGACTTGGGTGAGAGCTGCCTTGCTGCAAGGCAGTGCAGAGTCTCTGCTGTTGTGCCTGGTCTGGGGCTTTGCTGGCAGGCTCATGCCACAGGTGATAAAATCTGTGCAGATGAACATCAGGCACAGACTGGTGTGGTGCCTTCCTCTGGACATGCAATCCTGGAGCTGTTCGGACCTTCTGGACAGGTTGGATTGATGGACCAAGGCCTATGGGATGAGGTTCAACAAGGCCAAGTGCTGGATTCTGCAGCTGAGTCACAACAACCCCCTGCAATGCTCCAGGCTTGGGGAAGAGTGGCTGGAAACTGCTCGGTGAAAAAGGACTGGGGGTGTTGGTCTAGAGCTGTCTGAAGATGAGCCAGCATGTGCCCAGGTGGCCAAGAAGGCCACTAGCATCCTGGCTTGTATCAGCACTTAGTGTGGCCAGCAGGACTAGGGCAGGGATTGTCCCCCTGAACTTGGCATTGGTGAGGCTGCACCTCAAATATTGGATTCAGTTTTGGGCCCCTCACTCCAAGAAGGACATTGAAGGGCTGGAGCTTGTCCAGAGAATGGCAATGAAGCCAGTGAAGAGTCTAGAGCACAAGTTTCATGAGAATTGGCTGAAGGACCTGGGGCTGTTCAACCTGGAGAAAAGGAGGCTCAAGGGAGACCTTCTCTCTCTCTCCAACTCCCTGAAAGGAGGCTGTAGCAAGGTAGAGTCAGTCTCTTCTCCCATGTAACAAGTGACAGGACAAGAGGAAATGGCCTCAAGTTGCACCAGGGGAGGTTTGGGTTGGATATTAGGAAAAATTTCTTCCCCAAAGGTGCTGTGAAGCCCTGGCCCAGGCTGCCCAGGGCAGTGGTATCCTTGGAGGGGTTTAAAAGATGTGTAGATGTGGTGCTGAGGGACATGGTTTAGTGGTGACCTGGCAGTGCTTGGTTAACAGTTGGATTTGATGATATTAAAGGTCTCTTCCAACCAAAACCGTTCTATGATTCTCCATGCACATCCTGGGTGTCCATGGGTGAGCTGCACCAGCCCAGAGACTCTGCCTCCCTGCTGCAGAGGTGCCTGGCTTGGCAGAGCTTCCCCTTTACAAATGGGTAAAACATTGTTGTTCATCCAGCAGGTAATAAATTTGTTCCTGGAAAAAAAATCTTCAATTCCTGCATGGTTATAAACATACTTCTGAGTCACAGCTACCCAGTCTCAATTTGAAACTTGGCCAGAGCACTGTAGATGATTTTAATTTGATCCTATATTTTTTTTTCCTTTCTTCTCAGCATAGCTAAAGCCTTATTTAAAAAAAACCCAACACAAAACAAAATAACCCCCCCCACACAAAATCAAATCAGGATGTCAAAAGCCACTTTCTAAGCTGAGTGCAGCCCATCAGAGCTCCTGGGAACATCAGTTATAGAAGGAGAGCCTGTCCTCCCTTCTCCAGACTCTGCCTGGCATGCATTAGGGATGTGACCCGAGTGATGCTGTCCCTGAGCATCTTTCTGAGCAAGCCGGGCCTCAGCAGAAGATGCTCTTGAGGATATTGACTGTACCCAGGTGGATTTTGGGTTGTGTGGGGTGAGCTGGAGGTTGCTCTAGTGGCAGCAGAGCAGAGCGATGGGATGCACTGGGTTGGGGTGGGTTTGCATCTGACTCAGAGCACCCCGTAGGACCGATAGGCAAAAAGGAGGGGTTCAGCTCGGGTCCCCCCATTGCCTGCTGCTTCCGGGGGCTGGGTTGAGTGGCAGGGGGACTGCAGGGGGGACAGTGGCCGCTAGATGGCAATGCCGGAGCGACGGGAGCCCGGCCCTGTTCCCTCGGTGCCCCGGTCTCGGCCCTGCAGCAAGGGTGATGCGGGGGCTCAGTCCTCCCCTGCACCTGTATCTCCGGTGATGCCCAACCGTCCAGGGGTAGGGCATGACTAGGAGGGGACGGAAACAGCAAAGATGGCAATATAAGCGTGAGAACGGGGTGTTAGCTTGTCTCTGTACAACCCAGCACATCCCAAGCACCTTCCTGTCCTGGCAGCCACTGTTGCCCCCGTCTTCTTGGATTTCCTTCATTCACAAAAAAAAATAATTCCAAAACAAGCCCACAAGACTAGTTCTGATTCTCTGTGCCATGTTGAATAATGCGGACATCAGCCATGCTTCTCCCTGACTCACCGACACCAGCGTGCTGGGGTGAGGGTCGAGACAAGAATGGCAATAAACATCCTTGGAAACCAAGCCTGCATCTCTTGGCATAGCCAGGGACTAGGTTGGTTGGGGTTTTTTTTGCTTTCAGTCTTCTCTTAAGGAGCTGCTGTCTCATAAATATCCCATCCTTTAGCACCATCTGAGCAGGAGAGAGGCTCCCAGTGGGGTCATCCTGTGCTCTGCTCTGCAGCAAATAGACCAGAACAGAGAGCGAACCCGCGAGTGCAGGGGATAGCCTCAGCAGAAATGTCCAGGTAAGGTGTGCAGCCCTGCTTTGAGGTGGCAGGAGGAAGGAGAAGGATGCCTTCCTCCTCAGCCTCCTGCACTGCTTGGGGAGTGGCGAGGCAGGCATGGTGCCTCTGAGTAGCACAAGGGATGCAGGAGGAGTGCTGGGTTGAGCCTTCTCCATCCTTGTTGACATCTGGGTACCAGCCTGAGCATTTGGAGTGGATGGAGGTTTGCCTGCAGGCTGAGGGGGATGGGAGAGGGCTGGGGGGTCTGGTGAGGAGCTGAGACAGGAGGTTGGTTCGGCTGAGGATCTGCTCCTGGCAATCAGCCCAGCCTTGGGCTTAATTAACAGCGGCTTAAAAGGTTGAAAGGTTGAAAGAGTGGCATTGCTTCTGATGCTGCGTGGGTGGTGGGAAGGAGGAGGAGGAGGCAAAAGGGATGAGCCACAAATCATAATTGATTCATTTAGGGCAGTGTCTTGCCTGGAATGAATTGAAAGGACTGTAATTAGTTAGTAGCTGATGTAGCCTCCTTGCTGCCTGTTGTTAGTGAAATGAAAGCCCAGGGTCACTCTGGCTTGTGCAGGGGTTGACTGGTGGCCCAGGAAGCATTTTGGGAGAGATCTTCCCACCCCTGCTCCCCTCTGTGCTGCAGTGTGGTGGGCTTGCTGAAAATCCCCAATTACACCCACCTCTGTTATAAGGCTAATTGGAGGGGCAAAGTCAAGTAGGGATGCAGCAGGTGGGTGTTGTGGTAAGCTGATGGGCTCTCAATGTCTGGCTGGAGTTGGGGAAATGATCCCAGAACTTTTGTGGGGATTTTTTCTAAGCATTCCTCTGTTATCTTGCTGAGGAGGGCTTGATCCTTCCTCTTCCTCACCCAGCCAGCCCCAGGCCTCCTGGTGTTGTACCTATGAGAGCCTGGACCAAAAAGCGAGTTCAGTTGCAGTAGTGACTGGAGGGTGAGGAAGTCTGTGGTGAGCTGCTGCCAGTCTGCACTGAGGGAACAAGCCTTGCCTAAATGAGTTAATGATTAATGTGCTTAAGCGCTTAATCTTTAACATTTTTTATTATTTCCTTTTTTGAGTTGCCTTAAGTGTTCTTGTCTGCCCCACAGCTAATGTGAGGGAGAGGGCAGGAGCCAGTGTGTTTGCAGAGCAGGTTGCTGGTGGTGGAGTGGATGGGGGAAGAGCATCATAGGGACACAGGGTGTCTTCTGACCCTGGCTGAAGCTGTGGGTGCCTTTCCTGTGAGAAGGACAGGTAGTGAGTGCTAGGAATCTTTCAGACATGAGGCTGAATGGGAGGGATGGGGAATCCTGTGTGTGAACAACTTGCAGGGTGTGCTGAGCAGCAAGGCTGGTGCACTGCCCATTGGGTAGGGAGGATATTTGGGACATCCCTGGGAAGCCACCAGTCCCCTGTGTGTGCTGGGAGGAGGGGGGAGAGGGGGGTCCAAAGGTGGGTGGGCAGGCAGCCCCTGCACCAGGACACAGCCCAGGGGCCCCTGAGCATCCCTGGGTGACCTTGGCACCTGCATGGCCTCAGAGGTGAGGGTGCAGCACTGATGGCATCCCCAGTCCTCTGCCCGCAGTAGGCAGTGGGCTGGCTGGGGATGCCCCCCCAACCCCGCCACGTGGCAGCTGCTGCAGGGACACATCCATTCCGGGTTGTTTACACCTCTCCGATGAGCTGCTGCTGCTTCCGGCCAACATTAAGTGTCACAAAGAAANGGGGGGGGTGCTAAGGAGGCTGATCTGTATGCAAATGAGCAGAAAGGCTCTCCCGGGCAGCCGCGGGCAGCGGGGCGGCTCCGACGGGGAGCCTTGAAGTTTTCCAGGGTTGGGGGGACCGTGCGTGTGGCTGGAGAGATGCTCGGTGCGAGCTGAAATGGGGTGAGCCACTCACCTTCCCTGCAGACAGGGAGGAGGCAGAGCCCCTTTTTACCCCCCATTGCCCCATAATTTTTCCACTCACCTAGGAGCGCCCGTGTGCTGGAAAGCCCTCTGCAACCAGGGCGGCGGAGGGGTATGTGTGTGTGTGTCTTGCAGGGTGGGGGCTCCTCCGTTGCCTTTGTTCCCTCCAGGCCCTCCCCTTGCCTCTGAATTTTTTTTTTTTTTTTTCCTTTGCGGCATCTCCCGTGCTTGCCAAAAGAATGCACTGGATGGAGCGAGGGAGCGAGCCGGGCGTGCGTGTGTGCGCGCGCTTGTGTGCGCCTGTGTTGCTACTGACTTCATTAAATCAAGCTGTCCCCGAGCTGCAGAGGCGCGGCAGCCTTTAATTTCGTGGCCCGGCTCTTGCGGGAAGCCGCCGTCGCCTTTGCGAGCTCCTGCCCTGGCAGCGGAGGGCTGAGCATCCCTGCCACCGCAGGTGGGGACTCTGCCCGCCATCCCCGCCCGGGAAGCCGGCCGGATGGGTGGCCGGGCTCCCGCAGGCTGCTGAAGATGGATTCGAGAGGAGGGAGTTGGACACTTGGCTCCAACTAGGCTGGACCACGCTGCAACCTGTTCCCCCGGCCTCCCCTCCGTTGCGCTGGGTGCTGTACCAAAATTGCGTCTTCCTTTGCGATGGGTTGGATGGAATGACTTGGATCCCTTTCCCTGCTGGCAGGCAGTCCCCGGGTTCCACTTGCTGGAGGGGGGTTGAAAAGAGAGCGGTGGGAAGGATGCGGCTGGGTTTAACCCCTTGCTTCGTGGCGGAAGGTGCTTAGGGAGCGAGCCACTGCGGCCTCTGCTGAACACGAAGGACGAGTCCCTGCCCTCCCCGCTGCCCGGGTGGTCGTTCTGGGGGGGACCGGAGGCAGCCAGCTGCCCATCATGCCATCCCGGAGACTCTGAGCTGGTGCCGCGTTGTCGTCTCTCCCTCTCCACGCGGGTCCCCGCTCTCCCAGAGGGATGGAGGAGAGACGGACCTGAGCATCACCCAGAGAGGAGAAGGGGGCTGTGGTTGTGACTGCGCCCTGCAACCCCCCTCCCTCTTTTCTTCCCCGCCGCTGCCTCGGTAGTGCTGCTTCAGCTCACCTGTGTATTTTCTTCCAGGATGGCTCGCTTTGGGGAGGCAGTGGCCAGCAGGCTGGGCTCTGGAGATGGGGGCTCTGACCAGAACCGGAGCCGGCAAGGACCTCCTGCCCCTGCGGGAGGGACCCCAGGAACCTTCAAGCAAACCAAAGCGCAGAGAGCCCGGACTATGGCTCTGTACAACCCCATCCCCGTCCGGCAGAACTGCTTCACTGTCAACAGATCACTCTTCCTCTTTGGGGAAGAGAACATAGTCAGGAAATACGCCAAGAAGCTCATCGACTGGCCATATCCTTTCCATGTCCCCTGTGAGCCCCCACCTTGCTCCCCGGATTTGCCTCCATGGCCGCCCAGGACACGTGCGTGTGGCACTAGCCAGCAGGTAAGCACCTGCCTTCTGCTCTCCTTTGGTGTGCCGAGAGGGGTGCCCCGTACCCCGGGGATGCTCTCCTCGCCCTGTTGCTGCTTCCCCTCCCGTGCTCTGCCGGGTGCCTGATGAGGAGCTGAGCCCCTTCTCCCCGTGGGGAGCCCCCTGGCCCCTCCTCAGGCTTGGATTTGGAAGCCCCCCATGCTGGCAAGGAGGGATTCTCTGAGCCCGGTTTNGCCTTTCTTCTGTGCCTCAATGTCTTGCTGGTGGACCCCTGGGAGCCCATGAATCTCCAGTTCCTGCTAGGTGGCGGCTTTGTACCCTCCTGCCCCTGCCTGTGTGTGCCCTCTTTGCTGCTGATCACACCTGGCAGGGGCACAGACATCCTTGCTCGGCAGCCCCCGGCCCCCCCTCCAGCCCTGTCAACTGCCTGCCCCCTCCCTGCAGCAGAGAAGATGCTGAAAGCCCCTGGCTGTACCTCGCAGACCCTTACAGGGCTGGTGCAGGGAGCTGTGCTTTATCCCAAGAACCCCAACTCCTAGAACTGGGTGGAGGGTGCGGATCCCCCAGTCCTTCCCTTACTCCTTCATCCTTTCATACACCCCCACATGTTTCTCTCCCCTCCTATCCTCCCTACGGGTGCTCTGGCTGGTGCCCAGCACCGCAGCATGCAACTCCCCATCAACTTGGGCTCAGCACCCTGCTGCCCCCTGAGATCCCTCCTGAGCATTGGCCCTGCTGAGAAACTGAGCCTGAAAACTTCAGCATGGCCACGTATTGGCTTTAGGACCCTCCCTGTGCCATTTTCTGCAGCGGTGATTACATGCGGCTCTTGCTGCTGCTGCTGCTTTCCCTCCCTGCAACTTGTTGGTTAACTTGCCGGTTCCTCTGGCGGGCGCAGGAGAGCTTGCCCTGGTGCCAAGCAGCAATGCCTTGGTCTGGTGCAACAGGTACCTGGGGGAAACCCTCCAGCAAAATTTAGGGATGCAGGATGGGTCACCCATCCTGCTTAGCATAGCTGGAAAAATAATCCCTTTGCAGCTCTGACACATCAGGTCAAGCCTCTGCCACGCAGGAGCTGTGGAACTGCAAAGTCCCCAGCTTAGGGGTGTGACCTGAGGGTGAAGGGTCTAAATTCCCTGTTGCATCCCTAAATCTGCCCCTGCTGTCAGTGTCTGCCAGGTGGGGGGCTGTGGTAGCATTGATATGATAGTGAGGATGGGGACATGGCAGCTCAGCTCGGAGTCCTGCAGGGCAGCGGCCAGACCGGCCTGCCTGCTTTTCCAGAATATGCCAAATTATTCATGTGCTTTTTCAGTGCGGTGTGGGAGGGCCTTCGCCCCTTTGGTTTTCATTTAAAGCAAGAAGGAGCTGGGATGCTGCTGTTGGCCCGGCACTCCCTGCGTGGGCTGGGGTCCCGTGCTGGCGTGATGTCTCATCTCCAGGCAGCTGCTGTCTCCTAGAGACTAGAGCTTCACCACTGCGCGGTAAAAACTCCCCAGCATTATTCTTTGCTGGAATTTGCAATGCATGAGGGAGATGGGCTCATTTTATTTTATTATTTTTTATTTTTCTAGAAGTAAGTGACATATCCCCGTGTGAGTGCTGGGAACGGGTGTGCTCCAGGTGCAGGAGCTGAGCATCCTTGGCTGTCCCTTGCCTGGCTGCCATCTCTTTCTAAGAAACTCATTCACCCCGCAGCTCCTCTGCACCACTTGAGCTCCTGAGGGTATGGGGATGAACAAGGCTTTTTGGTGATGAGGTTGATGAGGTTGGCCAAGCATGTTGTTCCCATTCTTGTAAAAGTAGCCTGGCATGTGCAGCTGGTGCCTTTCAGTAAGGCCAGGGAAAACGTGAGCATCTCAGCTGCCTGGCCCGGAACCAGGGCATGGAATGTCTCCTGGGCAAGGGTGAGGGTGGTTTGGGGAGGTGAATGTTGGATTTTGGCTACAGTCAATGAGAACTGCTGGCCTCAGGAAACAGGTGGCCATTCCTGGTGCTGCAGGTTGGAACTGGCAGGGAACCAAGAAAAGCCAAGGGGGCTGGGTTGGAGCGCGGGAAGGAATGGAGGCTCTTCTTCATCCAGCTCCAGTTGACTAGGTAATAGGGCTAAAAATAACTGGTGATTCAGGCCTGTATATCTGCTGGGTAACTGTATAATTATAACTAGCAGCCTCTGCAGTTTGGCTTCCCAGTGTAAATAGGGATGATGCATGGAGGGGAAGGAGGAGAAATACAAGAAACTGGGATTGGGATGCAGCTCTGTGGGGAGACAAATCTGCTGAATTCCTCGCTGGAAAGCCCAGTGCATTACCTCCACTGGAGCTGGTCTTTTGACTGATCCTGCCCAAAATGTGAGACAGCTCTTGCTTTGGCTGTAGAAACATCTACTCTTCTCCTTTAGAAACAGCCTTGTCCTGCCTGCTCTCCTCCTGATGGCCAGGCCTTCAGTCCTGATTTCATTTGTTTAGCTGCTGGAAAGCTGCAATTCAGTTAGCACACGAGATGGGCTGTAGCTCATCTATATCTGCTCCGTTCTTCATCTGCTTAATCACATTTGACCTGGATAAGATCCCTCTCCTGCCCTAGAAAGGCCAGATGACATTGTGTGGCTCTGGATCTGTCCCCAAGGACAGCCTTTGGCTGTAGGTGCACACCGGCCACTGTACTGTCCTTCTGGTTTGACAGGGGAGAGGGATGTCCATCAGTCCTCTGGGGACCTTGCTGTTCCATGCAGCAAGGGCTTTCTCCTATCTCAGCCCCTTTGAGGACCAAATCTAGTGTTCGGCTGGCCAACAGCAGCCAGGGTGTCTGCAAAGCCCCAGTGCACATCTTGGTCCAACACACGTGGGGATTTTGCTCTGTGGGATGTGTGCCTGAACTCATGACAACTCCCTCTTTGAGCCAGGCATCTCTGCTGTGTGGGCACTGCTTCTCGGAGACCCTGCCAATGTTATGCCTCACCTGGACAAGCATCTTCTGCACCTTCGCTTTTGCTCAGCCAAGATTTCAGCAGGTCTCGGCTCCCTGTGGGAAGAGCTGCACCATATCATGCCATCCTTGGGCAGCTCCCTCCTTGCGCTACCCAAGAGTGTCTCTTTTATTTTTTTTTTTCCTCCAAGGTTGTTTTCTGTGCCCTTCATTCATCAGATTTTAAAATGCCTTTTTTTTTTTCATTTTTTGGGAGGGGCGAGTAGGTGTAATGGCAGGTCCATGTTTTTGACAGCCGGGGAAAGTGAGGCTGCCTGTCAGATGGTGAATTTAAACAGAGGCAGCCGTTGTCATGGTGACACCAAGTTGCATCCTGTTGCTGTAGCAACCAAAGTTAAAAAACTGATGTTAAGGCAGGAAAATCACATGATGCGGTTCTTTTTTGTTTTAAAAAAAAAAAAGGAGGGGAGAGAAATTTGATTTCCAGTTTTTAAGAGCAGGGTGAGGTGGGGGAGAAGGAGACAATTCTCCATGGAGCTGCTCGCACGTGGTGGGCAAGCGCCCGCATCCCTGGGATCAGCACCAGTGTGGGCAGCTCTGCCTCGACCAACTCCTGGCTGGCACTGCCTTCAGTTTAGCCCCTGACAGAGACTAGACCAGCACATTTTGGAGTCATAAGTGGCAATGTCTATGGCTGCAGAGAGTGAGTGGAGTCTTCTTGGTGGAGGCATGTCCATGGAGCAAGGTTTAGGCAGGCTGAGCACCTTGCTTGGGTGCTCCCTGCAATCTGTACAGAGACACAAGCACATCCCCGAGCCCATGCTCACTCTCCTGAGCCTCTTTTGGAGTTCAAAATGTGGTGGGAGGATTTAAGGTCTATTGGCACCTTATCCCTCTGGACATCACTTTCTGTCAAGCCCAGTAAAACACAGATGGGCCAGGAGCACTGGGTGGCAGGGGGCAGAGATGGGCACAGCCCTGTGAGGCCACAGCTCTATGGCTACTTGGCTACAGATGAGACCTGGGTAGTCTCATCTGCTGAGGGAAGATCCTCTGTGACCTCAGGGAAAAGACAGGAAAGTGCTATAGGGCTGGAGAACCCCAAATTTGATTTAGGACCGCTCATGGTCTTTGCTCCATTTGGTATTTTGGGTTCCTCTTGGAAAACATCCTTGGAGAGGAGGTGCTCCCTTTCCTACTGAAATATGAAGCTGAGAGGAGGGGGGTTGTTGCGTCCTAGGGATGGGGAATGTTGTAGAGGTGGGTCTTTGTTCCCATCACACCATATCTGTGCAGGGCAGGCAGCAGTGGTGGGGTTGGGACCAGCAAGATGTAGGAACCGAAGTCCAGAGATGTAGGAACCAAAGCTCCCTCTCATTGATACCTGAGGAGCAACGAAAGCTCCTCAGTGCAGCGGGTCCTAGGGGAAGCCTGGGAAGTGGTGGGAAATGGAGACTTAAGTTTCTAGGGAATGTTGGAGCTGGGCCAGGTGGTGCAAGTAGGGTGAGGGGTTAAATCACTTCTACTCTTCTTGCTGGTCCTCTGAGGTAGGCATCACCACTGAGGTAGACTTTCCTAAGAGCCCTTTTGGAGATGCCCGCATGGCCTCACTCCTCTGACTCTTCTGCTCCTTTCCCACCTACCTTCCCAGGAGAAGGGAGAAGACATGGTCACCAATGTGGAGAGACAGAGGACGGGCTCCCCACAGCTCCTAGTACTCATCTGAATTCGGGAAGGGATTTATCTCACATCCAGCCTCTTGGAGAGGTTGTATCAATGTGCTGTCAGCATCATAAATCCATTTTCAAGGCTTAAAGATGGACACACTCCTTGCTTTAGCAATATAGATGTTCTGGGTGGATTGACTTTGTCTCTTGGTTGGTGAGAGAGATGAAGGGGAGTCACAACTGGAAGCAAGGATCCACCAGTGGCTGGACATCTCCCTGGTGCTCCCTGCCAGACCCACCAAGGAGCTCGAGCTCTAGGCATGGGATTAGCTTGCAGTACCTCCTTTGGGTGTGCTAGAGCATGGGTCTGGATGGAGTCCACATGGCCTGGGGGCACCTTCCCCACTTCAAACACACCAGGAGGGAAGCGTGGAGCTGCAGGTGTGGCGTTCACTGGGATTGATTGAGTTGCTAAGGAAACAAGTCAACGGTGCAGAGGAGAGAGTGTTGGGTAAAGGAGATAAATCAATAAGAAAACCTATTTTTATCGGCTCCCTAATGATCTCCAGGAGAAGCCAGACGAAGGAGGAGGAGAAGGCTGGAGGGCTTTCATTACCAGGCTTGGAGGGAGGCAAGTGCTACTCTGCGTTTTGGGTGGCTGGAAGGTTGTGTAATTGGACATCTAATGAGAGAGGAAGCAAAGGAACGACAGAGCATTGTCCAGTGGGCTCCAGGCCTGAGCTGGGAGGATGCTTGCTTGGCAAAAATGAAGTGTGTAGATAAAATTTCCCCTGGTTCAGCCAGATGTTCCTGCTGTCCCTTGGGGAGGGTTTTCTTACCCTGGGCCTCCCAAAGCCTGGCACAGCTAGAGATGCAGTGGCTTGTTTCTGCAGAGTTGATGCCTTGCAGCTCTCGCCTAGCTCCAGATGTGATAACCCAGGCTCAGGTCCTTGGGAAACTTGGCCAGTGGGTTTTGGAGAGCCAGTTTTGGCAGAGAAATCATGCTTAGGTCACTGTTTAGGGCACTGATTGCCTTGCTTTCCTAAGACTTGATATCTGCTAACCCACATGCCACGTGCTTGCTGGAGGGGGAGTGGTGACATGGTCCTGTGCTGGGGCTGTGACAGATGTGCACTGTCCTTACACTGTTGAGCCAGATGTTGGAGCCAGCAAGGAAATATAGGGGTGATCTGAGCTGTTAGAGTAGGTCCTAAGCTCCTCAGCCACTGCTGGACAGGGCTCCCACGCTGCTGGCTTTAGAGAAGTTGGGCTTTTCCCACCTGGGTGTTTCTCCTGTGGGACTGAGGGCTGCAGGAGGGAGGAGGTAGATGCCTGGCATGGTGGGGAGGAATGAGGGATGCTCGGTGAGGTTAGTTGTGCCGGGGCGGACAGACGGACGCACTGCTCCGATTCCACACTTCTCATCTAGGCAAATGTGCCTAGCACCTGGGGAGCTGGCTGCACCGCCTCACTAACATGCTGTTTTCTCTTAAGCCTGTGCTAATTGCTCACAGACTTTCAGGAAAATGAAACAAAAAGACCCCGAATAGGCTGATGGCACAGGGCCAAGCACCATGGTCTGTGTATCAGCTGAAGTGTGTGGCCAGAGGCAAGAAGCAATGAAAGCACGTGGCTTTCGTAGGAGCCATGCAATGAAATCCTTGCTTGTACTAAGTCTGAGGAAAACTCTTGGGGTCTGGCCTCCCCCCAGGCACAGGGAGCTGCTTGCGATTGATGCCGGGCTGGCACTGAGGTCTGAGCCCGTGGCTGTGAGCTCTGCAGTGGTCTCTCTTTTAGTTTGCCTTTAACTTAGCAGCCATTAATTTCACTGAGTGGCCTTTTAAATGTTTTGGCTGTATCTTTCCTGGCTCCTCTCCCTTCCTAAATAGATCCCAGTTCCTGCAGGCTCTCCTTGGCTGCCCATCCTGGCCAGCTCTCTGGGGACCTGCTCCGGTGCCAGCCCTGCTCCCACCTTGTCTGTGTGCTGCAGCGTGCATGGGGTCACTGCTGCCAGGATTGCTGCCGCTGGGAACACTTCATTGTTTCCAGTTTCCCATGCTTGTGGCCAGCACTGGGATGTCTTCTCTTGCCTGTGGGCTCAGGACCACTGGTTTAAAGCATCTCACTGTAGTCAGTGGCTTTGGGAGCCAAATGGCAAGGTTGCAAAAGAGAAAATCATCCCTTTTCCTGAGGGTGATGGCCTGGGTGCTTGGCACCTCCTGGCCTCAGCAGAGCAAACCTGAAGCTGCTGGATCTAGAGAAGCCCAGGGAAGTGAAGAAGGGCTTAGATTCCTGTGTTGGCTTGGGATGGCAGGAGTGTGGATGATTTCTACATGGGCAAATCCATCCCAGGTGGGATCATATCCTCTTTCCACAGATACGAGCCCTGGGAAGGTGGCAGTCCCTTCCCAGGGTGGCTGCTGATGCCAGTGGTGACAGTAACAAGGCTGTTGGGTTTTGGCCTGGAGGGAGTGAAGGAGTGTGCTGCCTGCTGGTGAATCTCACCTCATTTCATTATTGAGGAAAACAGGGCTTTTATTGCAAAGATATTGTAAAGACAGATGGGAAGTCAGGAAGACGTGGCCATCCTGTCGCTTGGAAGTGGTTTGTTTTCGGGGCTTGGCAGTGGGCCAAGCAGGAGGAGGGAGCTCCAGGCCCTGTGAATCAAAAGGCAGGAGGGAGCTGAGTTTCAGGTGCTTTCCTGGGCATCAGCCTGCCCTTTTCTCTGCCTTCCTCTCCACTTGCTCAGGCCAGAGATGTGCCAGCCCCAGCTACCAGCATTCCATGCCAGGAAGGGCCTCCCTGAGACTGCCAGGGACCATACCAAACTCTTTTCAAGATGAAGTCCTGCCTGGCTGTCCACTTTCATACTTCTGGGCTCCCACCACAAGCAGCTTCTCTCTCCCAAGAGGGCACACAGCCCAGCAAAGGCTATTGGTTAATGTCTCATGAACTTGGGAATGAGGTGATGAGGCACAGTGGGTCTCTGGTGAGGAAGGTCTTGGGGACTCTCAATTCTCTTGTCACACCTCTCGTTTCCAAAGAGCATCAAGGTGGGCTTCACCTTCCTGCCCAGGAGCATCAGGAGGTAAAAACTTGGCTTCATGTGTGCATGTTCCTGCAGGGAAAGCAGTGATGGTGCCTAACAAGTAGGTGAAATGAAGGATGAACAGGGATGGGTTGATGGGTCAGGGACATCATCCACCTCTTCTGTGCTCCTTAACTCCCCTCCACTCCCTTCGAGTACATGATCCTGGCGACCATCATTGCCAACTGCATCGTGCTGGCCCTTGAGCAGCATCTGCCTGAGGATGACAAGACTCCCATGTCACGGAGATTAGTAAGTATCCTGTGACTGTCCCTCTCTACCCTGAATCAGGGGGTCTGGTGGGTGAGTAGGGGCATCAGCCAACGGGAACCATCCCATCCTACCAAGCAGGAGGTTTCTTCTGGGAGCAGCTCCTACAGTCTTCTTGGGGCTGCTGTCGCATACTCTTCCTCCATGGAAAGAGTTCAGGAAGGTTTGAACTCCTTAAAAAGTGGGCTAGGGAAGGGGGACTGGGCAACTTGAGTGGGTCATAACCACCCTCTTTTTATTTTCAAGGTTGATGCTGGCTGAGGAAGGCTTGGGAGAGCTCCCAAAGGAGAGAATGGGACTGGGGAATGTGGGATGGGACCAGCTGGGTCCATGTGCAATGTCTGGTGCTGTTTGCCCAGTCTTCCTCTCTCACGGTGTCACTGGTTCCCCTCTGGCAGGAGAAGACGGAGCCCTACTTCATTGGGATTTTCTGCTTCGAGGCTGGGATTAAGATTGTGGCTCTGGGGTTCGTTTTCCACAAGGGCTCATACCTGCGCAATGGCTGGAACGTCATGGACTTCATCGTGGTCCTCAGTGGGTGAGTTGGGCAGTGGCAGGCTGTTGGTGGGGTTGGTCAGCCAGGCACAGGAGCTCATCTCAGTGGGGACACAAGCTCCAGGACATGGGTCAAGGCCGTGGTTTGCTGGTGGTGGTGATGCTGCTTCATCCCAATGAAGGAGGGGAGGGTGGTTTCCTGCTCTGGAGGCTTCTGTGTTGGCTTTACTGTGGGCAGCTGATGGTGGGACAAGGTTTCTGATCAAGCCAGGAGGGCTGGCTCTGAGGACATCATGTCTAGCTTTCCTTAGCTGGTGGCCTGGTATCTGTCACCCTTGTAGGCATGGGATGAGGTGAGGATGAGATAGGAGGGTGGCTGGATAAGCAACTGGTTGTGATCTGGGAGAGGCTTTGATCAAAACCTGCATGGGGAGGGAGAAAAATCTTTTCTCATCTTCCCAAGCACTTTCTAATCTTGGCTCCGTGCTGGGGGTTTGGGAATGAGGTCTGGGTAGGGCTGTGTTCCCAGGTGATGCTCGCTCAGCGTTGTAGTGTGCAGCAGTGATGCTGGGGGTGGTAGCACACAGAGCTTCATGGGTGCTGCCTGTGTCACTGGTGGTGTCACCTGCCAGGGACATGGCCCAGATTTGAGTCCTGCTTGTGGTGTGATGGACTGAGCTGGTGACATAGAAATGAACAGGAGCATTTGGGCTTGTATTAGCCAGCACTGAGAATTGGCTTGATCAGAAGCCTCCCAAGGGTGATCCCCTGGGCCCCTTGCTGTGTGGAGGGCAGGGGGGTAGTGCCTGCAGCCACCAAGGGGCACTGGGGAAGGGGTGCCTGGATCATGGGTGTTACTTTTTGTGTGCTGATGGAAACATCGCGTTCAGAGGAGTTGTTTTGATGCATACAAACAGATGGTGCCTGTGGATCTCTGAGCACTTTATGAGCTCTGCAGGGTGTGAAGTAGTTGCAGAGCTGGCTGGGAAACTGAGGCATGGGACAGGCAAGATACCTGGGTTCTCTCTTGGGTTGCTGCACAGTCCTGTCTCTTGGCTTGCAGCCTTCGTCTGGGTGGTGGCACCACATGGAACATAACAACCATTTGGGTGTTTGTAGGAGGAAGTGGGATGCTGAGCTGGGTACTACCAAGGATGTGGTGATGAGCACTGCTTGTCAGTGGTGGAGAGATGCAAGTTGGGACTGTGTTTGAGAGACGGCTTGGGGAGAATATGACCAGGAACATCTTGACTCCCTTGGTCCAGTGTGGACCTGGATGGCCTTGCTGGGAGTGGGACCATGCCTGCCTGTGAAGGCAGGGTGTCTTGGTGTGCTGATGGTGAGGTGCTGCTTCTTGGTGGACAGCAAATAGGCTGCTTGCGGGCGGTGCTGTCATCGCACGGGGTGCTGCTGGCTCTTCTGCATCTACAGAGTGACTCTCCGGGGAGGGCTTCGATACCGAGTGGGCTCGGTCTTGTGAGGAGAGCAGCCAAACACAGCTCCTTCACTGTGCAAAGGTGGTCACATCCTTGGTCACATCTCTAGGGATAGCATGGGACACATCACCTCTGGTAGCAACAAGAGGGGATGTCTCAGCCTCACCGTGCAGCTGCGGTGCTGGGTTGAATGTGCAGAAAGTGGCTGGTTGGCTGGGAAATGCCCATCGGTTGTCTCCTGGCCCGGGCATCCTTTGGGGCCTGGGCCAAGGGGAAGCACTGGACTGGGAGGGGAGGTTCGCTGTGGACCTCTCCCTGCCCTCCCTGTGGCTCCAGGTGAGCTGACTGTAACTGAGCCGGTGCTGAGTCAGCGCCCGGCAATTACTCACTCACAAAAGCCTCGCCAGCTTCTTCCAGTGCTGCGCTGTGCCAGGCTCCGTGCCAGGGAATCAATTGTCCATGAAGGGCTGTTAGTGCCATGCTGGACACTCTGCTGGGAGGTGCCTGGGTCCCCCTGACACCTCTGGTTATGGGACACAGCCCTCCAGGGTCTGCATCCTGATATTTGCTCCAGCAGGATGAAGACCTTTCCAAGAATTGCCCAGTTACCTGATGCTCTAATGGTGCCAGTATCCGCTGGCATGGGCTCACTGGGCTTTTAGAGTGAATTCTGTGGTATGATGGGTGGAGGGGGCAACCTGCAGATTTTCATCCTGAACCAGTTTTGGGACATCAGCTGGACCAGTCAGAGGCTCCTCTGTGCTGTTCAGCTCTTGCTTTTGCCATGCGGTGCTGACAAAGCTGCTGGTTTTGGGTGCCATGGTTGCGCTTCCCTTGCGAGAAACTCCTGCCTGTTTGATCTGCTGAATTATCGGCAAATTTCTTCAGCAAATAATCCTCGGCTGGCAAATGACTTGCAAACAGCTTGTGGGAGAAGGTTTGCGCTTGGCAGTTCATGCTGTGTCGGCTGTGTAAGGTGGGTGGTGAAGTCTGCACGGAGGACGTGTGCGACCAGCACATTCAGGAGCGTCTTTGCAGACTTAAACTTTACACCTGATTAATATGTGAGTGTCCAGATAGAGACTATTAAGCTTGGAAGAATTAATGGTCGTTGGCATGTTGTTGCTACTTAGCAAGAGACAGTGGGTGTGGAAGGGATGTTGTGAGCATCAGAGGTATAGGGTAGTGCTCACCTTGGGATGTGCTGTCTGGTTTGGGAGGCTGATGCATCCCATGATGATGGATCAGAGAGAGGATAACCACTGAGCAGGACCAACCCCCAGTATACATCCCTCATGGACCTAGAGGGACCCAGCATCATGCTTGTTGGCCCTTGTCCCTCCAAGGGTGACACAGGGGATTACTTTTCCTTTCTGGACTTATTTCTTGCCACTTCTCCACCACGGGAGTGGTGGTATTGTGGCCCCAGACTCTGCGTTGGGGTTTCCATGAGCAGCGAGATTTCCTGGGCACACTCTCCTTGGGATAAATCAGCCTAATGAGTGGCTATTGCCATGAGAGGTATCCTGGGATCTTGTGTAGGAATGGATGACACTGACTTGGGTTCAACTGCTGTTTGCTTCTTGTGTCAGTAAATCCAGATTTTCCATCTTGGTGGAAATCAGCACCCACTTAAAACTCCCTGATACTAAAGCTTCCACTGGAGAACTAATGGGCACATTTGTAAAACTGCTCTGTTTATAACCTGTGGTTTCCAAATTATCATTGCTGCCTGAAAAAAACAGCCTGTGCCCCCCTAGCTAAAAATAACTTATCCCAAAATGTGCATAAAGTACCTTCACTTGTTCTGAGGCAGAGTCAGGGAGGGGATCGTCTGTGTATTTCCTTGGGGCTTAGGGATACTCGCCTTACCCATGCATGAACCAGAGCTGGCCGGGTGATGAAGCTGGACTTGTGACCTACTTCATGCGGTGTGTCCTGAACCAAAAAAGGGGAAAACTGCAGAGAAATGGTCAAAGAGGGCGGTGGGAGCTTGGTGACCTCTTTATTGGTGATTCTGAGAGGGTGAAATTGAAGGAGCTTCAGCTATCAGCAACTGGAGCATCAGCTCCCTGCTCCCAGGTGCTGTTAGTGAAATGAATAGAGATTGAGGATCCTAATCCTTGTCCTACACTGTATTTGAAGGAGTTCATAAAAAATAGGGGTTAAACTCCTCTGCATTTATCGAGGTGGGTGTGTGCTTCACACACTCCAATGTCTGAGCATCATAGCACCGCGCTGGCTTTTTTTTATAGCAGTTGCAGCAGTAATACAATAACATGTTATGTGAGAGGTGAAGGGGTGGGGGAACACTTCTAACAACAGGGAAAAACTGAAAATCAAAAGGCCCTTGTGAAGTTGTGCTGCTCAGGAGCCAGGGAAGCAGCTGCTGTAAAATCAGGATAAATACACTGAGGTCACTAAAAGGAAGAGCTGGCATCAGGGTTTTTCGGTGGCTTTAATAACAGTCACTACACCTGGATGCGTTTTGTGAAGCCCTTGGGCGCTGTGGTTTTCATTAAGGGATTTTGTGAGGTGGAGAGTGACCAAGGGAAGGCAGGAATGAATGATTACTAACAGTGCCTGCCACCGTGCCCTTAGCAAACCCGGAGCTGACCAGATGTGTACCAGCCCATGCCAGCAGAGGAAAGCCTGCCTCTCCAAGCCCAGATGGCTGGCCCCAAAACCAACCTCTTCTAGAAAGGCGGTGGCAGTTGTGAGCCTGGCCTCTCCCTCTGACCTCGCAGTGAAATCCTGCGCACACCCATGCCTCGATTTTCAGCTGTGGCTGGAGTGAAGCAGGAGAGAGCAGTTTCCAGGAAGCTGCTTCACTTTGTGCTGACAGGTTGCAATGTGAGTGTGGGGACGAGGAGGGCAGGTTGTCGCTTATTGTGGTGCTGCCTGGATTTTGGGATGACCATCCTGGAAAGTGCCCAGTGCCCTTTTTGCAATTGCCCTGGACTCCCCCATGGCAGAGATGAGGATACTTTGCCCTCTGGTATTTAGTGGACCTTGCTCAACCCAAGTTCTGTGTGTTTTAGATGGTCTTTTTGGTCTCAGAGGTCCAGAGATGATGAGGAGGTCCTTGATTGGGCACTGGCAGCAGCCTTGTGTGGCAGTATTTGTACGCTGCATCCCCTCACCGTTTGAAGTGCTCTCAGAAGCGTGCCTGGCACCCCACGCATGTGTGAGAGCACACGTGTATACATGCACACCCAGGCTGGGAACAGGCTCTAGACCCAGCACTGACACCTGCTTTGTCCTAACTGAGGGAGGACAGCACACCTCCAGGCAAGGAAGCTTTGGGGAGCAGATACAAGGCTTGGAGAACAAGCATTAAATCTGAGCACAAGCACAGCATCCCAACAGGATTATTTTACTGGAGCCTGTACTGCTGCAAGGAGTGCTGTCCTGTAGGGTAAACCAGTAAAGAGACAACCCAGAGTCCAAAAGCAGAGCAATGCTTTAATCACACCAGACAAGCCTTTTTTAACTCTTCCCTTCTTTTCCTTCCATGAATGGTGCTGATTTTCAACCTGATGTCTTCCCCATCTCCCACCTCCTTCCCAGCTCTTTTCTTCCAGGACAATCAGTAAAGTGTTTGGTCTTTCGTTTGGATGAATAATTAATTTCCCAGCTTTGTGAATGATTCATGTGCCATATGCCGTGACGATGGGACATGCCTGTCATCAGCACCTCGTATAAAGGGCAGCATTGTTTCCCTGGCCCAGAGAGCGGATGGTATGGGTGACAAGGGAAAAGGCTTCATGCTGCTGGGGATGGGTGGTGGGGGGACATGAGGAGAACCCTGGGCAGGCAGACCCATGGCACTAGCTTTGGGGGAGACAGACATCCCACCTTCCCTTGGTGCAGGATCCATCCTGCATGCTGCTCACGTGCTTCACCCCATCCTTCCTGGCTCCTCTTCCCTGGTGGTTGGTTTCCTGCAGAGTGAGTCAGTCCCTCCCACATGGCTGCTGGTCCCCTGGGACATCTCCTCCCATCCCAGGAACCCCTCCACCCTGTGTGGTCACCAGGGGCTCCTGCCACAGCCTTGGAACCCTTGCAGAGCTCCTGGGCTGGGGTGAAACCCTTGTTCTTCCATGGGGGTAAAGTCTTGGGCCAAGCTGCAAAGTTCCTGTGCACCTTTGTGCTGCCCTGGGCCTTGCTCTGGGAGAAGAGTTGCAGGGTGAAAGCCTGGCTTGAGGGAAGGAGTTATTTTCCAGCACAACTTCATGCAGAGAGGTAGTATCACCCAGGCTTGGGTGGATATCCCTGGGATCTCAGACCTCTCCTTTGGCATGGGTTCAGGCAACTTCTGCTGTGGTACAAGTTCTCTTGTGCTGTGTTTCTCTTGTGTGGCCAGCTCTCCATCCTATCAGCAATGACTTTAGGTTTCCACCAGGTCCTTCATGTGCAAAGTGCAGTTTCATCAGCATTTCTTACCCCTGCCATGTCCTGCATCCACTGAGAGGCGCCGCAGAGGCCAGACGCAGGAGGGAGGTGCAGGGCGTGGCCAACTTGCAGGGTGCAGAGGAATGCTCCTTCATGCACCAGATCCTAGGGACTTCTCCAGAAAGAGGTGGCCTTGTGAGATCATTTTGTCCCCCAGATCAAAGGCTGTTGAAGGCAGATTTTGTTGTTCACTCTCATCACACCTTACAAGGAGTTGTTGGTGCCCAGTTTAGGGCTCTCAAATCTGTATGGAAAGACGAGTTCAGCAGCTTTGCAGCAGTGCAATCCACTTGTGTCAAAGCCCTGAAACCGAGAAAGAGAAAGCAAATATGATGGAGGCTTTGAGGTTGCTCTGAACTGTGCTGAGGGCAGGACTTGGACTTAGTGTCCCTGTCCCTTGGCATCCCCAAGAAGGATCAGTGTTCTGCTGTGGCATCCTCAGGATATGTGGCACAATATCTCTAGCCCTGCATTGAGCAGCGTTTGGACCCCAGAACACATCCTGCTACTAATGGTGCTGCCTGCAGAGAGGGGAGGGATGGATTCACCAGTAGAAAAGGGCAAGAATGGGGTACATTCATCAGGTAACTTACTTTCTGTGAGCCATTTGACCAGTGTATTAATTATGAAGTAGTCTCCCTCTTAGAGTCAGGTGGCAGTGCAAGCCTTCAGGGGCCTTTCCACTTAATTATAAATATTAATTTGCACATCAACCAGCCAGCCAGCACCCTCCGTGCCCCAGATTTTGAGCTGATGTTAGTCTGTCTCAGCTGATCCCTCCTTCCACCCAGCACACCCCAGAGCTGTCCTTTGCTGGGGCAGCTCGTCTTTGTGTTCCTCTGCAGCAGTCCCTGATGGAAATGGTTGAGGGATGGTCAGTTTGGGGTGTGTGGTCGATCTGATCATTTAGGGGCTCAGCCTTTGCTCAGGGTCCCTGGTGTGAAGTCCTTTGCAGTATGCACCAAGCCATGTGGGCTGTACCCAGGGGCTGAGGCTTCAGGGCTGCTGGTGCTGCTCCCGATGAGATGATGGGAGTGGGAGTGGGTGCAACACACAGCCCCTGGCATGGGCAGCGGAGACTCGACGGGCTCTGTAGTGTGAGATAGCGAGCAAATTTGGTGCTGGCTCTGTGCTGGTATAAGGGCTTTGTGTGGGCAGGGTCATCAAACATTGCTTATGGCTTATTCTGCCATGTCTCAAAGAGTGGAGAGTCATTTTAAACGTGATTCTTAATTTTTTTTCTTTCCCTCCTGAGAAAAGTGATCCATAGGTGCAGGTCTTCAGCTGGAGGCGAGGGTGTGCTCTTTGCTCAGCTGCTGGGAGCTGGAGCGGTGCCCGAGGGCTGAGCATCGCTCTGCCGGCAGCCAGCCCCAAAGCCCGCGGGTGCGGCTGGCCCAGCGGGAGCTTGCCCTTCGCTGCAGAGCCTGGGAATAAATAAAATAATCATCCTGGTTGCAAACACAAAGCATTGGATTACTTTTTTTTTTTTTCCCCCGAAAGCATGTTTTTGTCTGCTGGTGATTGCTCACTATTCAATTATACTTTGGGGATTAGCATATATTTCCCATCCTGCCTCCTCTCTCATTTGCATCCTTCTCTCTGTTCTTTTCTCCACCTGAAGTCTCTCTTCCCCCTTTCCTCCAAAGAAGTAAAACTAACCCCTTTGCCTGGGTGACCTATAAAAACGCCTTCACTTCCCCCCCTCCCTTCTTTTTTTCTCCAGTACATATGATGAAAAGCATGAGATCATTGGGATTTTTATAGCCCAATCTGGCAGCTTTTTCAGATAACTTGGATGGTGAGATGTAATTTTAGTTTGGGTCCTTGCCTAAAAATAAAGAATAATTATTAGCACATCAGACGTGGATATTGTAAGTGTTCAAAATGAGTTTAAATTGTTCTACAGATACCGAAGCTGCCGCTCTGTATCAGCACCTTTAAAAGGTCTGTCACGGCCCAAGTCACATCTCTGTGCCATGCATTCCGAGGAGCTAAAAGAAACCTTAACATATGTCAATAAATACACTGGAAATGGGTTGTACTGGGTGATACAAGTGGCGCTCTGAAAAAAACAAAAAAAAAAAAAAAAATGCTGAGAGAGTTAATAAGCAATTAACAGATGAGATGCCAAAGTCTGCAGCAGGAGGGTGTGTTTTGAGTGTTGTATTTATTATTAGCAGTAAGGTGGTGGTGTTCATGCGTACTAGCAAACCCTGGCTATCAGGGAGAGGTGACGTCTGTTATTTGGATTCACTGAAGTGTTTGGAAAAGGCAAACAGAAGCCATCCTTTCCTGCCTGGAAGCTTGCTTGGCTTTTTCTAGCCACCTCAATGGGTCTAAAAGTGGTCCGGGGCTGCTCAGACCCTGCTCAGAGACTCTTGAGTGCCTCGGTGCTCTGGGATGGGTGAGTTTGCTGGGAGCGGTTCCAGCAGCGTGTGCTCCCATTGGATCTGCCCTCGCTGGGAGCTATGGCTGTGCCTGCAAAAGGATGCGCAGGCACTGCTACAGTGGGTCATCTTTCTGTCATTGGTCAGGAGACATGTCTGCAGTGCAGCCGCCTCACTCTGGTGATCTGTCCAAACCCCCTTCTGAAAGAGTTCATAATGTCCTTTGTCCCTCAGCGAGGACAAGGAGCATGTCATCTTGCCACAGAGGAGTCCCATTCTTAGCAGCTAATTTAGAGCGCTGGGAAGGAGTGCCCTGAAATCGCCTGAACCTTGCCTGAAGGCTCAGCACGGCGGCTCCTGAGCCCTTCAAACAAATCTGGGTTAGCGGAGGACTTTGCAGACAGGGTGCTTTGCTCCCCTCTGCTGCGATGGTCAGCCTGTGATGGTCCTGCCCTGGGGAGGAAATGTGTGGTGGGGCTGGGAGCAGTGACAGTTCCATCTCTGTCACTCCACCTGGCTTTCTAGGACCACAGCTATTCTGCTCTGTGGTGGTAGGAGAGAGCTGTTGATTCTGCTCTGCCACCAGGAGCCTTTTAACTGGCCTTTTCATGGTGCCGGGCTTGCTGGGAGAAGGGCTGGAGCCCATGTCCAGCCCAGGAGCATCCCTGGTCTCTTGGAGGTGTTTGGCCCTGACTGCAGTCAGCACAGCAGCTGCAAATGCTTTTGCCCTGTTCCTTTGGAAGGCTGCTTGGTCACCAGGCAGTGGGGTGTGAGGAGCAAAAACTGAAGGAGGGTCTCGAAGTCTCCAGCATGATGTTGGGTGCAGCGTATCCTCTATGCTAGTGTTTTGGGGAGTGTTGGGTTACCGTGCTCTTGCTGGCAGGTTGCATGAAAGAGATGAAAGCATCTGTGCTCCTCTCTCTCCCATGTGCTGCTGAGTGGCTGTGCTTTATCATACTTATTGATTTTGATCTTACAACCGATTTAACAGCGCAGCTCTCCGCAGCCTCTGGGTGCTCCTGACTTAATTAAATCCCTTTTTTGCTCTTCCATCAGCCCCATGGGTAGCGGGGGCTGGTTATGGGCAAGGGCACGAGGACGATGCCGTAGGGGGATGATGGAGAGGGAAAGTGCCATCAAGGGTAAAAGATCCTTGTGTATATCGGGGCCAAGCAGCCTGATCCACTGGGAGTGGTGGGTGATGCTGGGGTGATGCATCCCAGCTGCTGCTGGGGCCAGGCTTTGCAGCTGACCCCTGGTGCTGGGGAAGGGAGAAAGAGGAGATGAGGAAAAGAAGTTGATACAACCTGGTTTGCTGATGCAAGAACGTTTCTGCTGCTGGGGTATCCTAGGAAACCCAGCCACCTTTCTGGAGGGGCAGGTTGGTACCTGCCGTACCTTGGGGAGAGGGGGAGAGAAAGAGTGCTAATTGCTCAGCACGCTAGAGAGCTGCTCTGGCTTGTAATTAGATGAATTAGTGGAACAATGACCCAATTTCCCTTGGTTTTTGGATTGCTACAAACAACCCTGAGGTTGCTGCCTCCCTCTGTCCAGCTCTCCTCCCTGTCTCCTCCTCTTCTATCTCCGACTCCTCTACTGCAGCCCTCCCTCCTCCTCCTCGCCCAGCACCCTGGGGACCGAGCCCAGTTGGGAGAGGACACCACAAGCTCTGATACCTCTATCTGTGCTCCCGTGGCTCTACTGGCATCCCTGAGCCACACCATCCCCGTCCCCCAAGCAAGTACAGGCACCCTGAGTATTTCCACTGCTGGACTCGGTGTGCACCATCTCCCTTCTGCCCCAGTTTGTTTTCTTGAGATGAACTAGAAAAAAAATCTTTGTGTTTTAAGAGAAAACCTCTGGAGTCATTTCTGTGCCTGCCAGTTGCCTTCCAAGGTCATCAAACTTACATTACTATAGATTTTTGAATGCGTGTCAGGTTCTCGGCTCCTTCTCAGTAGTCCCAGAGGTGGGATTTTAAGGAAGCTCCATGTATGGAAAAAGCCAGTGCAGATGATGGCTGGGAAGCTGCCAGGAGAGCATGGGTCAGCATTAGGGGAGCGACCCCAATCTCTAGGACACCATGTCTGGTTCACGTGCCATGCTACCATGCTGAGCACGATGTCAGCAGCGTTGAGACCATAGAGTGCAACTGCATGGCATGGGCGATGGCTGGCACTGTGCTGCAGTGTGGGGCTGTCCCCAGCCATCCTGGCATGTGGGGGGGCATTGATGGTGGGCTGCTGGGGCTGGGTGGCCCCTGGGTGGCTTTGGCTGACTATAGTGGCCCATGAGCTTTGGTGCCAGCATCTAACAGGGCTTGCTGGCATGTGGGGTTTGGGAGGTGTTGAATCTCTGTACCTGCCTAGTGACATGGTCTTCCTTGTGGCTTTCTCCAGCTTGGCATGAGAGCGTGGCTCTTGGCACCGGGGTGGCTGAGGGCTTTGCTCAGGATAACTCTGCTCTATCCCTGTCTGCCCACAGCATCCTTGCCACGGCTGGGACACACTTCAACACCCACGTGGACCTGCGGACACTGCGGGCTGTGCGCGTGCTCAGACCTCTGAAGCTCGTCTCAGGCATTCCCAGTAAGTTAGATGCTCTTGGTCCTCCTCATGGGGTATCTGCATCCATCCCTCATGCCCTTCAGAGTGAGAGGGGTCCTTATGCCACCTCAGAGTTGTAGGGTGCAATCGAGGAGGGGAGCAAACCTCCTTGTGCAGTGGGAACTCTAGGATGACAGTGTTTGGTGTCCCTGGGTGGCATTTCCCCCCAGTCTGTGGTGGCACAAGGCTGGGCTCCACAATTTGCTGGGGCCTGGTGACAGCTTCACTTTCCTGGCCAGAAGGCAGTAGGTGGAACCTTTCAAGACTGAGGTATATTCAGAGGAGATTTTGGTTTTTTTTCAATATTTCATCTGTTGACACAGGGATAAATAAAGAAACCAGGCTGCTGCTGTTGCCAGTCCTCCCTCCTACCCTGGACACTAATTGGGTGGTGTGCTGGATCTGTGACTTGGGGGCAATGAGGATGACAGAGCTCTATGGGCCATGTCCCACCAAGTCCAGGTGGGATAAGGAAAGGCAGGACACCAGAGCGAGGACCAGATCCAGAACCCAGCCTTCTTGGAGCCTTGCTCTGCAGCCTGGCCCTCCCTGTTCCCCTTGGGATGGTGCTTTCCTCCATGGTCTTCAGCTCCGCAAAGGGTTCCTCTAGGCTAGGCTGGAAGATCAAGCACATCTATCAGATGTCTGATGACTGTCTGTCCTCTCTGCTCACTGGTCTCTTCTTGTCAGAGATGGGATGGACTTACCTTAGACAGGGGGTTTGCATCACCATGCTGAATTGTGCCTTTTCATTCCCTTCCAGGCCTGCAAATTGTGCTGAAATCCATCATGAAGGCCATGGTGCCTCTTCTCCAGATTGGCTTGCTGCTCTTTTTTGCTATCCTCATGTTTGCCATCATCGGCCTGGAGTTTTACAGTGGGAAGCTGCACCGAGCCTGCTACACAAACAATTCAGGTGGGGACGAGGTCTCTGCACTCACTTTGCAAGCTGTGGGTGGAAAACAGCTGGGACGAGCGCGTGTTGCTTTTGTGGGAATCCCAGGGCTGAGAAGATCCTGCATTTTGCTTCATGCATCACCCAGTTGTGTTCAGGATGGCCCAATTTCTTATGGGAGAAGTTTGTGTGCAGCCAGGGCAAGTCACAGCGGGGTACCCCTGCTCTGCCCCAAGCCTGTGAGGCTCTTCTTCTCACCTGTCCCCTCTCTCTCTCTTACCTCTGCCTCCTTTGTCTCTCTGTTGTGTGCTCACAGGTGAACTAGAGGAGCTGGACCCACCCCATCCATGTGGGGTGCAGGTTTGCCCCCCAGGCTATGAATGCCGGGAGTGGATCGGTCCCAATGATGGGATCACGCAGTTTGACAATATCCTCTTTGCTGTGCTCACCGTCTTCCAGTGCATCACCATGGAAGGGTGGACCACAGTCTTGTACAATGTGAGTAGCACTTCTCTGGGGTCTCTTTGGGAAGATGGGGCTGGGGAGCTGGAGATGGTGTTTGTGTCCTGGAAATCTGTGAGATGCTGAGTTTCCTTTGTGATGGAGATGGGGTCAGTCCATCCTATTTGGCCAGGAGATAGGGAATAAAGAGGCTTGTGTTATGTAGAGCAAAGGGAGCTCTGAGGGCTTTGATCCTCATCTCTGGGCTGGCTGTGCAACTTGTTGCAGAGAGCAAAACCTTGTGTGCACAGGCTGTCCCTGAGGAGTGGGGGAGGTATCCTTCCTTCCCTCCTCCTCCTCCTGTGCTCTTCGGGACACCTCTGTAAGAGTGGACATGGTTTCTGGGCAGTGCACATTCCCTTTCCCTGCAAAGCAGGTGGTGGATGTGCCTACATCCCTACAGCAGCCTCGGGAAGCCCCAGAGCTGGGCTCAGAACCCCTCTCTGGTGCAGGGGAAGCATTTTGGTGTCCAACAGGGAGATGGGACCTTTGATGTTCATGCTGCAAACATCTGTTGGTGCTGATGGAGCACAAGAACAGACGGGTTGGGTTCCTATGGTTTGCAGCTGCTTGAAGTTGCTGGTGACCGAGCCCTTGGGGTGCCCAGGGAGCAACATAGGGGCAAAGCTGGAAGCATGAAAAAAAGCTACAGGCAATCACAAAGTGCAATATCTTTGTGGGTGATCGGCTGTATAAGTATGTTTTAGTTTATGGGCTAGAAGTAACTGCCAGTTCTGTTCCCAGCCTAATTTCAGCATCAATTTTGGCGTCATTGCACCAGGAATGTTTTTATACCCTGGTTCCCATAACGCCTGGGGATTTGCAGAGTGGCATTGCTCTGCGGGAGGCAAATTGGATGGCTTGTGACAGGGAAACATGCTTCAATAGTGACTTTGTTGTGAGTAGAAAAGCTGTTTTTTAACTCCAGGCGAAGGCACCGTGCTGCCAGCATTGGGGTCCCCCTCCTGCTTGGTCCATCTTGGAGTCCTTCTGGGGGTGCAGAATGGTGTGCATGGGTAGGTGGACCATGAAACCTAGACTGGGGTAGAAAGGGGAGAGTTCGTGACCTTACCATGAAGATTTGGTTTTCCTCTTCCTAAAGGATATAGTGGTGTCTGGATCTTGCTGCTTTGGTGGGGGAATTAGGCCAGATTGAGACCAAAAAATGACCATTTCTTATCTGCTTCTGGTGTATCAATGGGATTAGAGACTTAACTACAGCACCTACTCCCCAGGAATAATTGAGTATAGCAGGAAAGGTGATTTTTGCTGCCTGGTGGTGTGGCTTCCTTGCCTTTAGTGCAGCTGGGCAGCTGCTGCCTGCTCACACCACTGAGATGCAATCTGTGTGTGCCTAGCACTGTTTGTGATTTCTGTAGAGACCAGAGGGAAAAATAACACTGTTCTCAACCTGTCCCACGCTACCATCTACCTGCAAAAGCCAGAGACTGCTTCCATGGGTGCTCTCCATGTCCCCTCCTCCCTGTCCTTTGGTGCCTGCAGCAATTAACAGCAGGGCTCCCCACGCTAGAGCCCTGGCTGCGGTGTGTGAGGAGCCGATGAACTACAGGGACAAGCCATTTATGGTCTGATTGACCGCGAGGATTTGTACCAGCAGTTCCTGAGGCAGTCTGGTCTCCTGCCATTTAGAGTGTCTTTACTGGGAGGGCTGAGGCTGATCCATTTGGTGTCTGGGATTTGCTGATCAATGATCTGGAGCTTACTGGAGAGTAGGGATGGGAGATTCTGCTGAAAACCACTCTCTGCAGGACCTATCTTGTGTGATCCACTGTTTACCATCATAGCTGCTAAATGGGGAGCTCTCTGGGATGCCACAGCCCCAGTATCCAAATAATCTTCCTAGCACCAGTTACAACGCTGGGCAGACAATCTCTGTCACAGTGTCCCTGAAGGCCAGGACCATAATGTACCCTCCCTTTCCTGCTCCTCTGCAAAGAACCAGCTATTACTTACCTATAATGGAAAGGATGAGGGACCTTCCTTGGCTTTTAATTGAATGAAGACTGGGGCCTTGGTAGTAAAATGCTGCTGATTCACCATGGGAGGCGGCGAGGGATGGACACTGTCCTCAGCACTGTCAGGCTGCGCTTCCTACCCTACTTGGGGACAGGGACTGCCTCTCAGGGTGCTTCTAGGTTGCAAAGGCTATGGATGCTCAGTCCTTTTGATGCTTGGAGGAAGCAAAATGGGCTTCTGCCTATTTTTTTTAATAGAAAAATGAGGTGTAGACCTGGGTGATGTGATCCCCAGAGGATGCTGGGGGAGCACTGGGTAGAGGTAGAAAGCTGATGAGATGCTCTGCCATCACCTTCATTGCTGAGGGCAACAAATCAGAGCAGGCTCCTACTGCAAACTAACGTGGACCTTGCTGAGTGCATGCCCCTGGTTTGGGGGAATCAGCGGGAAGGCTCTGCTTTTCCACTGGAGTAAAGCAATGGGAGACTGTGTCCTTGCAGGTTAATGCCACAAAGGAGAGTGAGATGGCAGGAAAACCACCTTAGCAATCTCTCAAAGAAATTGCTTGCTATAGTATTCCCCTGTGTAACTGTATCGTGATTTTAAGATCCACTTTTTCACAATTTTACCAGGTGTAGAAGTGTGGCTCCTGGAAATTGTAGATAGCATCACGACAAACTAATCAGCCCCGTGGTACTTTCCAAGTGTGTTATTTCATGTCTTTTACATTGTATTCATCAGCCTTGCCTGTATGAAATGCTGTCTTGCTAGGTAGAAATCACAGTATGGGTTAAAAAAATCCCAACAACCGAAGCCTCAAACTGTGGGGTGTTTATGGCTTTTCCAGCCCCTGCCTCTGGAAGCCTGAAGGACTTTAATTTCTTTTAGATGGGAGTTTCAGCTTTGTGGCCTCTCTGGCTGTCTTTGTGCTCCAAAACAGAGGCTAAGAAGTATTTTGCTTTTCTTCTTATACTGGAGCAGATACTCCTTCCCTGGTCTGGCTTGAGACTAAACCTGATTTCTGTAGAGACCAGAGGGAAAAATAACACTGGCAAAGAGACTCGCTGTCCTACTTCTGCCTGTGCAGGCACAGGTCAGCGGCTGGGCTGTAGTTTTGTCATTAAACAGTGGTGCTGGGATCTGGGAGGGGGTGGCAGGACTGGGAAGAGGCTGCCAGTATGTGCCATGGGGCTGGCTGGGCATGGCACAGGCGCTTAGTGGGGCCAGTGGCTTCGGATGCTCAGCCTGGTTCCCTCGGTCCTGGAGAGCAAACAGGAGAAGAGTTTGAAATAATTTTTTCCTCCAACATGCTGGCTTAAGAGGCTGTATTTATTCACTGAACTTATTTGCTTTCCCGTTTGGAAGCACTCAGCTGCTGTGCTTGCAGGTAGCGAGGAGGAGCTGGCTTGCTGGGAGCTGCCACTCTCCTCTTCCCCCCACGCTACTGGGAGCTGAGATGGGAAGAAAAACACCCATGGGAAGCATGTGCTGAGGCTGTGGGCTGATCTGATGGGCTCTGCATATAGAGAGAGGGGTCAGTCCTGCCTGTCCCAGCTCAGTCCCTAGTCCGGAGCGTTGCTCTGTGCTCTCCAGAGCTATTGGAACCAGTAATACCAGCTATGCTGCACAGCAACTGCAGTCTCCAGCCGGGAGTTGGTCAGTGCGGGACAAACGAAAACACAAGTGCATGGAGAAAACAGCTGTTTATAGGCGTGGGAGTGATGAAAATGTGGATGGACGCAGGGAGGGGAGTCAGGGCTTTCTGCACCTCCTGCCAGGGTTGCTTGCAGGGTCTGAGGCTGCTGCAAGGTGCAAGCGGTTGTAGTTGCGGGCATTTGCTGAGGTTGCACATGGTCGCACGGGGCCACAGGTACAAGCATGGGTACGTGTCCAGACATGGCCTTGAGCACCCTCTGCCCGTGCTGGGAGAGTCTCCGAGGGCTTCACAAATGCAGCATGGTCAGTGCAGAAGATTAGAGCCTCTGGGCAGGGCAAGTCTGTTTTCCTGCATGGACCTGGCTGTCAGGTTGAGCTCCTCATCCTAATGTTGTGGCTCCAGTAAATTCCTGAGAGCTGGAGCAACATGCAGACAGGCAGGAGCACCTGCACGGCAGTGATAACCAAGACATAGCAGGTCAAGGGAGGTTCTCCTGCCCCTCTACTCTGCCTCATTAAGGTCACATCTTGGATATTGTGTCCGGTTCTGGGCTCTCCGGTTCAAGAGAGACAAGAAACTATTGGAGAGAATCCAGCAGAGGCTATGAAGATGCCGAGGGGGCAGGAAAGGCTGAGAGCCCTGGGGCTGTTTAGCTTGTAGAAGAAATGACTGAGAGGGGAGCCATCAGTGCTTATCAATATCTAAGAGGTCAAGAGAATGGGGCCAGACTCTTTTCAGTGGTGCCCAGTGACAGGACAAGGGGCAATGGGCACAAACTGGAACACAGGAGGTTCCATCTGAACATGAGGAAAAAATTCTTTCCTGTGAGGCTGCCAGAGCATGACCCAGGCTGCCCAGAGAGGTTGTGGAGTCTCCTTTTCTGGAGACTTCCAAAACCTGCCTGGACATAATCCTGGGCAGCCTGCTCAGGGTGACCCTGCTTTAGCAGGGGGGGTTGGACGAGATGATGTCCAGGGGTCCATTCCAACCCCTACCATTCTGTGAAGTCTTTGGCAACTTCCAAAATACCTAGTGAAAGGCAGTGGTTGTGGGCAGAACTGTGTGCCACAGCCTTGGGGAGATGGGGTGTGCAGGTCTTGTAGCCCCGTGCAAAGCTGAACAGCTGTCCACAAGCAGAGACTCTGCAAGAATGGCTGTAGAACGTGAGCTGCTGCAAGGAAGGGGGTTTGCAGTGAGTGTGACAACCACCACGTGCTTCCAGCACACCCAAGGTGCTACAGCCAGGAGGGTGCAAGGGGAGGATGCTCTGAAGCCTGGCACCACCCTGGTGTTTGGGATCTCCTCTAAATGTGGGGTGTAAAAAGGCTGAGATGAATCTCAGCATGTGCAAGATGCATCTCACCATGTGCAGAGGTTGGGGTTTCGCACTGCTGGGTGCAGGACTGAGTTTTCAAAAGTCAGCCTGGGCTGGTTTTGACCGTGAAGCACCAAACCTGAGATCTTCTGCTGGAGCCTGATTTTAAAACATGGTGAAACATCCATCCTTCTTGAAACAAAGACTGTTCAGGCAGCCCTGATTTGGGATGCTGGGAAAGGGAGGTGTGTTAAATCGCTGGCCATGCTGGGACAGTTATTTTCCATGTGTGTCCACAAAATTGCTTGTCACAGATTGGCATAAATTCCCAGGGTGACACAGTCGTCCCTTGGTATGCTCAACATTCAGAGAGTCTCCCCAAAGCACCTTTTGGGGAACAGTGTGAGGACTTCAGCATTGGGCAGGTCTGGCTCAGTTTCTCCTCTTGCTTTTTGGAGAGCAAGAGCAGTGCCTGGCTTTATATGGGGCAGCCTGGGGCCAGTGAAATTAATGACTTGACCAGCGAGGAGTTTGCTCCTGTTTGAGCTGAGCTGGGAAACGTCCCTGAGCCCTGGTGCTTCCAGGAGCTGCTGCATCTCCTTTGGACATCGGTGCCTGTCTCCTGGCATCCCTGCTTTCAAGATGAGAGCTGCAGCAGTGCCAGCCACATGTCAAGGGTCACAGGGACTCTGCAGTGAGGGCAAGTGGTGCAAAGAACCCCTAAAACGGCATCTGTCCTGACACCATGGTGATGGGCAGAACACTGACAGAGGTCAGTACAGCTGTGTTCTCATGACTGGGTGCTGAGCCTGCCCTGCTGCTCCTTCAGGCACTGTGGAAGGTGATGGGTAATGGTGGCTCCTGGCAAGGAGCAAAACTGGCTGGAGTTGGGGAGAGGAGGATAAGGAGGGAGAGAGGCTGGAGAGCAGGCATATGAGGGATTGCAAAAGGGGGAAACCACTTGACCTTTTAACCCTCTGTGCCCTGGGATGATGCCAGGCTCTCAAGCTGGAGCATTTGCAAGGGGAAAAGGAGTCCCTTCTTGTGTGTTTTAAATTAAAATGCAACACAAAAAATATCCTGTCAGGGAGGTATGAAAATTTAATCAACACCCAGCACTCTCAGCAGCTTGGTAGCAAGCACAGATCTTAATGCCTCTGCAGCTATTCCTGGTGGCTCCCGGCCGTGCGGGCGAAGCAGGGTGTGCTGCATGCTCAGGGGGGAACAGGCGTTGCCAAAAAGTCCTCGGCACTCGTGGTACCACAGGACGGAGCCCCTTCCCTGCTGCATCTTTCGACACATTGAACGCTGTTTCAAATGCGATTAAGTTAGTGAAGACTTCAGAGAGGAGACTTCAAGTTCCACCCTGAAGGTTTAAAACCTTCTTAACTTTTAAGGAAATTAGCTGGTTTTCCCCTCTGGTGCCCAAGCCAGCAGCTCGCGCGTTGCCAGCTGTGGGTGCTGGAGCCTGTTCCCGATGGGCACGTGTGGCAGCCAACCTGCTTTGCCCTCTTGTCCCTTTGGAAGAAACAGCTCTTTCTCTGCACTCAGCAAAGCCAGACCCTTGCCAGCTTGCCAAATGTTCCTGCTTTCCCCCCCCCCCTTTTCCCTCTGTGTGTGTGCTGAAATGACACAGCAAGAAACAAACTATGTCTGCTGGATCGCCAGTTTTGCAGGAATGTTCTGTCAAAAGCTCCCTGCCCACACCCTCCTCCCTGCCCGCGTGGGAAAGTCTCACTCCTAGAATGTCTGCCAGCAGGATTGGGAAAGCCAAGGGCCAGTGGAGCCACTGGTGTTCCTGCACCAATTCTGCGGCACTGCCCAGCATCTCCAGGCATGAGGAGAGGAGGTGGCAGGAGGTCTTGGTGATGCCTGGCCCCCCATTGCTCATCTTTTTTAATCCCAGGATCTCTAATTTCGTTGGTTAGCTTAGTGCTGGAAATTGTGCTGAGGAGGCTTTGCAAAGCTGTTTCCACACCTCTGTGTTGGTGCATGGGCTACTGTGCATCAGGGCTGTATCGTAGGGGTATTGGGGTAAGCTGGGATCCTTGAGCGAGGTTGTGTACGGGTCTGTTGCCCCAGTGCATTGCAGCTGGAGCTGGAACTGTTCCTGCATCTAGGAAGTATAGAATCATAAAATGATTTGGGTTGGAAGGGACCTTTAAATTTCATCTAGTCCAATCCCCCTGCAGTGAACAGGAACATCTGCAACTAGAGCAGGTTGCTCAGAGCCCCATCCAGCCTCCCCTGGAATTTTTCCAGGGATGGGGCATCGACCACCTCTCTAGGTGACCTATTCCAGTGTCAACCACCCTCAGTGTAAAAAATATCTAGTCTGAATCTTCCCTTTTTTAGTTTAAAACCATCACCCCTTGTCCTGTCACAACAGGCCTTGCTGAAAAGTCTGTCCCCATCTTATAAGCCCATTTAAATACTGAAAGGCTGCAATAAGTGCGTCTTGGAGCCTTCTCTTCTCCAGGCTGAACAACCCCAACTCTCCCAGCCTGGCCTCACAGCAGAGGGGTTCCAGCCCTCGCATCATTGCTGTGGCCTCCTCTGGCCCTGCTCCAACAGGTCCATGTCTCTCCTGTGCTGAGGACTCCAGAGGTGGACCAAGCACTGCAGGGTGGTCTCCCCAGAGCAGAGGGGTAGAGTAATCTCCTTTGATCAAACATATCCTGGGACTCAAGCTGCATCTCTGGGTTGCAATGTTCTCGAAACAAAGCAGGGATCCAGCCTGACAATTACCAAGCCCTGTTGAAAAACAACCCCAAAGCTGATCCCATAAAAACCATGCTCAACCGCAGCGTGCAGGCTCCAGGTCCAGCTGGAAAGGCAGTGATACTGGTCTGTGTCTGAACCTGATGCTGAGGATCTGTGCTGGGGATGCTGGTGATGCCTTAGCCAAGTGCTGGGTCTAATGAAGGCTGCAGAGCTTTGCAAATACTCCAGCAGGAAAAGTTCATCTTGTCTGTGGGGCATTTAAGGGGGTGCTGTTATCTGCTGCTGGGGAAGGTGCAGGGGGTGTCTGGGCAGCAGGAAGGCAGGGATTTTGGAGCAGAAGTTGGGGCAGCTGAGGAGTTGCAGTGAGGGGTGGCTGAGGGGGAGAGGAGGAGGAACATAGGACAGGGACTGTGGATTGATGCTGGGGCATCTGGGTGCAAGTTCTTGGAGGGGAACAGAGAGGTCTACAACACAAATCTTCTAGGGAGCGGCTGAGGGACCTGTGGTTTTTCAGCCCAGGAAAAGGAAGCTCAGGGGAGACCTTTGCATTCTTAACAACTCCCTGGAAGAAGGTTGGAGCCAGGTGGGGTTTGGTCTCTTCTCCCAAGGAACAAATGGTAGGACAAGAGGAAACTGCCTCAAGTTGTGCCAGAGGAGGTTTAGGCTGGACATTAGGAAAATTTTCTTCCCTGAAAGGGTTGTGAAGGGCTGTCCCAGGCTGCCCAGGGCAGTGGTGGAATCTCCATTCCTGGAGGGGATTCAAAGCTGTGTAGATATGATGTTGAGGGACATGGTTTAGTGGTGACCTGGCAGTGCTGGGTTAATGGTTGGACTTGATGATCTTAAAGGTCTCTTTGAACCAAAATGAATCTATGATTCTATAAAAATTGGTCTCCGTGCCTATTTCAGATATTTTGAAAATGTTTGTTTTGTAGTAATGCTTCTAGCAATGCATTTTTTTGCATTCCATTTAGAAAACAGAAAAAAGAAACTTTTGGGTTTTTTTTTTTCACTGTCTCTCTACTCCTTCCCCTTCCCTGCACACACAGACAGATCCAAGCATCATCTTAAAGGTATCTTTCAACCAAACCAATTCTATGATTCTATGCCCAGGTGCTACGGGCTTTGCTGACCTTGCACCCCTCTGCAGGGACTCCTGGCAGTGCTGCAGGCAGGGCATGAGGCAGGAGGTGCCCACCATACCTGGAGACTGCAATATGTGGCCATGGCAGGATGTGTCCCACCGCAAGCCAGCCCCAGCCCTGCAAAGGAAATGTACCTATTTCCTCATTAACCTGATTGGGAAAAGCAAAGCATTTTCATTCAGATCTTGTCCAGCACTGGGGTCACTGATGGATACCAGGCAGGACTGGTGGGGAGTGAAGCATGGCCCTGCGTGCAGGAGATCAAATTACTGCTATTAGCGGGAAGAAAGAGATCTGTTACTGCACTGGGGAGAGCAGCAGCAGGTGTCAAGGTCTTGTGGGAACTGGTGAGGACAGGGAATCTGCTGTAAGGTGTTCTTTTAATTATTTTTTTCCCCTTTTTGCTTGGGTATGGAGATTTTGAGGCTGTTTCTGCTTGGCCTGTGTGTGTTTCTCAGCTGGATGCAGCTGTGGTTTGCAGGGAGGAGCAGGTTGGGGACTGTAAGTGATGCTGAGGAGATGGCATCATCCATGGTGGATGTCACCACCAGCCAAAGCCCATCAGGAGTTGCCAAGCCAAGGATTTGGTGTACAAATCATGGAAGCAGTGGTGTTTTCACATCCACTGTTCCAACAGGTTTGCTCTGCCCCTGCGCTGGTCAGTGAGCCCTCTGGAAGTGCTGAGAAAGGCAGGAACAGCATTTGGGGTAAAGCCTCCTGAGATCCTGGCTTTCTCCATCATCCTCAAGCACCCCTTGCTAGGACTGCAGCTCTGGGTGGACAGACAGACCTCTCCTGCTGAGCCATGGCAGTTGGGACAGTTTGGTCACCCTGTCCCTGCCTGTTTAAGCCTGCCTGCAGTGCAGGCAAAGCTGTGGGTCTCCATGGGGTAGGAGATCCTGGCAGAGGACTGCAATGAGAGCAGGATGGGGCCACCCGTGCTGCTGGAGTTCCAGTGGATTCCCACCCTCCCCATAGCACAGTGTTGCTTTATCCTCTGAGCACATCATGGCCAGTTGGTTACAGTGATGAATGTATATTAACCCAATCTAATTATGTGCCGTTTTGGTCTGGATTCAAATAGAAAACACAGAAGCTCTCTCCTAATGCAGATGGATTTTGAGAGGGGACCTGACTGCCTACGAGGCATCAGTGTGTGCTGTTGATGTTGGCCAAGATGGACGCAGAGGTCTCCAGGATACATCTCCTGCTGGGAAGGGGCAGAAAGCTCCCCTTCTCTCCAGGGAAGGCCTGAAGTGGGAGCCCAGCCCTGTTACTAGACACTGCAGAATCAATGAACAAAGTCCAGCAGCTCCCCATGTCCTGCTGCTCCCTGAAAGAGTAAGGTACCCCCAGTCTTGGTCCCCAGTCCCCCTCCCCAAGCTGGTGGGCAATGAGTGGCCATTAAAGGCACCCTGCATGGTCAGAACATGCTCTCTGTTTATTTTTAGGTAGGAGAGACTGAATTTGTGGGTTTGGGGTGGGTTTTTTCCCTCCCCTTCCCCTATAGCAAAGAAATCTTAAAGTTTCCCATGCGAGTGCAGCCCGAGGGAGGGTACGTGTGGGCTGCAAGCTTGTGCTTTGCATTCGACTAGGGTATATATTTAGATTTCTTTAGATTTCTGGCCCCCTGAGTGAGACCTGCTTTTGCAGCTCCCTGCGCCTTTTCCTGCCCTTTGGAAAAAAAAACCCAAAACAACACAAGAGCTGCCAAAAGAATAACCCTGTGCCAGGGGTTGAGAAGTGGGAGCTGGTGGGAGCTCCTTTGCCGGGTGGGGACCTGCTGTGCTGGCTCCGTTACTCCATGAGGGTCCTGCTCCCACGCCTTGGTGGTGTCATTTATGGGCTTGGAGGCTTTTCTGGCAGCAGGATGAGTTGTGTCCGAGATATGACTGTGATGGTTCAGCTCTGGCTGGGAGTCTCCACCGATACCTTGGTGTGAAAAACATCTTCAGGTGCATAGTCCCTTGGGGAAGCTGTGGTTCTTTAGTCTTTGCTGGCAAGCTCATGTTGGTTGTGTTGGTGTCTTGGGCATGCCTGGAGGCAGTTGTTTGGCAAATACGTTTCTTGGTCTGGAGGCCATGGGAGAGTTTGGGTGGTGGTGGTTTAGGCTGGTGGAGCGCAGAAGGAAAAGGTGGTAGGTTCCACTTAAATATGAGAAGAAACTTCTTCTCAGTGAGGGTAACAGGACACTGGAACGGGCTGCCCAGGGAGGTTGTGGAGTCTCCTTCTCTGGAGATATTCAAAACCCGTCTGGACATGTTCCTGTGTAACCTCATCTAGGTGATCCTGCTCCGGCAGGGGGATTGGACTAGATGATCTTTTGAGGTCCCTTCCAATCCCTGACATTCTGTGATTCTGTGATTCTGTGAAAGGGCAGGGAAGAAGCTACAAAGATCAGGTGTCAGACAACTCCTCTGTTTTCCAAAGACCTTGGGTGAGTGGTGGGACATGGTCTACTGCACAGGGAACCAGGGGCAGGAGCCAGGAATTTCTTCATTAAAGGAGTTGCAGTGCTTGTGTAATTTGGGGATTAAATTCCCTGTGTCTGCCATGACTTCTGCCTATGATAATCTCTTGGTACCTTCAGCAAAGGGGAAAAAACCTTTGGGAAGCCACAGTGAACCAAGGTTATGAACCACTACCTATGGAAGGATATTAAGAACAAGTGGTACTCCAGAGGCATGGGAAAAGGAGCTGCTCAGTCAAGACAATGACATCTTGGTGCCAAAGAAGTTGGGAAGTGCTATGGGAGCCACCAGAAGTTGGCACAGACCTCACGAAGGATGCTCAAGGGGGTAGTGAGCAGTTCCCCACTTCTGCAGATAGAAGCAAGGCCTGGTGAAGTGATGGCTGGGAGATTTGGGCATGGATGGATATTTCACCCTGGCTTTTGGTCAACACAAAGACAGAGCCAACAAAAGGCTGGATAGGGGGAACGAGGACATGACCAGGAGTGCAGCTGATGTGGAAGCCAAGTACTTGAGACCATCATGCCCATCAACCCAGTACTCAGGATGGCTTCCCCTCCCCATCCCCATGCTCGGAGGGAGCTGGCACATGAAATGGCAGGTCTGGTAACAAGTATTTTTAACAACTTCATCGAGTTGGGGGAGGCACCATCTGACTAGAGAATAGCGAATGCGATGCCTATATTTAAAAGTGGGGGGAGGAGGGGAAAGAAAGTAAGGCAGGCAGGAATAGGACTGTAAGCCTGACCTCGATTGCATGCCATTTCAGAACAGATTTGGAAGGCAAAAGAGGAAAATGAATCATGGGTTTGCCAAAGGTAGGTCACACCAGGCTAACCTGGCATCGGAGACCTGGAAACATGTGGAGCTGCTCTTTGTAGTAAAGCTTCTGCTATGGGAAAGTGTTAACGAAGCAGAGAAGAGGGGAAGGAGAAGAGGAGCTCTGTGAGGTTGGCAGGGAGGTGAGTAGCATCAGGATGGTGCTGGATGGTGTTGAGGGGACGTAGTGTCTGGTGGGGTCTCTTGGCGATGAGTCTGGACTTTCCTGCTTCCCAGAGCTGGAGGGATGGAGACTGCCACCCCAGGCTGGAGGAGTTTGAGGGCTGGAGGAAGAGATGTGGGATGCAGTGGGAAATGGAAAGCCATGTGCTTGTTGAGGAACAGCAAGGCTATCTCCTAGGAGCCTAAGTTTTGCTGATTGGGAAGTAGCAGTGTGGAGGAGGAGGGGATAAGGGAGTGAGCACAGGATGGAGGGACCATCATCTCTTGCAGGGATGGAGTGGGACCTATCAGAATCTCTCACTTGGGTTTCCTATGTCTGAGAAGATGAACTGAACTTGGACTGGAGCAGGAAAGATGTATAAAATAGGGAGAGAGTGCCAGTCATGCAAGAGAGAACTGGAGGAACCTTGCTTTGGCTAGCAAAGCAGAGGCTGAGGATGGCCATGCTATCTATAAATACATCAGGATGGGAAATGGGAAAGAGAAGAACTATTTCAGCCAAAGGCCAATGTTGGCAGAAGAACAGAGTGGTATATAAAATGACCACAAATAAATTTAGGCTGAAAATTAGAGAAGCCATTAGGGCATCTACTTGAGAGGCCTTCCAGTGTGAATAGCGAGCTTTTTAGGTAGAGTTGACAAAATCTGGGGGAGATTGTGTGACAGGAGGGGCTCTGGACTCAACAACTATGTGAGACCCTGGCAGTCCTTGTCCTCCCTCCAGCTGGGGAGCATGGTGCATGTCAGAGCAGTGGGGTTGACAGGACACATGGCCAGGCATGGCAGTTCCTTTGGTTTCCTGGGCAGATGTGCTTCAGTTTTGAGAGTGGAGAGATGGGAATACATCCACTTCTGTGTGCGTGTATGTACGCACACTGTTCCATGCACTGATGTCCTGCTGCACTAGATGCTTTGTAGTCATGTTCTCCACCCCAGGCTAGAGAAGCAGTGGAAGATGCAGAACCTGTGAAACGCCAAACTCCTTGTGTTTCCTAAACAAAGCCTTTTGTCCCTCTGACTCTGATCTCTTCAGCCTGGGTGCTACAAAGGTACTGGAGCAACTCTTCTGCTCCTTGGGGAATAAAAGGGCAAATTTTGGCAGTTGGAGAGGCCGAGCAGGTACAAGCTGACAAACTGAAGCCACTGCAGCTTGGCTGGGCATCACCAGCTCCTGGTTTTGTAGGGACTGTTGGGATGTGCCATGGGAAATTTTATCTTGAGGCTAGGACATCCCAGAAAAGCTGGCACCAGCCAAGGGGACCCATGTTACTGCTCAGCACAGGAATATTCCTGGGGCTGCTGGCATCAGCCCAGGTGGCTGGAACCATCTCTGAGATGGTGTGGCCAGTGGTATGTCCTTGTGTACGTGGTGCCCATGACCACAGCTCTTCATCCCCTTCCCTGCCCTGGCAGTGTCCCTTCTGGAGCTGTTGAGTGCTAATGGTGCTGGGCAAGTAACCCCCTAACCCCTCTGAAATATCTCTAATCCCCTTTACCTCTATCCCCATGGGAGCTGGGTACCCAAATGCATGTAGAATTCAGGATTGCAGACAGCCCCTTCCATCAGGGTGCTGCCAAGCCTGTGCTTCAGGTTCCTGGGGTGAAGATCCTCAGTGCCACCAGCTTTCCTGTGCCTGCAATGGAGTAGGAAGAGGTGGTCTGGGAGCTGCTGCTGCTGGTATCACTGGGGAAATTGTCCTCTGCTTCATCATCTCATTCCTGTATCCCTCTCTGTCTCCTGCTGAGCATTACTGAAGAGGAAAAGGCCAAAGGAGGGGTGCTGATGGCCCAGCCCTGAGGGAAGATGTCACCTTCACCTGTAGGAAATGAGCTCATTTGTTTTGTATCCTCTGTGCCAAGTACCTTGGGGAAAACCCGTGGTTTTTAAGCAGGATCCAGTTTCAAAGGTGGGCAATGCTGGCACAGGTGGCATGTATGCAATGGCATCTCAATTGGGAACTGAAGCCCAGCCAGGCTTGGGCTGAGGACTTCCATGATGCCTTGAAGACTAATGGCAAGGCAAATGGTGCTGTTAGAGCAGAGCACTGTGGCCTGGGTGTCTCTGGAGGGTGGTGATGAGTGTTGCTGTATGGGATTCCCATGCATCATTCCCACCTCCCTGTGCTTGCCTCTCTCATGGCACTGAGGAAGGCAGCTGGTGGTGGACCGGGGTTCTTGAAAGGTGCAGAACCTCGAGAAGATGGACATGGTTTCCCCGGTGCCAAAGAAGGAGGGCAGTTAGTCTTTCCAGATGCTTTGTCCAACCTCAAAGCCCTCATTGCTGCTGTGTGCCAAGTGCTCCTCGGCACTGGGGTTTCTGCCCACAACATCCCCTTCCCAGTGCTGTGGTAGATGCCTGCAGCAGGATGCGCTAGTGTCACCCTTCCTGCCTTGGGCTCAATGTCAGGGTGGTGGATGAGGTTCCCACTAGTGCCTTGGTCACCAGAGGAAGGCTCCAGCACGGTGGCTTTCTCTACCCCTTGAAAATGTGCTTCTCCCCTGGCAGAGCCTGGTCTTCGCTCCTGCACTGGCCGACTGGGAGACATGGTGCCAATGACTCAGACGAAGATGAGGGCTTAATTAGCACGGGGAGAGGGGGGAAGAGAGAGAAAAGAGAAAGAGCCTTTCATTGCAACAAGATTGATACCACCTCCCCCAGTCAGTCACGTTCTGCTGCATCACCCTCCAGCCTGGCGTCATGGGCATACATGACAGTGCCTGACACTGGAGGACAAATGGGGCCTGGGAAGTGGTTGTGAGGGACAGAGGGGCACTGCTTTATTAAAAACCTCAGTGAATAACTGTCTGGAGGTACCGAGCAGGACTTGCCAGCAGTCTTTTTAGCTCTCAGGCTTTGCTCTGTGGTTAGAACTCCTCTTCGCTCTCAGCTCCTTGGGGCTGGAGGAACACACCCAGGGTGGGAGGGTATCTGTGAGGTTTTAGAAATGATGCCATCAGCAAAACGCCCATTTGAAGGTCTGGGGCTTGTCTGCACCAGCCCCTTTCCCACTGTGTATGGAAGGACAATCATCATCTGCCTTTTCTTTAGCTACCAGCTTCTCTAGCCCTAAGGCACTTAATAAATCTTTCCCTCAACCTGTGCTGTGCTCAGCAGGTCCTGCTGCTGTGGGGCTGCTTTGCTCTGTCTTGGTGGGAAGCGCAGGGGACAGCTGAATCAAGCTGCTGGAGGGGACACGCTCAGGGTGGCCCCTGTGCCCTCAGCACCCTGATTTTGGGCTGCAGGGTCCTGCATCTCCAACTATACCACTGTCGCACAGCCCCTGCATCCGTGCAGGGGTGGTAGGAGGAAGCAGAGGAGAGCAGTCCTGCCTGATGAGGGCTGGAGACCACGGAGGAGAGCATGGCTGGGGCAGGATCACAGAATGGTTTGGGTTGGAAGGGACCATGAAGATCATCTAGTTCCAATCCCTCCTGCCATGAGCAGGGACATGCTGAGGGGCATCAGGGCACCTCTGGTTGGGAGCTCCCCAGCAGACATGCCTGCCTGTATAGGCAGCACCCAGTGCCCATCTAGGCTTGGCCACATTGCCTGAGGAGACTGGTGTAGTGAGCCTGGAGGGAGAATCACCACCCTCCCTCTGCCCCAGGTGCTGGTGTTGAAGATAAAGTCACACATGTTTTTTCTTTCCCCTCCAGACCAATGATGCCTTAGGAGCCACCTGGAACTGGCTGTACTTCATCCCTCTCATCATCATTGGATCCTTCTTTGTCCTCAACCTTGTCCTGGGAGTGCTGTCAGGGTAAGCGAGATGCTGTCCTTCCCCTCCAGGCCATGATCATTGCACATCTCAGAGCCCCAGGGTTGGCCCCTGGTACTGCTGTGGCCCCCAAGACCCCAGTAGCTGGTTCCCCCCATCCCCTCCACACCTGCCTGCCCCACAGCAAGGGATCGCTCCCCAGCTCGGCTCAGCTAATTTGCTCCGTGGGGAGCTGGGAAAGGGGCAGCCTTGAAAATGCTTTCTTGTTGTTTCACCTGGCTGAAGAGCTCGTGGTTTTGGTCACCCCATGGCTTTGGTCACCCGTGAGAAATAGTCATTGTTGATCTTCTGGCTGCTTGGGATCTGCTGGAAAGGAGAGGCATGGGGAGGCCTTATGGAAATGTGTTTGAGTCTGGGATGTGTTTGTAGTGGGGTGTGCATTTGCTGGCTGATGGAGTGTGATGGCCATGGGTTGGGATGGGTTTGGGAGTAATGCAGGGCACCTCCATGCTGTGTGGGCCATGAAGGATGCACACTGGTGAGGGTAGGGGTGCCTGGAGTGAATGTGGACAAGATGGGGATGTAAGGACAACACAGCTGTCACCGCTCTGCTTACGCTGGGGGTAAGGAGGTTTTAATCCAATCCATTAAGCTGGGTTTGGAGAGAAAAAGGCTTCTTGTCTCCATGACAATGAACTGTGGTTGCATCAGCACACCCTCAACTGCTGGTAGGGGTTGGTGCATGGGGAGAGCATGCCCTCTCCTGCACTGGAAGCAGCAGGTGGGCTACTCTGACCTTGCCACAGGTGGCAGTGGGGGGGGGACCTGTGCCCACAGCAGGTCATTTTTTTCCAAATTGCCCATCATTACAAACAATAAAAGCCACCATAGCACTGGTTGGGCTAGCTGGAAAGCCCTTAGATACAGGGATCTGTGAGGAGACTGGCCTTTGTAATTTCTGTCACTGTCCCGAGTGTCCTCTGAGTTAAAGTGTGATGGTGGTGGTTTCAGGAGAGCTTCTGGAGTGGCAGGCTGGGCTTCAGAGTCTGGTATTTGGATGAATTTCCCCAGCTCTCAGTCTGTGGTCTGATTGAGTCCAGGAGCTCTGGGGACAGGCTACAGGAAGGGCCTCCTTGCAGGGAGGAAGCTCTTCCAGAAGATGAAGATGTTCAAGCAATGTTGGGTGGCTTTTGCATTTCTTATGCCACATCCTGGGAGTTTCAGCAAAGTCCAACTGGGCATCAATGTCAAGCAGGAGCTTTGCTACAAAAGCTCAGAGAAAGGCAAGTCAGGAAGCTGAGGGCTAGGCAGCTGGAAAAGCTCATTATCACAGTGTTTAATCACGCCAATGTAGTGTGCTGTGTGGACACCGAGGCCTTTGGTGCTGGTGTGATGCTGAGAGCAGCCTGAGGACAGAGCAAGGTATCACTCTGGCCTGCAAGCCAGCCACTGGCTGGAGGACCACAGGATGGCTGGTGGAATGCCCAGCCCATGACCTGGTCCACACTTTGTCTTTGTCTGTGCCGGGACTGTGTGAGGCAGCAGTTTCCATGCCCACCCAATTGGATGCAGTTGTCTCGGGCTCTTCCCAGGCACTGGTTGGCATTTCGACTGTTTGTTTATCGCTAATAGGGTTTGTATCAAGGAAGGATGCAAGTGGGTGGGTGGCCTAATTGGCAATGGAGATGCTCTCGTGGTGTGCCAGATACCTAGGGAAAAGCGCGACTGCTCAGCTCCCCGGAGGGCTGAGTGAGGTGAGCGGAGGCGGCGAGCTGGGCTGTGCCACCCAATGCCAAGGCCACCACATCTGTCCTCCTGCCTGGCCATGACTCAGGCATCCTCTGTGGCTTAGTGGATGCAGGATCTCGGCGGTGGTGAAGCATCCTCTTGCCAGAGCCGTGGAGGTAGAAGGTACCTCTGCATGTAAACAAGGTATGTCCTTGAATGTAGTAAGAAGAGCTTTGTTCTTTGCTTTGCTTGCTTAGTTTTTATTGGCTTTAGTGCTTCTCACAATCCTCTTGTCATGGTAGAGAGCACTTGGCTCTGCTGCAGGAGGGGAAGGAGTGGCCTTTGCATCCCCCAGCCTCTGCCCTAGATGGGCAGACAGGGCCTGGCTGGGTCCTCCTGGCTGGGCTGAGCTGGGAGGAGAAGGTCACTTTAGGGATGAGCTCCATGGAAACGTCTCTATGCAAAGGAAACCTTTTCCCAGCATTATGGCACTGCTCTGGGGAAGGCATGCAGCTGTGCCCAGCTAGCTGAAATCATGGTTGCTCTGCTACCTCGAGGCACAATGGAGAGCTGTGAGCCCTGGTAGACTGCTTGCAGAAACCTGGACCCACATTGCTTGCAAACTATACCATCTGCACCAGTGAATAACGAGGTCCGCTTGGGATTTCCAGCCTTCTCAAAGTTCACGCTCACAAGCTGCTGCAGAGCTGCCTCTCTGCCCTCACTTCATCTTGACAGCGGTTTTCTTTGGGGAGACAATCAAAGACCTGAGGCGGGTCCTGAATGTGAAGAGGCTGCAGGAAGACATTTGTATGTTTAACTTGCTGCCATCAGAAGTTTGACGGAGCCCAGATTTAGCAATCTTCTGGTTGTGATGCGCATGTCTCCCAACAGTCAGTTCCCCAACTGTTAAGCTGAGGCATGACCTCTGTGATGTAAACAGCCTGGATCCATCTGCTCCTAAGCACAAAGTATGTGGGAGAGGAAAAGAAATTATTTCCATCATACCAAGGCTCCTTGATTTTTCTCTCTAAATACTAACGCACACACATGCACTGGAATTGCATGCAACGCTATTAAGAGGAGATGGAGTCACTCCAGGCAGGGGCTTGGAGAACCAGTTCTTCTGGGGCTTTGGCATTTATTACTGTGTCTATTAACATCCCCCCTCTATGGGTGCAATTATGGATCAATTAATTCTAACTGAAAGCAGGCAAGAAAAAAAAAAATTGGCCCTGTTCCTCTTTGAAAGCAGGTATGAAGCCCAAGGAGATGTGACTGCTCAGCTTTTAAAGCTACACAAGTTCCTGAAATAATCCTGGCAGAAGAGAGTCAGTGGGAGCGAGTGAGGATGGAGCTTCAGCTGAAACACCCTGTTTTCTACCACGTGGCAGCTGGTGGATTTGGGAGCTTGGGAAGATGCTGAGACTTGTATCAAGTGTTGCCTGCTGGTGTTCTGTAGCTTGAGGTTGGTGTCATCCAGCACCCTGCTGTGGTGGGGCAAGGTTCACCCACATCTCTGCACCTCTTCACAGGGAGAACCACTGTAATGCAGAGAGAGAATTGCATGTTGCAGCCATCTCTGGTGTGGGATGCGTAGGAGAGGTGGCTGGGACCTCCTCCCACCCTGTGGCTGATGGCCCGTTGTGGGCAGTGCCCTGCAGCTGGTCAGCTTTGGGTCAGGGAGAAGCAAAAGTTGCCCGTGACCCATGCTGGAGATTTGCAAAGGTTTCCTCTCCCTTCTTAGTGAAATGAGTGTTTCCTTCTGTTCAGTGGTTTCTCATGTAAAACAATCTGGATCTATGTGTTCCTGCTGCATCTTCAGAGCAGCAGAGACTGGGTGAGAGCCGTACTGGCCGGTGCCCACTGCCCATAGCATGCACGGTGCCACAGCAGCAGTAATGCCATCCCAGTAATGACTACAGCTTACCTGTCTGAGCCACTGCAGAGGTCCTGCTGCTTTGCTCCTCCTGGCAAGAACATGGTTTATGTCTAGCTTGTTGCTGGGAGCAAGAAGATGAAAGAGTAAAGGTAAAAAGTAAGCCATACTTCGAAGTAGAACGTTGCCAATCCATGCAGAGTTTCTGATACCAGGCTATGTTTTGACTCTTTTCCATCTCCTTTTCCTCAGCACCTGCAGTACAGCCCTCCTCCATTCATTGCAGCATCTGTACTCCTGTTGATGTAGACCTGTAGACCTAGTGGACGCCTTTCCCCTGCCCAGTCGCATAGTTTCAGCCCCTTTCCAGGGTGACAAAGCTGCTGTAACCACTGGTATTCGTGGTCTACAGCAATAACTGAGTGGGTGCAGAGTGGAAGGGGATGCTGACCGACCCGGAAAAGCTTGGTGATCGGGTCTGCCAAGGAGAAGACCTCTGGAAACTGATGGCAGAACAAGAAGTTGAGCACAATGGCAAGAAAAAAATGAAATCCATCTGGCTCGTACCAAACAAGAGAGTAATTTAAATCATCCTAATTGCTTTCCACTCATCCTGGTGATGTTAAGTCTTTTCTTCCTTTAAGTCTTTTCTGCCCCCCACCCCCAGCTCTTGCACTAAGCCTTTGAAAGAAACGACTAATGTTATAATTAAAGGATCAATTTGGCAAGATTTCTTTGTCTTAAGATCTTCTTTCTTTCAGGTTGGGTTAGTGCTGCATTCCCCGTCTCTGGAGAGTTTTCTTCAGCTCCTTCAGGAGCCTTCTGTACCATCTCTGAAATCTTTTCGCTTTACTTAATTTGAATTTTTTTTCCCACCCAATTTTGAGGCATAACAAACGATGAATAAAATTAAGTTTTATAGGAATTAATAATAAGGGCGCTGAAGGAACAAGTGTGCATTTTCAATGGAGGCAGGAGGGCTTTTTTGCTGGCTCTACACAAAACCTGGGCCCCATGCGTTTGAGCTGGACAAGGTGATTTGAAGCCAAAAACACTGGGAAGAGGATTAATGTCTTGGAGGTAGGTGATTTGGGGAAGGCAGGGGAAGGCAGGGAGACACGTCACCTCAGTGGAGAGATCATGAGGGATAGCAAGATGCCAACAAACATGCCCAAAATGTATTGCATTAGAAGTGTGAAAGCTTGGAAGCACTTTTTGGTTTGAGTTTTTTTATTATCCTTTAATGGTTGTATCATCTCATGGAGTGGCTTGGATGAGATGTAAAATGGCTGCGCTGCTGATGTGTTTGGGGATTCACTAGTTAGAACCACTTTTGAATGGAGTATGAGTGTAATGGGAAGAGGGGCTGTGATGCCTCCTGCCAGGTCCCTCAGCACCATCATGGGATGCATGTTGGTCAGGCTATGTTTGGCAAGAAACAGTCACGCTTGTCACATTGTTCTGGGGAAGCTCTTGTCATCATTGTGGTATTTGAACATGAGTGAAGCAAAGGAGCCTTTGTGATCTTCATCTATATTCAGCAGCCAGGTGGGCATCCATATTCAATGAGTGACTCTCTGCCTTGCTCTGCTGTACCACCTTTCTGCGGAGGGCCTCCAAGCCCTTTGTAAACAAGCCACCTGACAAGGGGCGCGTGTGCCTGGGGTGCCGTATCCCCCAGTTCTACGGGGAATAACGGCTCCTTCTTACAGCCAGCTGGGCAGGATTAAAAAAAATCCACAACAAAGAGACAGCTCGGTGGCTTTTGCCTTTGATTTCTTTCTGCAGATTATTTGCCAGCATGTTTCAACTGCTTCAAATTTGCTCTTACTCATCCCTCCTTGCAAATCTGCTCTGTGGAATGCCTGTTGTCTGAGGACTGTGGGTGAAAGGGCTCGGTTTTGATCCTCTCGACAAACACTTGGCAGATAGTTCTTGCTCACAGATTGCTTTTCATAGAATCCTAGACTAGTTTGGGTTGGAAGGGACCTTCAAAGGTCATCTAGTCCAACCCCCCTGCAGTGAGCAGGGGCATCTGTAACTAGAGCAGATTGATCAGCTTTTGGAGTTATTTGTTCCAGATCCTCGTAATTTCTGTCATCCTGGTTAATGACAGCAATTTTATTGCCATAGCTGCAGCTCTTTGACTCGGCAAATGGCTTTGGAGGTGCCCAGTTCCCCCATGACCAGCTGCATCCTTGCAAGGAGATGCTGGGTACTTGGGTGCAGTAGATGGGGTGCCCCAGATGAATCATGTAGTGTTATCAGTTCTTTGTACATTGTGGGTGGCTGTTTGTTTGTTTTGCAGTGGCTGAGCGGCATATCTTGCAGATGCATTGTGGGTTCCACACTTGATGGTTCGTTCTGAATTCATTGTATTTGTGTGTTGAAGGCATCAGTTAGAGTGCTTGGACATTTCTGGGAAGTTAATGTGATGAAATGTTGAAATTTGGTGATTTTTTTTTCCTGTGCTGTAACTCAACCTGCAATACCAGCTGCACACCTTTTACCTGCAGGTTGCAGGTGAAAGAGGGACTATAAAACTGTTCTCCGCTTCCAGGGCTACAAAGATGCTGAGGGGACTGGAGCATCTCTGTGCCAAGAAAAGGCTGAGAGCCCTGAGGCTGTTTAGCTGGAGAAGAGAAGACTGAGAGAGGATCTTCTCAATGCTTATCAATATCTAAAGGGTGGGGTTCAAGGGGATGGGGCCAGACTCTTTTCAGTGGTGCCCAGCAACAGGACAAGGCACAAACTGGAATCCAGAAGGTTCCACCTGAGCATAAGGAAAAAATTCTTTCCTGTGAGGGGTGACGGAGCCTGGAATAGGCTGCCAAGAGAAGTTGTGGAGTCTCCTTCTCTGGATGCTTTCAAAACCCACCTGGACATAACCTGCCCTAGATGAACCTGCTTTAGCAGAGGGGTGGACTACATGATCTCCAGAGGTCACTTCCATTCCCTACCAGTCTGTGATTCTGTGACACAGAGGGTAAAAACTGGAGCATAGCAGGGAAGGGAGGAGTGACATTTGCCCAGCACTGCATGAGCCAGTGGGAGTGATTGTGAACAAAGCCTGGGGCTCTTGAAGCAGTGAAGCTGCACTGCTCATACCAGCACTGCCTGATAAGGCGAAATAAAATCCAGAGCTTCCATCTCTGCTTCTTGCTGCCAGAGCTACCAGACTCTTGGCCACCTTTATGTAACTTTCTTGCAGCATGGGCTGACTGCTATGGCTGCCTTTGATACAACATTGCAAACAAACTTCTCTGAGCTTTGGGGACAGAGATGCAAACCTCAGTGTTGCTACCCTTGAAAAAACGTTGATAAGAAATGGGGATTACTGGAGAGAAGGTAGGTATTTAAAGTCCTTGCTGTTCAGTGGGCTATGTTCCCCATCATCAGATGCAAAGTCTGTGTTCTCTTGTGTTTCTCACTGTTGTGAGTCATTTCAGTGTCTCCATTGCTGCTCTGGGTCTCCATCATGGGTCTTTGTGTTGTCATTGTCTGTCCCTTCTGCCTCTATATTTGTTCACCTCTCTTTTTAGTGTGGGGTTTCAATACAAACTGGCCTGATGAGCTCTTTCTGAATTGTTCATGCTGTTTGGTATCAATTCTGTCTAATACAAGCCCCTTTAGGAGCTGGTGGAAGTAACAGAAGTCAGTGAGTACCTATAATAAAATCTGATTTAAATCAGTCATAAAATCATAGAACACCAGGTTTGAAGGGACGTTAAGGATCATTTCGTCCAACCTTTCCTGACAAAAGCACAGTCTAGACAAGATGGTCCAGCACCTCATCCAGCCAAATCTTAAAAATGTCCAGTGTTGGGGAATCCACCACTTCCCTGGGGAGATTATCCTAGTGGCTGGTTGTTCTCGTTTTGAAAAGTTTTCTTCTTGTGTCCAACTGGAATCTCCCTAGGAGTAACTTGTACCTCTTATTCCTCATCTTCTCCATGGGACTTCTTGTAAAAAGGGAGTGGCAACTTTATAGCCACTCTTTAAATTGTGGAACATGGAGATAAGGTCTCCCTTAAGTCTTTGTTTCTCAAGGCTGAATGAACTCAGTTCTCTCAGCCTTTCCTTGTATGTCAGCTTCCCAGTCCTTTGACCATTCGTGGCCACTTTCTGGGACCTCTCCAGCCTGTCCACATCTTTTTCTGTAGCAGGGACCAAATCTGAACACTGTATTTCAGGTATGACCTGACAAGGACTGAGTAGAGTGGGATAATGGCTCTTTATCTCTGATGGTGATGCTCTTGTTGATACAACTCAGCATCCCATTGGTTTTCTTCCATGGCTGCTGCAACACACTGTTCACTCTGAGCTTGCTGTCCACTAGTACTGCCAGCTCTCTTTCCACAGATCTACTCTCCAGCCAGGTAGATCCTAGCCTGTGCTGCACTCCTGGATTATGTTTTCCCAGATGCAAGACCGTACACTTGTCCTTGTTGAACTTCATCAGGTTCTTGTTAGCCCACTCCTCCGGCCTATCCAGGCCTTTCTGCAGAGTGCCTCTCCATTCCAAAGTGTCCACTTCTCCACTCAGTTTGGTATCATCAGCAAACTTCATGAGGGTGCACTTGATCTCATCATTCAGATCACTTATGAAGATCTTAAATAGCATTGAGCCCAGTATCAATCCCTGGGGGACCACACTTATGACAGGTTGCCAGTTTGAAAAGGAACTATTTACCACCACCTGTCAGCCAGATCCTCACCCACTGCATGGACCACTTATCTAGACCATAACACATCAGCTTCTCTAGGAGGAGGCTATGGGAAACCATATTGAAAGCCCTGAAGAAGTCTAGGTGGACAATCACAAGCTCTCTCTAAGGTAGAAGGCAACCATCAGTATCTGTCCCTTCTTAAATGGGACAGTGATGTAATGAGTAATCTGAGGGCTGGTATCTCCCATCTTCTTCCCATTTTACTGTTTGATGTCGCCAACAGCTTGTCAGCTTCTCATTCCCCAACTTGTGTCTCTGCCAGTGATCTATAAATGTCTTCTCTTTAGCATTGTTAGCTGTACACTCTGCTTCTTGATGCAGCTTTGTCACAATGTGGTAAACACATAACTCTTGCCAAAGTACACAGGGACAATCAAAAGCTAATGGCCACCGCTAAAAGAGAATACAAGAAATAGTATGGTTTTGTTTTCCTATTTTTTTTTATTCTTTCTTTTCAGCAATTAGTGCTTCATGGGAAGACTTTCTTGAGACAGTCCAGCTTTGTCAGGGAATCTTAGAATCATAGACTCGTTTGTGTTGGAAGGGACCTTTAAATGGCACCTAGTCCAACCCCCCTGCAGTGAGCATCTTCAACTAGATGATGTTGCTCAGAGCTCCATCCAACCTGATCTTGAATCTTCTCTGAGTTTTTCTAGCAATTCAAGTAAACTTAAATCAAGCCATTACCCTTCTCCAAAAAACTTTTTGCCTCCCTCAGAGCAGACCTATGAAGCACATTGTCCCTCTGTAGAGGTTTTGGTACCTTTTGGACACCCCGCTGTCGGTTCAGTGCAATAATCCCAGTCTGCAATGCCAGTTCTGCCATGCCTGCTTGCCACTGTCTGTTTTAAGTTGAAGCGCCAGGTTACAGACTGCACAGTTAGTTCAACATTGGTCTTACATTAGTTCCTTTACACCTCTTGGGTAAATACCATCTGATTCCCCTGGTTTGCAACTGTCTCATCTGTGTTTTCCAAACCGTCTGTTGTCAGTTCTGTCCCATAACCTTCTCTGACACCCTTCTGGAGTTGAAGGCAGTTTTTCCCTAAATTGTGGTGCTTGAACCTGAAGCACAGCCGTGAGCTGAGACCTTGAGAGTACTGAGGAGAACAGCAGTCTTACCTGATGGCTTACAGATGGTGTTCCATTATATATATGGGTTTTTTTCTTGCAGCAGCATGGTACTGCTGCCTCATCCTCAGCATGTAATCTAGTACTTCTCCTCTTCCCACCCCATCCTTTCTGCTGCCTTGTATCACTTCGAGACCCGTTTGGTAATTGGTTTGTTGGAAGCACCTTTGCTTTATTGTAACTGGTTTGTTGGTAGAAAAAGGCAGTGAACAGATGAGTTTAAAGATGGTTGGCTTGTTGTTTCAAAGCATGGAAGCCACGATATTGATGTGATCAGCATGATATACCCACTATGGACTCAAAGAAGCAAGAAAGGAGAAAAGTGGGTTGTGGCATCTGTGATATTTTTTCTTTCTTAACTGGTTTTTGGTTGTTGATTTTCTTGTGGTGTTTTTTTCTATTTGTTTGTTTCTGGTTTGTTTGTTTTTTGAAAATGGCAGCCCATTTTCCAGCTGGATGCTTCCACATGGGCTCTTCTCCCTTTAAAGCCAGTCCTGGGCTCTCCAGTCCTTTGAGCAGAGCACAACAATGTAGTAAAAGCATCACTGCCCTGGTGCAAGCAAGGTTGTGAGGGCCTGGGAAGGAAGGTGGCTGAGTGTGGTGGTGTCCCCCAAGGTATCCTGCAGGGAGCAGAGATCCTCTCAGGCCACGTGAGGGGAATAGTAATGCTGTAGAGGAGAATTTGCAGGCAGAGGAGGAGCACAAACCGTCTGTGCTCCAGTCACCCCGGCAGGCTGGGCATGGCATGCGGATGTATGGTGCCCTTGCGTGCAGGTGGACAGATGGCACACTGCTCCCCAGCTCTCACCACGACCTTCAATTGCCTCTATTGCTCGCTGCATGCCTTTGGTTTTATGAGGCCAGGTCGGGAAGGGCAGCAACGTTAAAGGGTTGACACGAGTGGAGCTCAGCTATTGTGGGAGGATGTTTCCATGCTTGAAGCATCAGGATTTGGGGCTAGGAGACCCAGGTGGACAAACAGAGGTGTTGCCGGTAGGAACTCTACTATCTGATGGGGTCCTCTGAGCCCCCTTGCAGGGACCCCATGGGGCAACACAGCCCTGGGCTCTTTGCAAGGCAAAATTGGGCCATTCCTGGTGATGTAACCCAAACACATCAGGGAGCAGAGCCCTTCAATGGGAGGCAGGAACCTGGCTCTCTGGGTGATGCGATGTGATGCTGCCCTGCCTGCGACTTGGAGCCTTTCCAAGTGGCTGTCAGTCACCATTGCTGGCCCTGTTCTCACTCACATACAGTATTATCTCTACCCGCTGCTGCAAATTGTCTCTGAGCAATCCTTGATCTGTCAGCATCGCCTACCCACTCTCAGATGTCACCAGCCCCCGCTGCTGCCCTGCTCAGTAACGTGTGTCTCTGAAATATAATAATTCATTAAGTTGAGCCTAACTTTTTTTCTTTTTCCCTCCTCTCTCTGCCACCCTTTCCTCCTTCTAATGGACAGAAGCAATTAAGCTCCATTAAGGATCAAGCATGTGGGAAGTGTCTCCCTTGGAGATGCAGTTGCATGGGCCTTGTCCCTGGATTTGTGTGGCACCAGCTTCTTGTAAATTAGGGCTCTGTGAACAAACAGTTGGGTAAGGGAGAAGTGGTGCTCAATGCGGGGGACACTGGAAAAGATGCTCCTGTTCCCTTCTCTGGGAAAAGGTGGTTTGGGGCTCAGCTAATCTTTTTGGCTGGGTTTCATTGTGGACACACGATGACAACTTCTCTTGTCATACAACAAAAAGAGACACTGACCTCAGCAAAGGAGGAGCTGGAAGACAGAGGGATGGGCAAGAGAGGTGGCAAAGAGGGGCCAGATTCCCAGCTAGTGTGGAAGGTTTCCAGGTGCTCCCAGTCACAGAATGTATCTGCAGGGTCCCACTGTCAGAGTTCTGCCAAGGAGCTGGCTGGCATAGGGTTGTGGCCTGTGGGGCAGAGGTTCAGCACATGGGAGGACCAGTGGACCAACCCAGAGGGAGAGAAGCCACTAACCCTGGCTGCAAACGGCAGCTTCTCATTTCTTGACATCCCAAATTTGCTAACAAAGGCCAGTGAGGGATGATGGCACAGCCAAAAAAGGCTCTGCCTTTCCTCCAGCTAGGGCAAGGAGGGGTTTTGGCATGGCATGCCCAAAACTGAGAGCGCGTTTCACTGTTGGCTGTGGGAGGCCCTTCCTTCTCCCCCGTCTCCTCCCGCCCTCCTTCCCTCTACTTAGGCTACTTTTCTCTTCCTTGCCTTTTGTTCTCTCCCTGTTCCCTGCCCTATGAAGAAAGTCTCATTTCAGTCTGAAAGCCAGTGCTGGAGGGGGAGAGCCATTTGATGCTTAATGCCAGAGCGGTAGGAAATTTCACTTTCCTGGGGTGGAATTAAAAGCGCTTGAATTGTCTGGGCATCTTAAACAAGAGATGCAGGGAACATTCAAGGTTTTTCACACAAACACACACGCGCACACACACATGCGAAAGCCCACACAGCATTAAGGGTGTAATAGCTCAGCTTGGGTAATACACTTGAACTCTCTCTGCAGCAGACAGACCAATTCTTTCAGTTCTTTTGAATTTATTTATTTTTTTTGAGGCTGGAGATTGCTGCTAGTCTCCAAGGAGAGAGACATTTGTCTTGCAGAGAAAACAGTGCCATTTGTTCTTCAGAATCATGCTTCCCTTGGAGCAGCCTGGGACAGGGAGGGGGCTGAGGACATGGGCTGGTTTCCTCTGTGCATCTGGGGCTCTGCAGCTGCAGAGTTTCAGAGATGGGACAGGGAGCTGCAGCCAGCAGATAGCATCCCCCTGATGGTGTTGCAGGGAAGGAAGGATGTGCTGGGGGGATGTCTGATGTGTGGGATGCTCCCTGCGCGGAAATGCGATCACCAATAGAGCTATAACATGGGAGTTGAGGTGCTCTAGGTACACGACATATGCAAACACAGGGTGTGGGACTTCCTAGAGACAGATCCAGCTGTGTTACGTCTTACATATAACCCATGGCATGGGTGGGAGGTTGCCGACATCGCCACCTCTGTGTTTCCCGCCAAATATTCCCATTTCTCTGTGTGTATGTGTGTGTGGTGGCTTTTGCACGCACACTTAGGGCCTCAGGAGCTTCTTCATACAGGGTGGGGGAAAAACCTGCATGAGTTTTCTGCATGTGGCCACAGGTGTGTGTAAACTAGACAGCAGACAAGGCATGGTCTTCTGTTTTACTCTCCCATGAGAAGGCATCTTTGCACGGCTCTGGGCTGGGCTCTAGGTGAGATCCTATGTCTTATGTACTGACGAATATGGTTATGTGTATGCTTAGGGGTGAATGCGGATGCTGGTATCTCTGTGCACCATGTGTGTTAGAGGCCGCATGAGCAGTGGGCACGACGTTAGCTCTGGCCAGTGTGGCTCAGCATTTGACATGCCCTTGCCTACACAGAGCCCGTACGGTGCTGCCCACCTCCCAGCCTGCTGCAGAGCTGCACCAAGATGTTGTCCTCCTCTGGACTGGTCATCACACCTGCACAGTACATGTGAGACATTGAAGTCCAGAGAAGGACAACAGAGATGTCTCAAGTCCTGGGAAAGTACTCTGAGGAGAGGCTGGAAAGGATTCAGAGGAGGAGATAAAGGCATGGGACAGGACCTCCCCTCCTCCATCCCCTTGTTGCCTCCCCACAGTGCCCAGTTTTTATTTCCTGGAGAGACACACAGAAGCTGAGCTGGTTCTGAAGTGGGGTGGCCTTGGGAGCATATTTCCCAGACAACAGTGGCTCCCACCTGGGGCATGCAGGCTGAGTGACTGAGCAGAGGCTTTGCTCACGTGCATCTGTGCCTTTTCTCCTGCAAAGAAGCCTCTCCTCTCTGATCGTTCACCTATCCCCTGGCCGTGCTTTAGCTGGGGATGGCCCTGCATCTCCCCAACATGCACCAGCAGCCCTTGGCTCATGCTCATCCTTGGTCCCTGCCTCCCCTCCCAGCCCTCTGTGCACCTCACTGTCCCTGGCCATGTTCTAACCACCCCTCTTTGCCCTTCCCCAGGGAGTTTGCCAAAGAGCGTGAGCGAGTGGAGAACCGCCGAGCCTTCATGAAGCTGCGGCGCCAGCAGCAGATCGAGCGGGAGCTCAATGGCTACCGGGCCTGGATAGACAAAGCAGGTAAAGGCTGGTGGGCTGGGGAGGTTCCCGGGGGGTCAATGGGCACCACAGGCTGCTGGTCATGCAGACTGGTGGGGATGGGAGGGGATCTCTGGGCATCATCCAGTGCAACCCCAAAGTTACACAGCTGCTCTCATGGTGTTGTTGGATGCATGAGTGAGCTTGGCCTGAGATGATGTGATGGTCTGGCTGGGCTACAAGCAAGGACATCGCCAACAGCTGATGAAACCTCACGTTCTGTGTCATGAAACCGTCATATTTTAAACATGAGGCATGTCACATTTCCAGGGGAGGCTGTGAGTGTCACAGCTGTGAGTTTTGCTCTGTGATGGTTTCCTTTCTCTTGACACTTACTGCAGTCCTCTAAGTGGTGGGAAAGTAGAGCAGTGAACAGTGACAGTGATGGAGACAGTGAATGGCTTTCCAGCTAAACCTGCTCCTGGAGCAGTGTGGAGCAGATGTACTCACTAGTTCCCACCTTGGGGCTCCTGGACCTGGGCAAGGGCTGGGGATGCTGGAGGTTTCCAAGTTTCTTGCTGATACTGAGCCAGATGTGACATCCTGTGGCTGTTGGTCCCTGAACTGCCACAACCCATGTCCTTGCTTGCCCCTCTTGGGGTCGGGTCAGTGCATTCAGCTCTGGGAAGGGAAGGTTTACACTTTTTTCTATAGCTTTCAGACTTTAGTCCTGGGTTGAGATGTTGAGCCCCAGATCTGTCTACAATATTCAGCTTCTTTAGTGGGGTTAATTACAGTGGAGGAAGAAGGGTTGATTACAAGTAATTTTTCTTTCTAATGCGATGTGTGGTAGCTGCCACCCTCCAGAATTTGCTTTCAGACACTTGACCAATGTTTAACAAGAGTTTGCAACCTAGAGCAGCCACCTCCAGGCTGGGTAAAGTGCTTAGGTACAAGCCAGTGAGGTGTGATGTGTTCATCCAATGGTGTCACATCTCCTGATGCTGAACTGTGTGTTTTGTGTAGAGGAAGTCATGCTGGCTGAAGAGAACAAAAATTCTGGGACCTCAGCCTTAGAAGGTAAGACAAGCAATGCTTTGCCTGAAAATCTGCCTGTCCTTCCTTCTGCCTGCCTGTAGCTGGAGGCTGAAACCCTCCAGCTGTGATGGGAGGTCTCAGAATGCCCCAGTGGGGTCTGCAGCCCAAGCGAAGGGTGTGAGGAGTGGATTGACAGCATAAACTCTGAGAGAATGTGGGGGCCAGGAGATGTCTGGTCCCACATGGGATAGCTCTGAACTAGGGTCACCTGAGTATCTCTATCCTGTTCCCAGGTGTGAGTTAGCTAAGTACTGATCATCAGGTACTGGTCCAGTGAGCTGGATACCAGCAGAATTGGGCCACTGCATCCCCAACACCCATTCCTCTTCCCTTCCTAGTGCTCAGGCGAGCTACCATCAAAAGGAACCGGACGGATGCCATGAACCGTGACTCGAGTGATGAACACTGTGTTGATATCTCCTCTGTGGGCGAGCGGAGGCTGGCGCAGAGAAGACCTCTTCATCCAACCTTGGGTCAGTGCAGTTTGGAGCTTGCTTCCCCAAAACCTCTGCCAGCTTATTGAGTTCCCAAGGTCATACCCTGGAGAATGTCACAGATCAGCCATCTCTGCTAGTTTGGCAGCAAAGGGGACAAACCACCTGCTGTCCCCTGTGCCACATAAAAACTATTCGAACAAGTCCTGTCCCATAAGAGCAGTGTCTGTGAACCATCTGTCCCATCTTATGTTGCAGGGAAGCCTGAAGCACCCAACTCCCCTTCTTACCTTGACTGGGACACCCAAAACTCCTTCTCCCCTCTCTTTTTCCCTTAGGTAACCCCTTGAGTCACTCAGGCCTCAAAGGTGCCAGAGTGGATGGTGCCTCTTACTTACGACACAAGGAGCGACTCCTGCGCATCTCCGTTCGCCACATGGTGAAATCCCAGGTCTTCTACTGGATTGTCTTGAGCCTGGTGGCTCTCAACACTGCCTGCGTGGCCATCGTCCATCACAACCAGCCAGCCTGGCTCACCCACTTCCTCTGTGAGTCCCTGGGCTTTATGTAGGTGTGAGAGTGCTGAGTGAGCAGGTAAAACCTCCTGCAACCTTCTTATCTCCACTGGCCAAAGGTTGCAACATGCCCTCACTCCTTGCCCCAGGCCATGTGGGGATGAACACCACCAGAGTCATGCTGATATGGAGCTGGGTGGGGCATAACCTGAACTACATTCACTGTTGATAACAAAGGACCGTGTACAGCAATTTAATTCAGCTTTGCTCTTGGCCCTGTGGCCAGTGATGGCTGTCTCAGCCCTGTGGAGGAGTTTTACTGGCCTTATGCCCTTCCAGTCCAATGTGCTTGTCAAGAAAGAGAAACAAACTGCAGGTCTCCATTGGGTTTATCCTAAAATTGTGAACAGTAGTGATGGAAAGCTTGCTGGAGATCCATCTTTGAATGCCCACAAGCAATTGCTGGAGAGACATGAGTTTGAAGGAATGGGGCTGGTCATGGGAGAACCCCCTGGTTAAAGTTTTGGTGCAGAGCATGGCATGGAGATACCAAGCTTGAAAACAGTTGCTGGAGCATCCCCCAGCCCACCATGGGCTGTGGTACAAGGTCAGGTCTTCAGGGCAGTACACTCATGTCTATTCTAGCATGGTGCTAACTGCAGAGCAGCGTGGTCATGTGTGTGAGCTGGCTTGTGTGTTGCTCCTGAGCTGCTGCAGTAGGTGCTGTCTTCTCAGCCATGTTATTCTTGCTCACATTGAAAATGTCCCTGTTGAGCCCAGGCCTGCCCAAATCTGCATTAACATGCTCAGGCCTGCCAGGATCCCAGCATGCCACGGTGTGGTACAGCAGCTGGTCGTGGTGAGAAGCATCTTTTGGACAAGGTGAAGAGCCAGATTCTTGCTTGTTAATGTTCATGAAATAGCTGGAGAAGCTTTTTACTGGCTCTTGGCTGTTGGACTTGGTTTCCTTGGCCAATATCCAGCCATGCAATGATTTAAATCCAGGTTGCTAATATTCCCCTACAGTGTTGTGTGGTTAATGTCTGCAAACACCTCAACCACTGACGTATAATGCTAAAGAGATGCTCTGCTCCAGGCCAGCCATCTCTGGTCTTCTCAAACCCCTGGGACACTGGTGCACCTATCCTGGAAGATTAACTTCTGCAGTTGTTGCTCTGTTATATACAATTTAGGTCCTTGTAGACAAGCTTCCCTCATACCAAACCCTGAGATCTGGGGGAAGCAGTGTGATTCTCTACTTGTCCTAATTCTGCGATGTGTTATGTGGGCTATGGGTGGATGCATGCAGAATGTTCCTGACAGCTTGGTGCCTCAAGGGTAACACATTTGGGGTTTCTCTTTCAGACTATGCAGAGTTCCTGTTTCTTGGGCTCTTCCTCCTGGAGATGTCCTTAAAGATGTATGGGATGGGGCCGCGCCTTTACTTCCATTCTTCATTCAACTGCTTTGACTGTGGGGTAAGCAGCCCCAGAGATGCTGTGAATGAAAGGGGAGATGTTTGGCAGGTATCTGCAGCACAAGCTACCAAGGAAGAGAATGGGATGACCCTCACAGTGGGCAGGGGAACCCTTGCTTCCAGGACATCCTGCCTGTGCCAGACCAAGGCAGCAGGTCTTGGGCAGAGTGGTGAATGGCTCGTCTTCGGGCATGTGAGGGTTTCCTACAACGGCCCATCCTGAGCCTGTCTTTGACTCATGGCTGTGTCTGCTTCTCAGGTCACAGTGGGAAGCATCTTTGAAGTTGTTTGGGCTATCTTCAGGCCAGGAACCTCTTTTGGGATCAGTGTCCTTCGAGCCCTTCGTCTCCTGCGAATATTTAAAATAACCAAGTGCGTACCAACCATCCATGCCTGTCATCCTTCATCTCGGACTGTGGCTGCAGCCCAGATCCAGTTGCTCCTGCTGTCCTGTTGGCATCACTGTGAGTGCTCTAGCACTGTCTCTGTTTTCTAGGTACTGGGCATCACTGAGGAATTTGGTGGTGTCACTGATGAGTTCCATGAAGTCTATTATCAGCCTGCTCTTCCTCCTCTTCCTCTTCATTGTAGTCTTTGCCCTGTTGGGAATGCAGCTATTTGGAGGCAGGTAGGTTGTTTTAGGTCTGAGGAAAAGAATTTCTTGGTGTTAAAGCTCTTTTAGGTGCCTAGGAAGACAGTAGCCTTGCCCCTCTGCCTGCTGCTAACAGTCGTATCTCTCCCATTCCAAAGTCCCTGCTTGGGCAGGTGCCTCTGGGCTATTTGAGTTCTTCTGTCCAGGATATCTTTTGGATTCTGGCACCAAATGCTCAGGAGACCTTCCTTAAAGTGGGGAAAAGTCCTCCTAAGCACAAGAGAGCTGATAGTACAGCAGTTAGGAGTCTGATGACCTTGGTACTCCAGCACATTTATGTCCTCCTGGTTTCACTTCCAGGTTTAACTTCATCGATGGGACACCATCAGCCAACTTTGACACTTTCCCTGCAGCCATCATGACCGTATTCCAGGTAGGAGCTGGACTGCAAGGGGACACAACCAAAGGGACTTGGGACTCTCTGCTCACTCCTTCCTGGCTGGAAGGGGATCTTTAAAAGAGTTCCCCTCCATCATATTAGGATATAACTTGCTTCCTCCCTCTCCTCCTATATAACAAGAGAGAAACTCTTCCATCTTCCATTATGCAAAGTGAAGGAGTTTCAAAACTCTTCTGAGGACACCTGAATCCTCAGCAGTATCTGACATAATCTCCCAATCTCCCTCAAGGGCTGCAGCTGTAGAGTTGGGTTATCCACTGCACAAAGTCTCTATGCTTGGCTCCTGTGTATTGGTAGGATATCGAGAGGGCTGTCCAGGTGATGAGAAGGTGCAGGTGATAGATCTGTTGACTTGCTTTACTGCAGATCCTGACGGGTGAGGACTGGAATGAGGTGATGTACAACGGCATCCGCTCCCAGGGAGGTGTTCGCTCAGGCATGTGGTCCTCCATCTATTTCATCGTCCTCACCTTGTTTGGAAACTGTATCCACCTGGCTGCTGTGCTTTTAGGGGAGACAGACCTGTCTTATCCGCCTCTCAAGTGGCATCCCCCTCCTCATCCACTGCTCCTTCCTCCTCTCCCAATTGAGGGAGACCCATCACACATGCAGTAGCCCTGGATATCCCAAACAAGAGAAGAAGCGGTCTGGAGATGCACTGAGGACTGTATATATGGGTTGGGTGAGGAGTTTGTCACTTCGGCTGCTCCTCACTGATCTGGTGAGGAGCTATCAGGGCCACCCTTCCCTAGTGTCTGCAGACACCCATGTCCTTAACATGTGCCTTGTGCATCCTTAGCTGCTCGCAGATACTCTGCTGAATGTGTTCTTGGCCATTGCAGTGGACAACCTGGCCAATGCTCAGGAGCTCACCAAGGTACGTCCTGGTTGCTTCTCTTTCTTCTCTTGCTGGTGTGAAGATAGTGAAGGATGGGGCCAGCAGAAAAGGCATGGGGTGCACTGCCTGTGACTGTCCTACTCCAGAGCTGGGGCCACCCTGTCCCTTAGCTCAGCCTACCTTGAAAAAAAGGTCAGGTCAAATGGGAAATGGGGACTTTTCCTCCAGGAGGGTAGGTAGGGTGCTTCCCTGAAACACAAACCCATATTGCTGGGCAAAGCCAGTTAGACTTTGATTCAGGAAAGTGCTAAAACCTACCAGTCTTGTGTCTCTCCAGGAGCACCCACGCTTCCCATCAAGTGCAGCTCAACTCTTTCTCCACTTAAGCTTCCCAGTTTTGTTTGCCTCCAGTCAGATTGAGATAACCCTCATCTATCTGATGGAGTCTGATGTGGGGACAATTATTTGCCCAAGCACACTGGAGATGCAGAGCGGGAAGCACTTTCCAGTGATGTCAATATTTATTCCCCTTGTGCCCACAGGGCAGTGGATGTGATTTAGGACACAATTTAGGATGGTGCTTGAGAAGGTTATTGAGCTTAGCTTGTTTTTAAGACCATGCTGGGAAATGTTTGGGGAATGATGAAATTTTGGGGCACCATCTAGCTAATGGTGAGTAGTTGAGAGCTGCAAGGGTCGTTGCTGCTCCTTGGAGGGGACTAGTGATCCCTTAGTGCCTGTTTTATTTTGCAGAGCCCGTGCCTATTACTCAGATCCTTGGGGTTTACTGAAAGGCTTCCATGCCAATGTAAATCTGACCCATTATCAAGCAAACAAAAGGGGGCAGGGTGCTCATTTGCCTGAGGGGTGCATGGGGGGTCCCTGTCCTCCTGCAGCGGGTGCAAGTGGAACTTCCAGGCTGCTGCTGGGGTGAGAAGGGTGGGGGAGCCCTGCTGTGTACCCGCAGCATTAATTAAGGGAGCAATGAGTTTTTGAAAAGGCTGAATGCACACTAATGATTCCTAATGACATTTTTTGCTCCAGAGACACAACCATACTCATTAAAGCAATATGTCTCTGCTGGGGTCATTCATGGATGCCTTGCCTCCTACTCCATCTGGGGGATGCCTGTCTCGCCCCTGTGGCTGTGAATAAGGGAGGGCTGAGCTTGGGTTACACCGTCTGGGGCTGTTCTAGCGTGCACAGCCCGGCTCTTGCCTGGAGTGGGCTGGGTTCACTTATTTAGGTAGCGCTGACGCCTTTACTAAGATCTGGCGTAGTGGGAAAGTGGCATCCCCATAATAAAATAAAGGCTATCTCTGGAAATATGGGTGCCTGCTCCCCTTTTCACCCACACACCTTGGTATCTGAGGTAGCCCCACGCATCCCTTGCTGCCTCCAATGGCTGCACCTTCCCTTGAAACCCCAGCGTCCCACTGAGCAACGTCCCTCTTTCCTCTACAGGATGAGCAGGAGGAAGAGGAGGCCTTTAACCAGAAGCATGCCCTTCAGAAAGCCAAAGAAGTCAGCCCTATGTCTGCCCCAAATATGCCTGCTATCGAGTGAGTGACCCCCCCACTGCTGCCCTGGTGTCCCCCTGAGCCCATCTGGGCTTCTCAGAAGGGTGAAAAGTGGAGGTGGAGCCTGGCATGGCTGGTCATGGGGCTGCTGCAAGAAAAAGGGGTCCCTGCATGGGGTAACTACCTCTCTGGGTGTCTTTCTGAGGATGGATGGAGATCTAGGAATTTGCTCCCTAGAAGCAGTAGTGCTTTCAGAGAGGTGTCGGAGTGAGGAGGACCTGGGGTTGCCCACCCCTGAACCAAGCAACAGCCTCAGTGCTTGAGCATGACAGAAATCCTCTAAAAGAGGTTTTCTGCCCCAAATGTACAGCTCAAGCACTCAGGGCTGCTGCTAGGGGTGGGAAGGGGGCTGGGGAGGAGGAACGTATCTCAAGATTTCTTGAGGAGGGGTGATATTTGTTCCTGGGGAGTGTTTCTTGGTGGTAGAGCTGCAGGAGAGCAGCCAGGGTTAGGGGAGAAGGGAACAGTGGTGTCACAAATCTCCCCCAGGCTCCTTCCATGGTGGTGAATGCAGTTACGGGAGATGGAGCAGGTTTGTGAAACCACATTTGATTGTACAGAAACTTGATTTGGGCAAGAAAAAAAAGCCCCAAACCACATAAACCCCTAGCATGGTGTTAAGGAGCCTTGTCTCTGTGTTTCAGCAGAAGAAAATTCTGTTTTTTCCTTTCTAGGCATCTTTTTTCCCTTTATTTTGCAGTGTCATATGGTCTAAATCACAGAAAACTTTCAAAGTCAACATTGGAACAAGATGTTTTGATTTGTTTCCCAAAACAGTACATTTCAGTACGGCTGAAAGGATTATTTTTCTTTCTTTTTTTATAGAATCCCTTCCCAGGGAATTTTAGGTTTCGTTATGCTTTGAAACCCAGCCAAGCTCGTACATGGCAGAATCTCTTGCAGATTTGCCGAGAGGAACCTCTGTCTTCAGACAAGCCCTGATCTGGGGGGGTTGGAGGCAGCACTGGGAACGGCTTGCTCTTTGGTTTGACAGTAGTGGAATGTGAAGGTCTGGCATCCTGCAGTCATGACCTCTGGGTTTAGGGGCAGCGGGAGCTGGGGGTACTTGTGAGCCCTGTCTGGTCTCCCAGCAGCTGAAGATATCACCCAGGTTTGCGGCTGATGGGATGTTCATATTAAAGTTGTGCCTGGCCAAGTACTTATGGGGGTTTATGGCAGAGTCTGTGAGTTGTAACCATCTCTGGCTACTAGTGCGAATGTGTCACACAAAGTGAGGGAATAGAGGGATTTAGGCTGCAGAAAAGATAGAATGGATAGATAGGGGAGAGGAAGAGGAGGAGATGGACTATATTAGGGCACTAAAGGATTTGCCCACACTGCACATCCCTGCCAGAGTTTTCTAGCCATTGCCAGATACAGCTGGTTAAGGAAAGAGATCTCTTCAACCTTTTGTCGTTGTTCTAATGGCAGTGAAGTGGGAGGTATTGAGATTTGCAGATCTTTTTTCCAGCTCTTCCCTCTCATCAGGATGGATAGTGTCAGGGGCAGGGAAGGGAGTGTGATGCCGTGGAGGTGACTATCTCCTGCATCAGGGCTGACGTGCTTTTGGTGGTCCCATGCTGATGACAGCAGCCAGGGAGGGATGGTGAGGACATTGCAGCAAGGGACAAGCCAGAGCAGAGTCGGTCTCGAAGGGCTCTTACTCAGAGTGGCAAAGCCAAGCCCATCTCTGTGTTTGGGTGTGTGCAGACACAGATGGCTTCATTTCTATGTGGGTACCCAGCACAGGCAGGTTTGGTACACACGTTCCTGCCTGCGGAGAGGTCCGGTGGTGCTCGTGGATGAGTGCTCCCACGTGGCCAGGTTGGCGTGGGTGGCTGTGGTGCCGATTGGAGTATTGTATTTGTACATGGGTGCCGGCAGTGCAGATGGCTCGGGGCTGCTTGGCAAGTGGGCGGCCAGATGGACGCATGCAGATGCTGTCATGTGTTGGTGCCTAACGTGGTGCGTGGATGCCTTTGAAGGCTTGGCCACTTGCTGCGGGTGCCTGCAACTCACTCTCTGCCTTGAGTGTGGCACTGGCTTGTTCCCGTGCCACATAAGGAGGCAATTGCCAGCGTGATTAAATCACCCAGGGTATCGCCTATGTGAACTCTGCAGGCACAGGGGCTCTTGGTCCTGTGCAGTTGGAGTATGTTTGCTTGCATGTCCTGCAAGACGCAGACATGGCATTTGCAAAAAAGCAAGAACCTGTAAATCCCTGTATGCACATTTACAAATGCTCATGGCTGTTTGCTTGGAGCGATATGAATCTGAATCTTTTCTGTGCTGATACAAAGGATAAAGTCTCAAATCTCTCCAGCTGCCTGAAGTTGGTGGGGGCTGAAGGGCACTGACAGTCCTGTTAAGGTTCTCTGTGTCCAGACTCCTCAGGTGACAGCAGCTCTGGGGCATCTCAGCCTTGGGCTCGTGCCTTGCATCTGCTGGGGAGCTTCATGTTCCCCTCTGTGATCTCAGGGCAGCATCAACCCATGGTGATGGCTCTGAGCAGCTCTGGGCTGGGCTGATGCATCACTTCCCCTTTCAAATTGCCACATGTTGCTTGGGAGAAGTGAATTTGGAGCAGGTTGAAAGAGTTGTTCAATATCCAAGGATGTACTGAGGTTTCTGAGGGGCTACAGCCTGCACTGCTCTCCCCATGCCACTGCTGCACGGTTGGCTGGGGCTGAGAAGGCTCCATGGCCACCACGAGATGGATCACAGAGTGTAAGTGTGAGCACGGGCAACCTTGCAGGCAGCTGGTGTGTGAGTGTGCACGTGTAGGGTGTTCACTGCTGGCTGCTGCACCCCAGCATCCCAGCATCCCATGGGCAAAGAGATGCCAGGTTCCTGAGGTGGGGGGACATCTTCTTGCGCTGCCCACATGAGTCAAAGGAGGGGTGAAGGGGGGATTGAACCCGTTTGTTTTTCCTCCCCAGAAGAGACAGGCGAAGGAGACACCACATGTCGATGTGGGAGCCACGCAGCAGCCACCTGTATGTGGGCCGCGGGGGCGCGTGTCTGTCTGTGGCTCCTGTGCTTTCTGTGCATCTGTCAGTGGGGCCAGGGCACACCCTGCTCCCCTCCAGCCCCCTTGGCCAGGCGAGGGGGGTCACGTGTGCCTGCCTGTTTTCAGTGTGCTCCTTTGCACCCCTGCTTGTGTGCACTCGTGGTTCTGTGCGTTCCAACCTCCCTGTGCGTGTTGGTGCGTGTCGCTCCTCTGGGGTGAGCAGTGTACGTACACGTGTGTGGTCGTGGGTGTTTCCGTGTGCCAAGGTGTGTTGGAAAGGGCACGTCTGTCTTCTCTAGGGAGTTTGTGTGGGGATTTATGGCACTGCAAAGGTTTCAGGGCATCATCTAGACCTCCCTAGAGCAAACCTGTGGGAACATAGAGGAGCCCAGTAAAGCTCCTTTCCCTGCAGACAGCAGAAACAGCTGGTCCCCAAGCCTCCATGCAGGCTTCCTACCTGGGCTGTGCTGGGCAAGGGACTGTCTTGGCTGAGCATAGCTCAGCAGAGGCAGGGAGAGGACCTCCTGCACCTGGTGACATTCTCCATTGCAAGTCGTAGAATAGAATCACAGAATGGTTTGGGTTGGAAGGGACCTTTAAAGGCCATCTAGTCCAACCGCCCTGCAGTGAGAAGGGACATCTGCAACTAGAGCAGGTTGCTCAGATCCCTGTCCAACCTCATCTGGAATTTTTCCAGGGATAGGGCATTGACCAGCTCTCTGGGCAACCTGGGCCAGTGTCTCACCACCCTCAGCATAAAAGAATTCTTCCTTCTATCTAGTCTAAATCCCCCCTCTTTTAGTTTAAAACCATCACCCCTTCTCCTGTTACAACAGGCCCTGCTAAAAAGTTCATCCCCATCTTTCCTATAGGTCCCCTTCAAGGCCACAAAAAGGTCTCCCCAGAGCCTTCTCTTCTCCAGGCTGAACAACCCCAACTCTCTCAGCCTGGCCCCACAGCAGAGGGGTTTCAGCCCTTTGAACATTTTTGTGGCCCATCTTGGGCCACATGTCTTGGTGAGCCACTGCTCATTCAAAAAGGCAGGTCTTAGACCTGGCATCTTTTCCCACTTACTCACAATCGTGCCCCATCCCGTCAGGACTTCCATCCTTGCCACCAAGCAGGCTCTTATGTCAGAGTCCCCTGCACCATCATTTGTACCATTAGGGCATTGCTGGTCCAAAAAGAAGCCTGGCTCCAAGGAGCTGGAGATGCAAAGACAGCCCCAGTGCAAGGAGGGATCCCCGGCTGTAGCAAGAGGGCATTGCCCATATTTAAAAAGGTGTCCCCAGGCAATCATGCAAGAGGAAGGTGGTCACTGCTTGACTGAGATATGGCAAGCTGGCGTCCACTCTGCTCCCAGTGAGCTGGGGATGCTGCCTAAAAGCTTCAGGGCAACTGCAAGGCTTCTGAGGCTTGTTCTCCATCAGCCTGATGTCTTCTGAAGAGGCAGAAGTACAGTCTCAGCCCTGTTTCCAGCTTCTGCCAGCAGCAGAGGGATGTTGGAGGGGTGGGGTCAAAGCAGGAGCCCAGCCTGTAGCCCTGGGGATGGCATTTCCTTCTCCCTGAGATTCCCAGATTAAATCCAGGGTGGGTGCTTCACTTGGAGGGGGTGCAGCTGGGACACCAACCCCTTGCTGTCCCCCATTGCAGGCGGGAGCGTCGCCGGCGGCACCACATGTCGGTGTGGGAGCAGCGCACCAGCCAGCTGCGCCGGCACATGCAGATGTCCAGCCAGGAGGGCATCAACAAGGACGAGCCACCCCTCATCAATCCCCACGCCAGCATCTTTCGCAGGAAGAAACCAGGGGATGGTGTCACCCTGGAGAAATGTGCTGAGGAGCAGGGTGGCAAGGGTGAGCGGCCACCAGCCGAGGGACCTGAGCAGCCAGCCCCAGGAGCCAACCCTGGCAGTGGTGAAGACAGGAGGAGCCCATCGCCCCGGGTCAAGCGAGACAAGGAGTCTTGGCACCAAAAATCCTGCCATGGGAACTGTGAGCCAAGCGAGCAGGATGGGGCAGGAGGAGGCATTGAGGATAGGGCCAGGATGAGGCAGAGCCAGCGGCGCAGCCGGCACCGCAGAGCCCGGATAGAGGGGAAGGAACCAGCTGGTGCCCTGGGAAGCTGCTCGGCCAGCCAGGAGATGGGTCTGGAGGAGACCAGCCCCACAGAGGGGGCTCAGGATGGGGACCGGCGTGGGGCCACAGCAGAGGCACTGATACAGGGGGAGCCGGAGGCGAGTGGGGAGCCCATCAGGTTGGTACCTGGGGAAAGCATCTTGTAGTTCCCACAGCCCCTTATCCTTCCCCTTATCTTCTAGCACCTCTTCTTCTCCTGCATCCCTCCTGCAGGACAAATGGACTCCCTGCTGGTGATGCCGAGCTGGTCAGGACTGCCAAGGAGGGGAGCCCCCCACAAGCAGCACCTGAGCCCCACCAGGGGAAGATGGGCACCCTGGCAGAACAGGACTGCAGCAGCCCGGACACTAGTGAGCAAGCACTGCTAGAGGACAGCCGCACCGTCAGCCGGAGCGAGCCTGACCTCTCCTCCATCACTCCCAACACTGAGAAGGTCACGGAGAGCACCGCCATCATGATTGATGTCCACGACTCCACTGTGGTACAGAGTGAGGATCCGTCTCTCTTTCCTGAGCCCTTCTCCCAGCCCTCAAGGACCCTGCAAGGATGGGGAGCCGCTTGCATGGCTTTTCCTATCTGTATCCATCAACTGGGGAGGCTTTCCTTGCTGCTCCCTGCAGAACCTCCCTCCAGCACCCCGGTTCTGCAGGGTAGCTCAAACACAATGCTGATGTGACACCTGGGGAGCTTCTCCCTTTCTCACCTCCTTCCCACCCCCCTTCCACTGCCCCTTTGGCTGATCCCTCCTTCCCCCTTCCTCCTCTCGCCTGGGCAGAACACTTGCATCCCTTGTTTTTCCTAACACATCTGCAGCCTCCATCTGGCTCACTGCCACTCAAACCACTTAGCAGCATCCTCGCTGTCAAGATGAGACGCTTTAAACAGCGTTATTAATTAAACAGCACCACAAAACCTGGCCTTGTTAAAACCCCTTTTGTCTGCTCCATCCTGGTAGCTCATGTCTTTTCTTCCCTTCTGGTCCCTCTCCCCATAACATCACAGGGATGCAAAGCAAAAACTGTGGGGGGGGTGCACATGCTTGGGTAGCAGGGACACCCCAGAGTGCTGCCTGGGTGCAAGACCAGGCAAAGGCTCTCGCTTTCCTACAGTTAGCAACAAGACAGACGGTGAAGCCAGCCCCTTAAAGGTGTCCGAGACCAAAGAGGATGAGGAGGAGATGGAGAAGAAGAAGCGAAAGAAGGAGAAAAGTGAGACTGGCAAAGCGATGGTGCCACACAGTTCCATGTTCATCTTCAGCACCACCAACCCGTGAGACATTTTTCAGAGTGTAGGAGCTTGGGACTGGGGAGGGCTGTGGGGGGAAGGACCTAGACATCCCTGAAAATAAGGAATCCCTTTGGAAAAGGGGCTGAGTATCTCCCAAGCAGCCTAGATAACCAGCTATGGTGGTCCCTAAGCCCCAGCAGCGCCCTCCCTCTGTGTCAGCCACTCTCATGATTTTCTCTCCTGCCTCCTGATTGCTAGCTCTGATTTTTATTCAGTGCTTGTTACATTTTTCTGCAGTTTTCTGCTCCTCATAGCTCTTGCCCAGTTCCAGCAAACTGAAAGAAGAAGCATCTTCATTTTTTAGGGACTCTCCTTGGCTGGTTGTGGGGTGTCTGTGGGGCTGGGACAACTGAGCAAAGTGGTCAGCAAGCCCAAACCACCCCTGGGCTCCCCTATTTTACTCCTTAGATTTTGCTGCTCATTTTCTGCCCTGGAAGCCAGTGGTGTGGGATGGATTTTGCATGTGGGCCATGCCAGGGGCTCACAGGTTGGGGTGTGGGCTGTCTCCCCACAGGGTGCGGAGGGCTTGCCACTACATTGTGAACCTGCGCTACTTTGAGATGTGCATCCTTCTGGTGATCGCCGCCAGCAGCATCGCCCTCGCAGCCGAGGATCCTGTCCTCACCAACTCCGACCGCAACAAAGTGATTGCAAACCTCCCCTGCTCCCCCCATCCTGCAGGCAGAGATCCTGTAGGATTTTAGCTTTCACGGTGGGGCATGTGAGACACAGATCAGGGCAGCTGGTGGCAGTGCTTGAACCGTACCTTGGGGTCTGGCTTCTTCACCATCACCTTTCTTTATAAATCCTGGAAATCTGTCTCATACACAAGGTTTAGAGCCTGGGGAGCAGATCGGGGTGACTTGTCAACAGTAAAGTAGCTTAAACTGGGGAGATACTGGTGTGCACAGGAACTGATATGGAGGAGCATGACTCTGACTCACATATGATTTCAGAGCTGCTTGCACCATGCATAAAAGATGTTTCTCTCCTGCCTGCCCAGGCTGGGTTTATGGCTGTCCTGAACTCTTAGGGAACAGGCTGGGTTTGGGGCAAGCAAACCAACCATCTGTCTGCACCTAAGTTGGGTGAGCCCTGGTGTGGGGTGCTAACTGGGTCTGGGTGGGCACCAGTGAGCCCGTTTTCTTGGCAGTGGCTGCAAAGCATCTGTGCCCTCTCTCTGCAGGTCCTGAGGTATTTCGACTATGTCTTCACCGGTGTCTTCACCTTTGAGATGGTTATCAAGGTAAGAGGCCTTGTGAGCTGGCTGCACTGGGAATGCTGTGTCCTGCATCCAGGTGGAAAATAGCTCCATTTTATGGTTCTGGTCCTAAATTTGGATGATGGAGACTTTAAAGCGGTGGGAGTTGAGAATGCTCAGCACTGCTTCTATCAGTCTCCAGGGTCCCAAAATATGATGCTTGTTGATATATATCTGGTGTGCAGGGACAGGTCTGCTGCTCTCCAGTGATGTCCCTGTTCCCAGTACATCACAACTGTGTCTGCCAAACTTCTCATTCCCTGCCTATTCTTCTCGCCGTTTCCCCCCTGCAGATGATCGATCAGGGCTTGATCCTGCAGGATGGCTCCTACTTCCGAGACCTCTGGAACATCCTGGATTTCATCGTGGTGGTGGGAGCACTGGTGGCTTTTGCCTTGGCGTAAGTGGCTGTTGTCCTTGTCCGCTCTTTGCTTTCCTTGGCCAAGGTGGGAGGAGGATGCAACTGTTTGTTATGGCTACTAGGCCCTGATATTTTTTAAAAAATTTCTTTGCACCCTTCTGCTCTGCTCCTGGGATAGCTCCTGGAAGCAGTGCATGGCTGTTCCAGAGATGTATTTCTCTTTGTCAAAAGCTTGTGAACAAGTGGGCAGGAGCAAAACAAGGCAAACTGGAGATGGTGAGAAGAGGTTGGTGGTGAAAGTGGACTTGAAAGAGGGCAGAAGGTGCTGTTAGAGAGGGAAAGAGGCCTAAGGGTGTCGGAGCTGGAGTTGTACACTTGCAATGCATCCCAGAGCAGCAGCCTGCCAGGTGAAACTGCCCTCTGAACATGCTTTTGCTAGAAATGGTATCACTGGCCGGTGGCTTTTCCTGTGCTCCAAGGGGTGGAACATTGTCCCAGAGCCATTCAGGGATGGGGATGAGGCCAGTAAGGTTTGTGCATCCTCTACCTCATCACTCTGAGGCTGGGTGATGGTTGATTGCTCTGCAGTGTGTCCCCGCTGAGCATCGCCTTGCAGTTGAGCTCTGGTATCGAGCTTGTGGCAACTGCGGATCCTCCTCTGCAGGGTGGCTTGATGTCTGTGGTGCCTGTGGAGGGCAGGAGCATCCAGAGATGAGTTTCATGCTGCTCTGCCCTCCTCCATGTTGCTGATTGGGGCAAGTGGTGCAGCGTGAGCACAGGGAAGGGAAGCGCTGATACCCAGAGAATGGGTGCCAAGGTGATGCTCGCAGACAAGTGGCACCCTCTGGTCCCCATGGCAGTAGTGCCCCATTGGTGCTGAAGAGGAAGAGGAGAAGAGAGGAAAGGCTCATGCTCTTTTGTCATGCTGTTGTTCTCTCTTTGTGCCTTTGACACTGGCGGTGGTGGCGTTAGCGCCGGTAAGAAGGGAGGGCCTTGCAGCCGTTCAGACTGAAGCCGTGTCCTTGTCCACAGCTCAGGTACCGTGCAAGGCTCTTGGGGTGGCTGGATCTGAGCCCCAGGGTTGCTTGATGTATTGCAGCCCATAATCCATCCCTCCCATCTCAGCCCAGGATGGGCAGGAGCTCCTTCCCCTTGCTCTCACCCACTTTCACTGTCCCTGGCTCGTTGCTTTTGCCTTCCTCACCCTACTCATCCCCTTCCTTACCCAGTGCTTTCAGCCACTGCTCTCTCCTTGAAAAGAGCATGGGAGAATTCAGCTCACTCACTCCAGGAGTGAGCCAGCCCCCAAGCAGGGCTATGGGGTGGCTGCAGACCCCAGCATGGGACAGGTCTGCTGGCTGGGGACATTGCTTTGAGCCCCTGGGAGGCCACCCAGGCCACCACAAGGATGGATCAAGCATCTCTGGGATCTGGCTGATCCCTTCTCTGCCATGGCAGCCCCTCAGAGCATGTCTGGAAGAGGCTCAAGGGCATCAGCAGCCTTAGATGTGCTGGGTGGTTTGAGGAGCTTTAGGAGGACAAGGTTGCTGTTTCCTTCCAAGGCATCTTTCATCAAGACTTTTTGATGGCTGAAGAAGCATAGGTTGGCAGCTCAGCCTGCTCCTGGATGGATGGGTACCCTCACCACCCCTAACAGCACCATAATTGGTGCTTGCTGTCCCCTTGCCCCCACCCCACAAAGGTGACACTGTTCCTGGAGTGTACCCTGGAGCTGGCAGGGTCCTCACCTGCCACTGCCAAGAACATGGGGAAGCTGCTGTGCCCCTTCCAGCCCTGCTTGCCACCTGCCTCCCTCCACCCAGCCTCTCAAGGGAAGGACAGGTCTCTTTGGGCATGGGGCAGCTGGATTCTTGAGGGTGAGCACCTCTGTTGGCTGCGGCATCAAACGCCCTCCCACAGAGAGGGGCTCTGCAAATCAGCAAGCATCTGTGTCACCTGCCCACTCTTGTAGCCATAGCTGGGTAGATACCAAGTTGCTTGGGTCAGACGAAAGCTCTTCATAATGTAAACCTGTGGGATTGTCCCTCTCCCCCATGTCTGACAGTGGCTCCTGCTAGAGGAGATGATCTCATGGCTTTACGGGTGAGGGGAACAAAGCAACTGCGTCAATTTCCAATGGGTTTATACTTTATTAAGCATTTATAGGAACTCCTGCCACTCTACTTGGCAGCATGGCCTGGGGAGCAGCAGGATGTTCACCAGCTATACATGACATGTCCCAACACGCTACCCTCCCTCCCTCCATCCTGGTCTCAAGAGGAAAATTCTGACACTGATGTCTGAATCTCTCTCCTTTTCTTCTCCCTCTACAAGCTCTTTGATGTGGGAGTAGGGGGGACATATCCTCCCTCTCCCCATTCCTCACTTCCACAGCGCTGGGTGGGCAAAGTAATGCCCACAGAGTGGCTGTGGCAACTACATGGCCAAGAGCGGCTGGTGACCAGGTCCAGCACTTCCCAGTTGAAGTGCTGGGACATTCTGTGCCGTTTGGGTTTTCTGCCCCTTTTGCCTCCCCTCAATGGTTTGTTTTTCCCGCGGGGATCCTGGGGGTAGCTATGGGCACAGCAGGAGGTCTCTGAGCTGGTCCAACAGTGCCACCATCATCTGCTGGCTGTCAGTTCCACATGGAAATTACCAGTAAGCAAGCATCCACTCATAAAGCCATCTCTTTGTGTGCCATAGTGGCTTGTCCACTGCTCTCTCAGAGCCCATGCATCCCGAACAAGAGATTGTCTTGGCTCATCCATAGCTCTCAGTGTGGAAAGCAACTACGTCAATCCAAACACAGCCTAAATAAAAAGCCCAATATAAAACTGTAAATCTCCAAAGAGTTCAAATTAAATTAGCTGAAATAACCAGAACCATAACTAAAGACCCTGCTCGCTTTTGCCTCCCGTGGCACCCGAGGAGGAGGAGGCGGCATTGCGCAGAGGAGCATCTGGGAGGTGGTGATGCCTATGCCTGTGTGCTTACAGCAGCAGGAAAGGCTGAGTGGAAGAAAGATTGAGTGGTCAATGCATAGTTCTCATCGTCTTACCTGGTAAGCAAGGGCAGGAGTTGCCCAAAGAAGGGCAATGAAGATGGTGGGGGGTCTAGAGCACAAGTCTTGTGAGGAGCAGCTGAGGGACCTGAGTTTGTTCAGCCTGGAGAAAACGAAGCTCAGGGGAGACCTTCTCATTCTCGACAACTCCCTGAAAGGAGGTTGGAACCAGGTGGGGGCTTGTCTCTTCTCTCAGATAACAAGCAATAGGACAAGAGGAAATGGCCTCAAGTTGTGCCAGGGAGGTTTAGGTTGGACATTGTGAAAAATTACTTCCCTGAAAGAATTCTCAAGCCCTGGCCCAGGCTGCCCAGGACAGTGGTGGAGTCCCCATCCTTGGAGGGCTTTCAAAGATGTAGATGTGTAGATGTGGCACTGAGGGACATGGTTTAGTGGTGACCTGGCAGCGCTGGGTTAACAGTTGGACTTGATAATCTTAAAGGTCTCTTCCAACCAAAACCGTTCTATGATTCTATGATTCTCAAGCCAGAGGTACCCAGCAGAGGTGCCTCTTTCTTTGCCGAGCAGCATCTCCCTATGCCCATTGGCACTGATGTCTGGAAGCAAGAGGGACCCCTACATACTGCAAACTAACCTAGGATGAACCTGGTCAGGACAGGGGTCTGATATCCCATCAGAGAAGTGCTGCATGGTTGAACTGTCACCATTTCAACACACCTTCTCTCTGTTTCACTAACATGCATCAGGGTCTGGGGTTATTTTTATGTTTTTTAAGAAATGTTTTACTTTGTAGTCTTTGCCCCCAGTGCTGAGCCCTCTGTGTGCATGTGACAGGGACTTGGCTGAAGCCAAACAGAGGTTACAACTAGGGAGCTTGTGGACCACCTTGCCTTGTCCTAGTGGGTATCTTGCTGGGTTGCAGGAAATCCTGCACTGCAGCTCAAGCTCTTAATCAGTGGATTTCTTGAAGGAGGTGATTTAGCAGAGTTAGCCTGTTTGGATGGGAACTATTGTGGCCTTGCAGGTAGGTTCCCTTGGAGACACCTACCTTTGGCAGGCTGGGGCCAAGCCTTGAGGTCTCTCCCCAATGCCTGGCTGAGGAGGACCATGTGCCTGCCTGCTCTTGCCCACCATCCCACTTTAAGTTCCTCTTGTGGCAGAGGGTTCACTGTGTGACCCCCTCCCAGAATCTACATCAGGGAGGGCAGAGGCTCTGGGCTCACTGGGTGAGTCCTTCCCTGAGATAAGCCTCATCCCGGAGGACACAATGTGGTCTACATGTCATAGCTTTCAGCCCATGCATTGGGTGGTGGAGAGCTGCCTGAGAGGCTGTGGTTGTCCCTGTGAAGCTCTTCTGATGCTTTTCTTACCTTCTTTCTCTGTTCTCTCTTTTTCCTTCTCTCCGTTGGTGCTCTTTGGTGGCTGCTGGGCTGGATCTCTGACAGGAATGCTTTGGGGTAACTATGCCGGTCGGGTTGCTGCGGGATGCTGCCGTGGGGAGCATGGGGGGACAGGTGCAGGCAGCTGTCCATCTGTCTGATGCCTGTGCTGGCCCCTTAGCTGCATTCCCAGAGACCACAGCATGCTGCAGAGACAGTGTGAAGCACATCCAGGGCACGGGGAGTGGTGTTCACCAGAGCTGAGGGCTCTGCCCCAGTGGGGGCTTTGCCTGCACTGAAGCACCTCAGAGACTACCTCCCCAATGTCCTCCAAAGGCTGTGGCATATGCCAAGATCAGGGGACTGAGGAAAGCTTAGCCCTGACAGTAGACATGGCAAGGCCAGGCTTTCCTCTGGGTGCTATCCAGCCCTATATCCTGTATCTAAGTTGGATCCTAAGCAAATCCATAGGAGAAAGTTTCTTGAGGTCTGAAGAGGTTCCTTCTCCGCAGATGTAGACCACTGCAGTTGAGTTGTCCTTGGTGTCAGCTTGCACCAGCTGAGTGCTGCCCTCAAGTCCTCACCCCAGTCTCAAGTCAGATGCCTCAGCTGCTTACTGAGGCCCTGACACTGAGCAAAGCTGGAGATAGGAGGTGCAAAATGGGTCCCAGGACTGTTTATACAGTTGCTTCCCATGCATTTGTGGGGCTGTGCTCCTAGGGAAGACTATTAATTAATGGGTTTGTTTACATCTCTTTTATCATTAAGCCCATTATTGTGCTCCCTGTTGCATTAACCCTCACAAAGGAGCTGTGTAATTTGGAGTGTCTGTTGTAAGTCATTTCCTTGATGCTTTTTGAGGGTGCCTGATGGATACAAACCATGCCACCTTCACCAGAACCTCTCTGCTCCTTCCTGGGATCCAGCCCATGGGCTTTAGTTAAAAGATAGGAAAACCCCTTCTATTGTGGTTGTGTTTAATCAAGAAATGAGGGTCATGAGGGGTGTTAGTGTTGCTTTTCTAAATAATCCTAATAGTAAACTCTGCTTCCCTCAGCTGGCTTAGGGTGGAGGCAAGCATGATCTGGAGGGGGAAGAGAGGGCTGAGATGTTGTGAGATGGAAGACCAGGCTAACCAAGTTGGCTAGCACTGATGGAATAAGGCAGAAAAGCCATTAAGAGACAACATTTGTACAGAGAAACCAAGCACAGAGCAGGTGGATGTAAGGACCACAAATCTTGAGTTTAAACAAAGATGGAAAACCCTTGGTGAAAGACCTGCCCGTAGCATCCCATTGAGTGTACCTCCCTCATTTTATTATGAATTATTAGCAACTGGTAGTAACAGTAGAAAACAATTTGTAATGGTGGAGGTCTTTTGCAAATGGTGTGTGCCTGCAGTAGGTGAAGGAAACCTCCTGACCCTGTCAAGCAGGATGGCTTGGGGACATGGGGAAGGGCAGCTGCCCTTGCTCGAGGAGAGTGTGACTTTGCCTGCCCCGGCCCTGTCCTCTCACTGCTTCCCACAATGAGGGAATTTGTTGAGGTTGCTGCTCCCAGTAAAAGGGAAAGGTGCTAATCTGAGGAGGAGAGGATTACTTCAGTTTTTACTTCTGCCAGCTGTCAGCATGTGTGGTGGAGGAGATTCATTTGGGTGGGCTTGAGTGCTCAACAGTCACATATTTGTGATTGCTGACCCCCATATGGCATGTGGCCCTCCCCTTCCCATCCTCATGCATGCTGGGTAAGGGTTGTCAGCTGTTGAAAACCCCCTGAGCATCCAGCCCTGGGTCTGCAAGTTTATTGTCTCTCCATCTCATTTCTTGGTCCATGTACCTCCCTTCAACACGGTAGGACCAACAAGGGCCGTGATATCAAGACCATCAAGTCTCTTCGTGTGCTACGGGTCTTGAGGCCCCTGAAAACCATCAAGCGACTGCCCAAGCTGAAGGTAATGATCCTCATCTCCTGCTTTACATGTGTCTTCTCCAGTGTGTGCAGGGACCATGCGTATCAATTTGCTCATGAGCAATGAACAAGTAGTTTTCAAAGCATTTGCTGTGGTTTAGGAACCCCATTTTCAAACACAACACCCTTCAGGCTGCTTCCTGTCTGGAGGTGATGTGAGTTACTGAAAGCAAGCCTGGATCTCTGCGAGGTGTCAGAGTTAGCTCCTCTGCCAGGGAATGTGGGGCTGGAGAAGACATGAGACAGCAAAGCCCAGATGCTCTCCTGATAAAATAGGCTGCCCTGGCTTTGAGAGAGCTCAAATCTCTTTCCAAAGGTCATTACCTTTCCCACCAGAGCAGCTTGAAAACAGCTTGGGATTTTGTGTGCCGTGCTGTCATGGTGTTGCACCAGAGAGGATTTCCCATCTGAATAGAAGGATTATTTATACAGCTCAGGTAGAATTCTGGATTTCCCTACCTTAGCTGGTGGGGTGTAGAGCCAGAAATGAATCTTATTCAAGGAAATCCTAAGGTTTTTTCACAAGGTGATATTTGGTTGATGGATGAGGCCCAGGCTGGCACCCCAGAGACATGAGTTTTGACCCCAGCTGTTCTTCCCAGTCAATGGATGGATTCAGCCCATGACAATTAATTTCTGGACAACTCAGTCTTCACCAAGAAGCAGGGATAAGGACATTCCTCTCCTTAAAGTGCTGTGAGAGCTAGGGCTGGAACCACAGCCTGGGGAGGTGCTGCTATTCCAGGCAGAGGTGTTATCTCTGCCTTGTTATTCAGCGTGATGTGACACAAAAGTGTTTACTAATTGGTCTTGAGTGCCACTAATTGCATCATCAGGGCCATGCCCTGTCTGCTGCCCTGGTTGCAGAGAATATTGAAGGATAAAAATATCCACCCCTGTTGCTGTCTCGGGGGCTGCTCAGTGTCTGGGTGTGTGCTGGAGGGTACTCCAGGCATCAAACTTGCTCATAAAATGGCCCTTTGCCTGGGCAAAGGCCCAGCTCTTTTCTCCTTTCCACCCCGGCAGTGGTGAATGTCTTTCCCCATGGTAGTCTTGAGGAAGGTTTTGGTCTTGCCCTTTGCCAAGGCTGCTGGTTCCCCAAGGTGAGTCATGCACTCTCCCGCAGGCTGTCTTCGACTGCGTAGTGACTTCCCTCAAGAACGTCTTCAACATTCTCATCGTCTACAAGCTCTTCATGTTCATCTTTGCTGTCATTGCCGTCCAGCTCTTCAAAGGGAAGTTTTTCTACTGCACTGACAGCTCTAAGGACACGGAGAAGGACTGCATGTAGGTACCCTGTTCAATAGGTCTGATGCTGCTGACACCTCTGGCAAAGGCAGGGTAGTAAGAGTCTTTGGTCATGATTCGCTCTTGGTCATAGTCTCTTTGGGTGGATGGCATGGGCTGAGCCCTGTCCCCATCGCTGTGTCAGTGCCGTGCATCCTTGCATTGGATGTGGGTTGCAGAGCCATGTACTTTGCTCCTGTTCTCTTTCCTCCTCCTGTCTTCCCTTTCGCTTTCTCCTTCTCTGCATCCCCCCAGTTGTTATCCAGCCTCTCCCCATTTCTCCCTCCAGCTCCCCACCGCACACACATGCTGCCCCCAGGTTTAAAACCACTGTCTTGTAGTCTGGCAGTGAGGTCACTGCTCTTCCTGCTTTGCAGAGGGAACTACGTGGACCACGAGAAGAACAAGATGGAAGTGAAGTGCCGGGAATGGAAACGCCATGAATTTCACTACGACAATATCATCTGGGCCTTGCTCACCCTGTTCACAGTCTCCACTGGCGAGGGTTGGCCCCAGTGAGTATTCTGCTCCATCCACCCCCTTTAAATTAGGGTAGATATGACCCCACTGGGGTGGTTGGGTTAATGACTGACTACAGCCAGGTGGGACTGAGAGACAAACTGCTGGGCATGAAGGATGAGAGGAAGAATAAGAAATTATGTCAGGACAAAAGAGCTTTAGTCACCGTATGAGGCTGAGGTCATGATTTGGGTTAGCTTCTTCCTTAGGGAGTGAATGATAGATAATCCCTTTTCCTATCTGGTCCTGAGGTATATCTTAGCTCAAGCTTAGAGGTGACCATAGGACTAGCTCTTTCTTCATGCTTATGTGAGCTTGGGCAATTTTTCTCTCTATGTGGAGCACTGTGAAATCCATTTTCCATCAGGGGCACAGGCAAAGCACCATAAAACAAGCTGTAACCACTTCAAAGGGTTGTCCTTGTAAAGCAAATTAAGACAAAGGTTTATCTTACCATTCTTACAACTGTGGACAAAGTAGGTCCCATGAGCAGTGCCATATGGTGGCAGTCTTGATGGGCATATCTCTGGTTGCTTTTCTTCACCTGTCTGCCCACAGGGTGCTGCAGCATTCGGTGGACGTGACGGAGGAGGACCGGGGGCCCAGCCGCAGCAACCGCATGGAGATGTCAATTTTTTATGTTGTCTATTTTGTGGTTTTCCCTTTCTTTTTTGTAAACATTTTCGTGGCTCTCATCATCATTACATTCCAAGAGCAAGGAGACAAAATGATGGAGGAGTGCAGTCTGGAGAAGAATGAGGTACAGTCTGGGGAGGAGCAAAGAGGACATTTTCATGGGTTTTCTGCAGTTTGGGAGCTTGGAGCTCCCTAGATATTGAAAAAGTGTAAGAAACCCATGAGCCATCTGTCTGCCCAGCCAATGAAAGAAAGAAATGTGGCAGCCACTGTTCCTCATTGGCCATGGTCTGAAGCACTTTTTTTTTATTCCAGAGGGCCTGTATTGACTTTGCCATCAGTGCCAAGCCCCTCACACGGTACATGCCCCAGAACCGTCACACCTTCCAGTACCGGGTCTGGCACTTTGTGGTCTCCCCATCCTTTGAGTACACCATCATGGCCATGATAGCATTGAACACTGTGGTGCTGATGATGAAGGTGAGCTGGTCAGAATGAGACTGTCCTGCTTGGGGCAGTGGGGAGAAAGAGGATTGGTTAGGATGGGACCAGAGGGCATTTTGTTTGTTTCTAGGAGATGCTTTGAGACATGTGTCTGAGCATGCATTTCCTTAAAACACCACATGCCCCAAACTCGACACAAGATCTTCCATAAATGAGATGACCCAAATGATCTGGCCTTCTTAACTCCTGCAGAAAGACCTGGATTTACTCTGTCCTTCCTTCTTAGAAGGAGTCTAGCTGTCCTGGCAGAGGGGTGGAGAGGGGAAGGAGAAGATAGGTCTTGAGGCACCCAGGGCAAGGAACATGGACCACTGCAGATCTTCCTTGGGACGCTCATCAACCAAGAGGCTGGCAGGCCACCTCCTGGCTAGCAATGCCTCTCTCTTTCCATCAGTACTACTCCGCTCCATACACCTATGAGCTGGCCCTGAAGTACCTGAACATTGCGTTCACCATGGTGTTCTCCTTGGAGTGTGTCCTCAAGATCATCGCTTTTGGCTTCCTGGTGAGTGGCTGCTCCTGTTCTTGATGAGAGTGTTAATTTGGACTTTGTCAGCATATAGATCACAAAGGGAAGGCGTTAATAATGTGAGATTGTTGCTATTTATTTTGTGTCCCAGCCTGAGAGCTTCTTTTAGGTTGGAATTGCTCCTTTGGTTCTCATTAAACTTCCCACTGCTGGATGCTCGTGGGGGAAACTACACCACAGCTTTACTTCTTGCCCTGTTTCTGTGGTTTTCTGGTGCCTGGACCATGTATGTGTGTAGTTTTTCTTGTTTCTAACCCATACTGGGAGATGAGGTCCACTATCAGGAGCTTTCTAGGCACCCTCCCTGCTTCTAGTGACACTAGCTGTGGTCAAGTCCAGTCTTGCACCAGCTGCTGCACAAACAGCAGGGGCTGAGGTGGGTCTGGGTGCCTGTGAAGAGGAGGGCAAAACAGCCTCGTGGATGTGAGGGTTGGCATGATGAGCCATTGCAGCCCGACCAGGGCTGGCTGTAGCCATGTTTCCCACTCCCATTCACCAGGTTAGCCTGTTGGATGCATGAGTCATCTCTCAGGAGAAGCTTCTCTCTGCAGACACGCTCAGGTCTGTCACTGTCTCAGACACAGGACAGTGCTCCAGACCATGGCTGCATACAAATGGGTGGCAAGGTCTCTGCATTGTCCATGAGCAGCCTTGGCCTGTGGCCCAGCGCCCTTCAAACCTGCCATCCCCAAACTCAAATCCACGTTCCCTCTTTCCTTCCTTTTGCAGAATTATTTCCGGGATACCTGGAACATCTTTGACTTCATCACTGTCATCGGCAGCATTACGGAGATCATCCTAACAGACACCAAGGTGAAGCAGGGGCTGGGAGCAGCGGGGTGAACTAGTGAGGGGTGGGGGGCTCCCACCTCTCTCTGACACTCTTTTCTCCTCGCAGTTGGTGAACACCAGCAGCTTCAACATGAGCTTCCTGAAGCTCTTCCGGGCTGCTCGGCTCATCAAGCTGCTGCGCCAGGGTTACACCATCCGCATCCTGCTCTGGACATTCGTGCAGTCCTTCAAGGTAAGTCACAAGGGCCCTGTTCTCCTCCCAGGCCACAGTGCTGGGGTGCTGCTCCCAAGTGCTGTTTGCAAGGTCTTGCTGACTTGTTGGCTCATAGGAGAGACGGATTGGCATAGCTTACCTGCTCGCTGTGCTTTTTGTACTTCTCTGGAGCTGGACCTGTGCTAAATGAGATGACTCATTTGCTTCTCTTGCAGGCCCTCCCCTACGTCTGCCTCTTGATCGCCATGCTTTTCTTCATCTACGCGATCATTGGGATGCAGGTGAGCACAGATAACTCAGTGTGCATCCCTCCGGCGTGGACAGGCTGGACCACCATGTCCTCAGCTTTATGCACAGCAGCCAGCCTTGTGTCTGCCTGTCATTCCTTCACTCAGTCAAGGTCCTGAGGGTGGAACAGCTTGTTTGGGAGCTACAGAGCTGCATGCCCTGGGGGACCTGCCACAGGCTTGTTCAGTTGAGCTCGTTGCTGCCTTCCCAACTTGTACCCTTGGAGACGTGGCCTTGGGGACCCAGCTGGACATCCTGTGTGGTGGCCCCTTTCAAATTGCCACCCCTTCATTTAGAAATTACACCATATCTCCAATTCCCTAGCAGCCCCTAGAGATTGATTTTATGCCTGAGGCACCTGGTGAACAGCCTTCCAACTTTCCTGTTCAAATGGCAGAATCGTGGCAGCGATCCCTGCAGCCCGTCTTCTACCTTGTCCGTCTGTAGAGGGTTTATGTTGTAGCTGCACCACTGATGGTCTACTTGGGCTCTCACGCTTAGGGCCCTCCAATGGCCCACCAGATGGTGGGAGGTCTGCAGAGCATGGGAAGATGTGAGCTTTCCAGGCTCCAGCTGGTAAATAAGAAGCACGTAAGCTAAAACCCTCAGCTCCACACGTGCTGCGGGGCTGGCTTCATTCTGCGGTGACTAAATCCCACGCTGAAGATCTGACAAAGCATCTTTGACAACGAACGCTTGGGATGTGAAGCCACCTGATGAGCGAGCTGCTGCAGTGCCCAACGCGCTGCCAGGACAGGCAGATTTTGGGGAGGCAGCGAGCAGCACAGTGGCCCCCAGCTCGGGCTGCTTGGTAGCACTGGTGTTTAGTCTCTTCCACCTGCTCTCTCCCACCCCAAGAGTCCCGTGGCTGGTTTTGGCTGCTCTGTCCTACACATCTCGGCACCAGCTCCAGGTGTTCTCTGTGCTAAACAACCATCATCTGACTCAGCTCACCTCTCTGCTATGTGGTAGTATTTGATTATTATTTTTTTTTTTTAACACCATTGTGAACAAATCCCCAAGCAGTAAAGTCTGTGGGCGTTATTTGAGCAAAATAGCTGGAGGCAGAAAATATTCTACAATTACACATTCCAAAAAACCTGTACAAGATAAAAAATACTCTGCAGTTGGTGTATTTTTAGGTCCATGAAAAGCGGAATAAATATTTAACAGTAATAACAGCACATTTTTCCTATTTGAGGCACTTTATGAACATTCATTATGTCCTACCACAGCCTTGGCTGTGGGTCATTATTAGGATATTGTCCATGTCTGGGGCTTCGTTGCCTCTTTTGGCCCTGGGGACAATAATCCCAGGTGTCTGGCTGTCAATGGTGGGTTAGCTGTTGGTCTGTCCCTCCCTCACTGAGCTCTTCCCCACCCTGTTTGCACCACTGTGCCTGACCCCAGCATCATGGGCCATTTCCCCATCAAGGGAAAAGCTCCTGGGAGTTTCCAGATCCATGTCCCAGCACCCACCCAGGGCGATGTAACTCATCCCTGCAACTCCAGCACCCTCAGCACTGCTGGGTGCCGTGTAGTGCTCAGATGCTGCCTGTAGCATAGCAGAGAGACAGCTGTAGAGAGATTGGACTTGGTTGATCCCAGGTCCTCCCTCCTCTGTGCTCCTGTTTCCATGGCAGCTTGGCCTCTGGAAGCCTTTGCCACCCACCACAAATCCTTGGCTATGCTCTGGGGTGCTTTTCCATGGGGGATTGTACAGAGAGGGTGGATGGCTGGCTGCTTTGAGGGCTGGATCTGGGGCAGGATTGGTCCCTGCAGTGTGCCTGTGTGCCAAGGTGAATGTGCAGCTGCTTCCCCAGCTGCTGAGCTCTTGCGTGAATAACTGAGTGCTTTTTCTCCCCCCCATAGGTTTTTGGCAATATCAAACTAGATGAGGAAAGCCACATTAACCGGCACAACAACTTCCGCAGCTTCCTGGGCTCCCTCATGCTCCTCTTCAGGTAAGCAACCGTAGAAAACTCCTTTGGCAGCATTTTCGGGTGCAGATGGGCCAGGAGCTGGGCTGGGCAGATTCTCACTGCAGGCTGTTTGGTGGAGATCAGCTATTGGTGCTAGAGACCAGCTGGACAAACACACAACCACAGGAGCTCAGGAGCCCCTTTTTTTCTGCACCCTGCCCCAAAAAGGTTGTCTGGCTCCCAGCTTTTTGGACTGGCTGTCTGGGGGGAGTTGGCCCCATGTGCCAGGAGTCACAACCTGGCACGGCTGCACTCATGTGGGTCCAGCTCGGTCGCTACTGACCCAGTGTCTTGCTCTTCTGTATGCCAGAGATGTGCTTATTTTGGGCAGAGGGTTGCACAGCTTCTTGTGAGGTTTCTCCTGGGGTCATCCTGCCCCAGGTCCACCCTGTGCCAGCACGAGCTGCTGAGCATGGCTGTGTTGGATGCAGGAGTGCCACGGGAGAGGCATGGCAGGAAATCATGCTGTCCTGCCTGGAAGGCAAAGGCTGCGAGCCAGACACAACGGCGACATCTGGGCAGAACGAGAACGAGCGCTGTGGCACCGACCTAGCCTACGTTTACTTTGTCTCCTTCATCTTCTTCTGCTCTTTCCTGGTGAGCTCCTCCTCCCTGAGAGACCTGGGGATCCTTCTCATTACTCCCACAACATACACCATAGAGTTTTCAGCCATCTTACCATGGTTACCCTTCCTTCTCTCTTTCCCTTCCCTTCTCTGCATCCTCTCCCCCCCTTCCCTTTCTCTCTGCATTTTTCCCTTTCACTTAGATGCTCAACCTGTTTGTGGCGGTCATCATGGACAATTTTGAATACCTGACTCGGGATTCCTCCATCCTGGGACCTCACCATCTAGATGAGTTTGTCCGGATCTGGGCAGAGTATGACAGAGCAGCATGGTATGTAGCCAGCTCCTTCTCTCCTGAGCAGCCTCTCAGAGCTGGTTTTAAGCAGGCATCTCTGTGCTGTGTTACTGAAAACCAGCTGCGATGCCTGGGACAGTCAGGGAAGGGCTGCTCTCACCTACGGTCGTTACAAGGATAGCAGCCAGTTCCTACAAAGCCTGGTGGCACAGGTGTCTTGGGTGATGTTCATGGCTTGCCATGGTGTTTATCCTGAGTGCTGGAGGCTCCTGCTCCTCCTCCTCTCCCTCTCAGCCTCCTTCACTGTCCTCATGCACTAGCTGGGTGCCTCTGCCCTGAGACTGGCTCCATCGTCTGGTCCTCAGCACCCACAGCTCACCATCAGAGCAGGGTTGAGTGTGGCTTGTTCCCAGCCATGGAGAGATGCTGGGGATCTGCTGGGCTCCCGCCATGTCACCTGTGGAGAACTTTGTTTGGAGTCTGTTTGGTTTTGGGAAATTGTGTCCCTATGCTGGCCAGACTATACAGCCCTCTAGAGACAGGACTATGTTTCCTGCACTCATGTCTTTACTGATGAGGACCTCAGAAAGCAGGGCTCCTGTTTGCAGGCAGCAGCTTGTTCCCAGCAATAGAACGGGTTCACAGCAGCTGTACGTACCCTGGGTGGCCAGGCTTTGGCTCTGCTTCTGCTGCTGCTGCAGGGACTTACTCTCTGCTGCTCCTCCCAGGATGGTCTGGAGCACCTCTAGGGCAGTGTGGAGCCCTCAGCAGCTCTGGGAGCATGTTTGCCCTCCTCTCAGCCCTGACACACTATGAGGACATTCTGTGTGGCCCCTTCCAGCCTCTCACAGCCCAGGGACAGCCTCTTTGGAGCCATGACCCACCACCACTGTGCTGGGGAGCGTGGGCGATCTTAGTTTGAGAGTCCTTGGCAGCCACATGCTCCCTTTGAAGACTCTTCACCTCCACTGCTAATGTCCTCTCCTTCGAGAGACCAGCTCCTGCCAAAATATTTTTTTACGTCTAATACCATCAGTTCCTGCCATAGTTTCCTCCACCATTCTTGTCCAACTGTTTGCAGCTCAGTGCTGACCAGGTTCTTCCCTGCATGGCCTCCTCCAGCACTCTTGCTGCTATGCAAGGCCCCCATAGGCAAGTGGGTTTGCTTGTTAGCAGGTGAATATAGCTTGTGCAAGGGGGACAGGTCAGCATGGGTGAGTAGATGTCCTGATGGACAAGTAGAGAAGGGAGAGGAGGTGAGAGCAGTGAAACACCCAGCTGCTCAGTAGAGGGAGTCTCACCCATGGCTTTTGGGAAGGATTTCTTTGCACCAGGCACTTCATTCACTCTCTTGCTCCATGTTGGTGGCCTGGGTCTGGGACAGTCACTGTTAAAGCATGCCTGAGCTGTCCTATCAATGCCATGCACCCCTCCGGTTTCTGAGCAAGCCATGCTCTTTTGTCATATGTAGCTAGTGGTTAGGGGACATCCACAGGAACTGGTGGTGCTAGGCTTGTGGCAGCAGCCCTGGCCCTCATTGCTGGGTGAGGAATGGGTGAGTACATCCGAATGGGTCCTACCATCTGAGTGGAGCAGCAGTTCTGCATCCTGACACGGGGACCATCACATGAAGGTCTCACAAGGAGAATGCCCAGCACCAGGGTCGGCTCAGGGATGGATTTTGCCCAGGGGTTGGTTTAGCTCTGGCCAGCGATGGAAAGGGAATGGGAGAAGAGCAAGGAGAAACCAGAGGCAAAGACACCAGGTAGAATGGTAACACTGTTCTTTGCCTCCTTGCGCGGTTTCCCTCCAAGCTTGTCTAAGGATGCCCAGGAGGCTGCAGCAACACGCTGCACCTCAGCACTTCCACCCCACACGGTCCCACTTCCCAGAGGGCTCTGGTCTGCAGTGGAGTGGGGAGTTCAGCATCTGATGGCCCCTGCACCTTCTTCTGCCAGCTCTCTGCCTCGACTGCTTCATGATTTCAGCCAGTGCAGGAGGGATATGGGCTGCACATGGGTCTGGGGAGTTGTGCTTCTGTGGGCAAGAAGGGGTTTGTGTATGGGAGGGTTTGCTTCTAATAATGTGTACCCTTGGCAGAGCATGATCTGGTGGTCAGAGCACAGGACTGGACTGTGAGAAACCTAGGTGCTAGTGCCACAGCCACCAGCTGGTCACATTATCTCTCCCTGTCTCAGCTTCCCCAGATATTGGAGATACAAGTGACTCAGCTGCCAGCCTTCCTGGGACCTTGTGAAGACCAGAGTTGGCTGTGTGAGGGCAGGCTTGCTGGTGGTGAGATGGGACACAACTCCATCAAAAGGGCTTTTGGTGGCTAGAACCCAACCAAGCTGCAGGCTCACCCTGTCTAAAATCCCATCCTTCTCACACCAGGTGGAGGTGGTCAGGGGCACAATGAGGAAGGGTGATGAGGTGGTGTTTATCGCCCAAACTGCCCTTCTCCAGGGTCAATATGGGTCAGTGTGAGGAGGTATGAGCTGACTCACGGTGGAGAAGGCAGTAGCTGATGCTCACAGCTTTCCCCTCTCTGGGTCTGACAGAGCCAGAAGAAGAGCCATGCACTCTTGGGGGTCTTGCCCCACAGATGGCCCCAGCACCCCCAAGTCAAGCTCTCCATCCTCCCCTTCACACTCTCAGTATCCTATTAACCCACCTGTGCTTCCTTTGCAGCGGCAGGATCTCGTATAAGGATATGTACAAATTAGTACGGGTGATCTCGCCTCCTCTGGGCCTAGGAGAGAACTGCCCCTACAGGGTGGCGTGCAAGGTTTGCCTCCCAGTCCTCCGCCACAACCTGGCCATGGGACGCACCATCCACCCCTCCCTCCTTCCCCCGCTCCAACACCACCACACCTCCCGAGGGAACCCTGATGTTGCTTTCCTTCGAGTTTAAAGAGGTCTGCGGCCTCCCAGAGCCAGCAGCTGTCCCCCTCGAGGGGAGGCATTGGGGGGAGCTTAGAACCTCCCAGCATGGGTTTCCAAAAATTGTGTCCCCCAGCCAGCCCCCTGCCCCAGTTCTGCTGTTGAAGAGGGCCCCCAAAAGGTGCCAGGCCAAATGCCACCATTCCTGCTCCCTCACGTGCCCTCATGTGGGAGAAGAACTTTTTGTGGGGCTCAGATGTGGTTTGCTCCTGGGGTGAGAAAAGGGGAGCAAAGGCAGGAGGACATTGGGGATTTTGCCATTGTTTAGGAGAGTGAGGACTAGGGGGAGGACAGGGAAGCCATGCTGTGCCTAACAAGCTCTTCCTCAAGTGTGGCACTTGGAGGATGCACGACCACATCTCTGGGGAGCTGGACTCTTGCTAGTCTTACACTTAGCCTGCCAGACCTGCTTGGGAGGTGGTGGCACCTGGACGCATCTCTGGGGCTCAACAGCTCCTCTCCCTCTGCTTGAGCCAAGCTCCTGGCTGCTGGCCATTAGTCCATGGCAGCGATTTGGCCTCCTTGTGTCTCTTGGACTTGCATGGTTTTTTAAAATTTTATTTTGGGATGACAATTGAGCAAAGTCCTGTGCCTGCTGCCTGCTCTGAAGTGCCATGACACCCATGTCTGTGGTGTGAAAGGATGGGTGTTCTTGCAGAGAACTTGCAGAGCTTGTCATCCGAGGAGATGTACGAGGGAAGCTCAGATAGCCCTGGCCCTTGATCTTGGCTCTGCAGAGGAAGAGGGTTCCTTGGTGCGGCATGGTGTAGCCACCACGTTTCTTCTCACCACATCAGAAATGCTTCTTCCAGTCAGCATCCCTAGAACAGGTCTGTCACCCTCCACAACTGGTTGTGGGGACAATGCACACATTTCAAATCCTGAAGTAGACCGCTGGAAGTAAAGCAGAGCAAGCAAGCAAGACAAGGACTGGAGCTCAGACATCTCATTTATGAAGAGGTATTTAGGGACAGGAGATTTCTTGCAAGAGTCTCAGATGACTCATCATCTCTTCAAGGAGGGGCTCCTTGAAGTCTTTCCACTCTTCTCTGTTGCATCCCTGGCAAAGAAAGGCTTTGCTGAGGACACTTGTTTAGGTTCCTGCAGACAGAAGACACCTTCAAGAGGAATTTCTAGTCCTCGATTGACATCAGGGCTTCACTGGCGAATGCTGCTCTCCTAAGCTGGATCACCTGGTGCTCAGAAGGGTACCTGTAATGCTTCCTGGGAAGAGGGAGCTCTGCAGCAGTCTGGGCTTTCTGCTGGCTGTTGAATGGACAGAGAAGTGAAAGTGGATAAACTCAAGGGGAGATGGAGACAGAGAGAGTGAGACCAGCTTCTACTGTCATGTGAGGGAGACCATCCCCATCTCTTCCTTGTGTTACCTTGGTCTCTTCCTCCCCGCACATGGGATATTTCAAGGACATTAGAGATTTTCAAGGATTCCTGCTGCCCTTGAACAATTCCCAAAAGGCAACTGAAGAAGAAAGAATACCCACATAGTAGTTACATCTTGCCACTATGGTCCAGATTCCAAAATGCCAATCCAAGTTGCTCACCTTTGAGTTTGCTGAGCCTGCCCTGCACTTCACAGTGCACAGGTTCACTCTCCTGGAGCCCTCATCTCTATCCTGCCAGGCAGTGTGACAATGATGACTTGCAGAAACAAACACCAATGTGTTTATGGAGTGGTGGACACCCTGCTCTACAAGAGATGATGTTCGGGCAAGTTCAGGATGCAGCATGGTATGGAAGCATACCTGCTAGGCCATCCTCAGGTGGGCTAACAAAGGGGTATTGATGCAGGAAGACTTCCTGGGGAAGTCCAACAAGCTCTGCCCTTATGTCGGGGAGAGCAGGTCTTGTAATCACATCTTGCTGTAACTGCATACTAGCAGCCAGCTCCACTCCTTGGGGCTATCTCTGGCTTTCTTCAACCCATCTGCTTCTAGCAGTCATGCAAAAGTGAGCCAAGGTCACAGGTCAAGCTGTTACTGCCTGAAGGTTTTACAGGCCACCCTGTGCCATAGACACAGGGCAGATAGCTATCAAGGATTCACCTGTGTTTGGACCAGTTCTTGGGAGCCTTCCTGTTCAGATGGATGTCATTCCATATGTCTGCTTGTGCTTCATTCCATGGGGATGTGGTTTATGAGCACTGTGGTGCTGCTCAAAACACTTTAAGATCTCTGCCCTGAGAAGCAGCAAAGTGCGTAACTCATTGGTGGACAGTGCTTGTGTGGTCCTTCTTAGTTGCTGACACAAACTCTTCCTCTCCTCCTTCATTGCGTGGAGAATCTCAGTATGAAAGTATCTGACACGTGCTGGGTACACTAAATCCCCCCTGCCAGGAAGGGTGGGTGGAAGATGATTGTCTTGTTTCCTTTTTGTGTGAAATTCTTGAGCATGAAAATTTGGAAGTCATCCTCTCCTCTTCAGACACCTTGAGTCTGTGCACATCCAGCTCTATCAAGATGCTGCTTTATGGACTCCTGGAGCGGGATATTTCCTCTTAATCACTCCACTCCAACATTCTCCAGTGTTGTTACCCATCCGCTTTCCAACCTGTTGAGGTGTGTTGGGTCTCAAAGGGCATGGCTTGTCGAGCCTGTTCTGTGCCTGCACCCCAAACAGCTCCCATTGCGGGTCATCACCATCTCTAGTTCATGTCTGAAATGTCAGGACTTATCTTGGTGAGGACCTCTTTGTCAGGGGTCTGTGTCTAAACCAGTGGTACCCCTGAGATGAAAAGATATCTTCTTCTATCCTTTCCACACTGCTCTGGGCACAAGGGTAGGGAAGAGGCTAAGATTGGTGGGGACCATTTATTTTTTTTGTCAATGTCCTCTTTCCCAGGCCACTCTGGCTGAGATGGGTTCATTTTCAGCAGCATCTCCCAGCCCAGCTGTAAAGTTTGATGCCTTTGCTGTTGCAAGGTTGCCCTTGCCCATTAACCATCCTGAATGTTGCAGTGCAGCACAGAAGCCTGTCACGAGGGGAAGAAGAGGTGGCCAAGCCCAGGATCCCTGGGAGATGTACTTGAGCAGCCTTCTGGATGTGCAGAATGAGGGAGACACAGCCCAGATATCTCAGCCTGGCAGAGGGCTCAAAGTGTCATCAGGTGGCCCGTTTTGGGTAGTGTTCCTCACTGTAGCAATCCTAGGCAGGTGCCTGCAGAACAGAGGAGCTCAAAGTGGGGGTCTGTCCTAGCTGCCTCCTTTGGGAAACCCAAACAAACCCCAATATTGGAAGACCCAAACAGCTGCCTCTGCTGAGACTCTTTAAACTCCAACCTGGTGGAACTTGCAGCCGCATGTGGGAGAGAGCCAGGGCGGGAGCATGGCATGTACAAATTTTCCTCCCGGTTTTTGTTTTTTCAGCCAATTCAGCATGCCTTTTGCACTGGTGCATGGTGGGAAAGTGGTTCATCCGCAGAGCCAGATGGAAGCAACTGGGCATCTTCCTTTGACAAGTGACCCTGGCCCACTGCCTTCTATGCAAGATGCTGCCTCCCAATTGCATAGACCTTATGAGCTGGGGATACACAGCCTTCTGGCTATGGGTTAGGTGGCCATGCAAAGCAATACCCAGGTCCCCCCCCCCGTGAGAGGGAAGATGCTACGGAGGCCACAGAGCACCGTGATGCCTACCACCGCTATCTCAAATAACCCATGGCTTGAGTGCTGTGTATCAGATTTATACCACTCACACACAGCCCTGGAACCTGTGGGACAAGTTGGGGGCTGCTGGAGGGATTTAGGAAAGGGTTTAAGAGCAGAGAAGGAAGGACTCCCAGACTGCTAGTGAGACAGGCGCTTGAGACCAGCAGCAGTGAGAAGAGGGGTGAGTTGCTTTCTGCCAGCATTCCTGGGTCTGTGTGAGCAGTGCTATAAATCCACATCAGGACAGTCTCTCATGTATGATTTGCCTTGATTAACGGGTTTCCTATTCTTTTCCTGTTTGTCCGTTTGTTTTTTCTCTCCTGTTTTCCTGTACTATTTTTGTTCGTACGTTTTTTCTGCTCTCTGGGAATGCCTCCTCTCTCTCTGCATCTCCCTCACTCCCCTTCCCCCTTCATGAGCAGTGGCCGAATCCATTACACTGAGATGTATGAAATGCTGACTCTTATGTCACCACCGCTAGGCCTCGGCAAGAGATGTCCTTCCAAAGTGGCCTATAAGGTAGATCAACCCTTCCTTCTATGGGGGGGCTAGAGCCAAGCAGGAGCCGGGGCTCAAGGGAGCTGTGGGAGGTGGGGCTGGGGGCAGCTGGGGAGGTGTTGGGGGTATCCAACATGTGTTTAGCTTGCTCCTGGGGAGCCTGGTGTGCTCAGAAGAGTCCTGGCCACACTGGCTGGTCTCCACTGCCCACGTATGTGATGCTGCCGTGGTCACTCATAAGCCCAGGGAGCTCTGGGGTGGAAGACCCCAGTAGAAGAGGAAGGACGGGATCAGCAATAGTGTGGAAGTGGGAGGGCTGGAGAAGATAAGGTGAGGAGCAACCCTGTGGCACAGTTAGGAGAAATGTCCTTAGGAGCTCGCTGACCCAATGCCATCCCCTGGGCTTGGAACCATCCTTTTCCCAGTCAGCGCAGAAACAGGGCTAAAACCCATGGAGATGGGAAGCAGCTGGGCATCAAGAACATGTCCTGCAGGAGCAGCTCTGCAGGACATGAGGAGCCAGGCACATCAGCACAAGCTATCCCAAGGATGGCTTATACAAGACAAAGCCAGGTGCCTTCAGAAGGTATTGGTGAGTTTTACCCCCTTGTTCCTCCTGGAGTGGTGGCCAGCAGTAGGCTCATGGCTGCATAGCTATGGAACAGGAGCACAGGAAGCCCATGAGGATATGGAGTGGGAGCTGCGTGGCTTTAGCGAAGGCAGCAGCTGCTAGAACAAGACCTGGAGCTACAGAGTAATGCCCAGGTCTGGGGAAAACTGAAGCTTTTCTTGGCCACAGGCTGCTACCTGCAGCCCTTCCAGCAGCATTCAGGGCTAGCACAGGGGGGTTTCTGCATACTTGCAAGTATGCTGCCACCCTCTCCAGCTCTCAGGGGTTTGTTCATACATGCATACATCCACCACCACATTTTTCCAGGAGAAAAAGGGAGGCTTGAAGGCAGGGAAAGGACATGAGAAGCTGAGTGAAAAGGAATGGGCAGGGAAGGGATGACCCAAGGTATTCACAAAGCAAAATATACTCTCTGGAAAGTGGATCTGGTCACTTCGGTTTGCACCCTGCCTGCCCAGGATGGGGAAGGAGCATGGCGTGTCTAACCTGCCTTGGTTGCCCTTCTCTCTTTCCTTCTGCACTTTTTCTCCCCCTCCTTCCCTTCCCCACCCTTGGATAATTTGGACCCTGTGCATGTGCTGTCAAACTTCATCTCTGAAAGATGCAAAAAGGGAGCGCCAGGATGTAGCATGCTAGAGGAATCCAGCCGATCTGAAGTCCCTGAAGGTTAGGGACCCTCCTCTCCCCTGCCCCAGCTGGGAAGGGTTGAGAGCTGGAAAGCCAAATGACCCGGGAACGGAAACCTGAGCCCCCTCTCCCCTTCCCGAGCATTCCCCACGGCCACACGGATCAGGCATGTCTTCCCAAAAGTGCCGGAAGGTGCCGCGGCAGCCCCAGTGCTGTGAGGAGGGGGGCTCAGGGGCTGTTCCTGGGGTGCAGGAGGAGCCCTGGAAGGCAGTGAGCCGGTGTCCTGGGGTGGAAGGAGCCGGGGGGGGTGTGGCGGGCTGATCCTTGCTCTTCTTTTTTGGCTGTGCTATTTTGACACTCTTTGTTGCTTTTTATTTTTTAATTTTTTTTTTTCCCTTTTGTTTAATGTTTAATTTCTTTTCCTCCAGCCTGGTCGATGTGTTTTTCGATATTGTTTTCCGTCCGCTGTTTTCTTCTCTCTCTTGCACAGAGACTGGTGCTGATGAACATGCCTGTGGCTGAGGACATGACGGTCCATTTTACCTCCACCTTGATGGCGCTGATACGCACAGCCCTGGACATCAAAATTGCCAAAGGTATGATCGGGGTGGGGTAGAGAGGGGATGAATCCAGGAGGGTTTCAAAGTGACCAGCACTTATCCTTTGGGCAGGATGAGGACATCGCAGCGAAAATTGGGGTTGGGCACCCGGAGCCTGGCATGTGGATGGAAGTGATTATCTTAAACAGGCAAATTTCTGCTGCTTGCTATTAAAAATCTATTTCTTTAGGGAAGAGGTGGCTGTTTTTCTGCTAGGAGCTGCTTCTAGAAGAGCAGAAACAGCTTGATGTCCTGTGTAAAGGGGGAGAGAGAATTCCCCTTCCTCCCATGTGCATAACCAAACCAAGGAGGGAAAAGATCACGCACACTTGGCTTCCTAAGGCTGGGGACCAGAACTCTCTCAGGGAAGAGAAAATGTTCAGAACAGGAGAAGCTGCTTTGTTGTTGTTGCTGGAAATGCTCTGATTCATCAGATCAAAAGCTTTCTGCAGAAACATGCCATTTTCAATAAAACATCCCCTGGGAACAGCTCAGCTGTTTGAAGAAAACCCAACCCAGGGCAAGATATCAGCAAAAGCCCAGTGCTCAGACAACTCCTTGCATCTTGAAAGAACAGGTTCAAGCCCCTCTAGATTGCTGGAGTATGTCCAAAGAAGGGCAATGAAGCTGGTAAAATATCTAGAGCACAAGTCTTGTGGGGAGCAGCTGAGGGACCTGGGATTGTTTAGCCTGGAGAAAAGGAGGCTCAGGGGAGACCTTCTCACTCTTGACAACTCCCTGAAAGGCTGGAGGCAGGTGGTGGTCAGTCTCTTCTCCCAAGGAACAAGTGATAGGACAAATGGAAATGGCCTCAAGTTGCACTGGGGAGGTTTAGGTTGGACATTGTGAAAAATTACTTCCCTGAAAGAATTCTCAAGCCCTGGCCCAGGCTGCCCAGGACAGTGGTGCAGTTCCCATCTCTGGAGGACTTTCAAAGCTGTGTAGATGTGGTGCTGAGGGACATGGTTTAGTGGTGACCTGGCAGTGCTGGGTTAATGGTTGGATTTAATGATCTTAAAGGTCTCTTCCAACCAAAACAATTCTATGATTCTAGATAAAGCAGAGATTTGAACCTGGGTCTCCTACAGCTCAGCAGAGTTGCCCCAGGCTCGGTTGTCTCTGGTTGGCACATGTTGACAGCTCCCTTTGAGCCTGGGTCTTCCTAAGCTCAGCAAACCTCTTAACTGCTGTCCAGAGACCTCTGCTCTCCTTGCACAGCATCACCAAGTATTTAAGGATTTCAACCAAGTGAAGCTGCTCTTTCACCAGCACATGATCTGCTCACCAGAAAAGAGAAAGTGGGGCAGCAGCAGGTGTGTGTGGGCTGGAGTAGGATGGGAGCCGCAGAATGGACCCAAGGCAAGCTTAAAGATGGCAGCTTTGAGTGGGAGGGCAGGGGATGGAGAGATGGAGGCACATATGGAAGGGGTGGTAGAAACGTTTCCCTGCGAGAGCAGGAGACCAGGCTCACTGATGCAAGATGGCCTTCCCAGCACAGAGAGAGCTGGTTGCTGTTTGTGAACCTCACTTCAGGATGGGAAGGGTTTTTTTCAGTTGGACTCTGATGCCAGGTCTTGATGTATGTGGGCCATTTTCTTTCCCCACACTTTTCAAGGTGGTGCAGATTGGCAGCAGTTAGACTCCGAGCTTCAAAAGGAGATCCTGACCATTTGGCCTCATCTGTCCCAGAAGATGCTTGACCTTTTGGTACCCATGCCAAAAAGTGAGTCTCTGTGGGGGGCTGTCATCGCTGCCAAGTTTCCATCATACCTGCAGCAGCTTCTTCCCAAAGGGAGGTGGGGACCAGTCAGACCCATTCCCAGCTGGAGGAGAAGTGGGAAAAAGATCTGTGTTGCTACAGCCTTGCTCCACCTGGCTGCTTTGGAAACCTCTTGAAAAATGCCCAGTTTGCAGTGATCTACTCCTGACACACCCAGAGTCTCCTGTAAATCATGTCAGGAGCACATAAGGGAAGGAGGCTGAGCATCACTTGCTCTATTACATATGATGATGTGATGAAGATGTATGTCTTGGTGGTTTATGATGATGCTTGCGAACCATCTCCATCCATTTTGTCTCCACGTGGAGTGTCAGTGTTTATCTCTCTCTCTTTCAGAGAGGCGAGCAGACTTTGAGGGTCATCAGGGTATCACACAGCAGGGCTCATCCCAAGATCTGTGCTGGTTAACACACAAGTATCCCCACTTTGTTCTCTCTTATGTTCTCAGCCTCTGACCTGACTGTTGGCAAAATATATGCAGCCATGATGATCATGGATTACTACAAGCAGAGCAAAGCAAAGAAGCAGCGGCAGCAGCTGGAGGAGCAGGTGAAGCTCAGTGAGGGCATGTGGTGGGCAGGACAGGTATGTTCAGAGCACCCTCACTGCTTCCTACCATGTCCCAAACAAACACACGACCAGGCGCATGGGGTGCAGTTAAGGGGTGAGTGTGGTGGTACAGGTTGGAGTTTGGTGAGTACAAGGCATGCTTAAATCCATCCTCAGCCCCCAACAGTGAACATGAGCATGCTGTTGCCTTCCCAAGTGGTGAGGACTTGGTTGGTGAAGCACTGAATGTTTGTCTGCATTTTCTACAGGCTCAACTTTTTCCTTTCCTCAATACAGAAAAACGCCCCCATGTTCCAGCGCATGGAGCCATCCTCCCTGCCACAGGAAATCATCTCCAACGCAAAGGCTCTGCCTTGCCTCCAACAAGACACGCTCTCAGGCCTGTGAGTATTGCCATGAGAAGACAGGAGGTAATCCTGTGTCTCTTCTGTTTCTGCAGCCCTTGGTCTCTGGAGCTGGCACTGGGATGCATAGAGGGAGGTGGCTAAGGGGGATGGCCAGGTGTCTGCATGGATGCTTTTCTTGCAGAACCATCCCATTAAGTGCAAGTTCTTCCACCTACGAGGGTCTAAGGTGGACCTGAACCTCAAGAGCAGTTGAGCAGTGGGTCCCTGGGTGGTACAGGGTCAGTGGGGGAATCCCAGCACCCTGGGTGGTGGGAATGAGGTGGTGGAACTTGCTGATGCTGCTCTTGGGATGTCTCCACTGTTGCTATGGGATCTGGGACACTAGTATCCTCTCCTGCCTGGGCACCATTTCAGCTCTCCAAGGAACATGATGTTTGTCCTGGGGGTCTTGACAGCCTGAAGGCCATGGGAACTTCCTGGCTCTGAGCCACTGGAGAGGTGATGCCCATTAATGGCAGCACCCGGCCTGTGGCCTCCCTGAAGCTGGACTTTTTGCAGGAGCAGCCGAAGCGGATTCCCCTCGCTGAGCCCGCTCTCACCACAGGAGATCTTCCAGCTGGCCTGCATGGATCCATCCCACGAGCAGTTCCAGGAGCACCAGTCTCTGGTAAAGTCACACACTGCCTGGTGGACACTCACCTGTGGCCCCAGTGAGGATGCTGGTGGGCATGGGGAGGTGTGGGACTGCTGACATGGTGGTGAAATGCTGCTCCCTGCCCCTATGGCAGTGAGCACAGCATGGAGAGGGCAGCTGCTAGATCATACATGGATCCAAAGCAGTGGACAAATGTCCCCGTGTGTCTCCCAATTGGGCCTTTGGCCCCTCACCTCTGTCCGGGCACCGGGGACACAGCCATCCCTGGACCAGCCCTGGCAAGTGGGGCTAGGCAATAGCAGGTGCTTTTGGGGTGAGAGCTGCAACCAGAATCTGATGTCCTGCAGTAAAATATGCTTCTCTTCATAGGCTGCTCTTGTATCCACTGAGTGCTCATTTCAGTGGGTTACCCTGTGCTGAGTGATGGTATCAGATGTTTTTGGATTTGTGTTCATTTTGTTGTCAGTGCTGGTGTCCCTGGTCCCAAACCAAGCTGTCAAACTGTCTCCAATGGGAGCTCACCCCTCCGGCCCTCACACACATGCCGGCCGGCAGCAGCAGTGTCTGTCTGTCTGTCTGTCTGTGTGTATATCTATATATACATATCTATATATCTCTCTATGTCTGTGTGTGTGCATTCGCGCACCACCCTGACACTGTGTTGGATGCAACGTTGTACCACTGTGCATCTCCAGCCCAGTCCATGTCCCCGGGGTCTGTAGTACTCTGTGTAAGCTGTGTACCCCTGCCCTGGCCACCCCAACCATGTTACCATCCTGCTGACAAGGAGCTGGCAGATGGGACTGCCTCCTTCCCCATAAAGTCACCTTCTAGCAGATCGCCAGGGTCACTCCCTGCCCATCTCCTTGACACTGTGTCCTGTACAAGAGTCTGCTAAATTGGGAATTAACCAAAGTGCACAGGTGCCACAAGTGGCATGCTTTCTGTTAATGTAAATGTGGACAGAAAGCCTTTAAAGCGGGATCACAGAGAAAATCCCATAGATTTGTCCCCTTCTGGCAAAAGGAGGAGGAATGCCCAGGCAATCAGGGCATCACCAGGTCCAGGCAGGGTTTCCACTGCTGATAAAGATGTCTGTGATGAATTGGCCACCAGGCAAGCCTGAAGCACCACATCTGGGCTCTCCTGCAATGGATTATGAATTGGAGATTATTTTCAGTGGCAATGTGATGGATGATATATCTTAGACTCCCCTTTTTAACCCACTGAAATTGAGTGAGCAGGGCTGTCACCTGCAAATGAGACAGAAGCAGCGCACTGCCCTGCTCCAACTCCATCCCAAGAGCTTGGCTGTGTGTTTATTTCCAGGAGCCAGAGGTTAGGGAGTTTCAAAGAGTGCAGCCCTCTAACCGTGGCAGCTACCTTCCCGTGGACATTCAGGACCATGCTGTCTCTGGGAGGGCCTCCTCCATGCCTCGACTCACTGTGGATCCCCAGGTAAAACCAAGCAAAGCTCCCCTGGGTGCCGGGTCCAAGCAAAGCCTACCAGGTAACACTGGGGCTTCTGTCTGTGCTGAGCAAGTCCCGCAAGCCCCATGGCTTCCCCAGCAGCCTGATATCGGAGCATCTCCCCATCTTTGTGGTGCTGCACAAATAGGAGAGCTGCTGTTCCCATACATGGAAACTTGCCAGCAGCCAGAGAGCAGCCAGGGGAATTGGTCCTCTGGCTCATGCAGGAAGTCCATGATGGAGCAGGGCTCTGCCAGGAGGTTGCAGGGTCCCCCCATAGTGGGACATCCCTCCTTTTCTCCAGCCCTGGGCATTGGCTGAGGTTCAAGGAGTCCCAGCCTGGCTGTCAGATAATCTCCCAGGTGATGAAACAACTTTTCCTTCTCTTCCTGTTGTTCCAATACACGCTTCTCCGTCTGTCCAGGGGAACCCAAGCCACTCACCTCCTTGTTTGTCTGCCTGGTTTCTCTATTCTGTCTTGTACTCAGCCTCCACTGAGACACAGATGCCCTTATGGGGTTTGGTTTGCTGTGATGTCTCTGCTTTCTCACAGAGGTCCTGGTGTCTGTGCTGGTGTGACATGTTGTGGCAGTTTGGTGGGCTGTGAAGAGAAAGGGAGGCTTTGCCTTGTGGGCTTTATTGACTATTTGGCAGTGTGGGAGATGTTCAGAAGGAGAGGGTAGGAGCAGAAAGGGTACAATGTGAGCAGAGGAGACAGGGAGAATGGCCTGAGGCTGCAGAGGCAAAAAGCTGCTAGAACAAAGCAAAGGAAAATATAGATGTGATGTTTTCCACAAAACATGTGAGAACACAAGCTAAAAAGAGGGGAAGAAGGTAGAAAAGAGAAGTGTGGAGGGGAGAGAGGAAAGGAGAGGCAGTAAAACAGCAGCATGAGTGGGGAGAGAGGGACATAAAGCAGAGGAAGGGCACCTGGGAACACAGGAGAACCGTGGAGGCCCTGTGCTGCCAGGAAAATAAGCACCCAGTGAGGGGCATTACCCTCTCTCAGTGATTTCTTCTTCGATGTTTCTGTTTGCTACACTTAGTCCTGTTTTCAAGGTGGGGAGGGATGTTGAGATAGCCTTGGGGTGCAATAGCCTGGTACCCCCCATGTCCCCACACTCAGGGCGGGATGCTGCTGCTCTGACGACAACACACAGCACCTTGGCTTGAGTCATCATCACTGGCTTTGCTTCTGGACCACAGATCCCAGCCAGCTGTGGCAGGGGAGCTCACAAGCACAAAAGCTAAACCCCACTTTCCTCTTGCTCCCAGTTTGTGCATAGATTATTTGGGGGGGCTGTGCTTGGGCTGGATGCCCTCCCACCCCACATCATCCCCAACCTGGAGGCTGGTGTGCCAGCGATGGTGGGTGAGCTGGTAATTGCTCGACCTCCATCCCCCCCAGCCCTGCCCAGTGTTAACCTTCTCCCTGGCTGGCTGGGGTTGCTTGCAGGTGGTGACGGACACCAGCTCGATGCGGCGATCGTTTTCCACCATCCGGGACAAGCGCACCAACAGCTCCTGGCTGGATGAGTTCTCCATGGAGCGCAGCAGCGACAACACCTACAAGTCCCGCCGGCGCAGCTACCACTCCTCACTCCAGCTCTCTGCCCGGCGCCTCAACGCTGACTCAGGTGAGCAAGGGCAGGTGGACCCATCCTACACCAATGCCAAAAAAACCCACCTCGGTCAGGTGCCCCTTGCTCCTGGGGAGGGGACAATGGGGACTGATGGGGATGTCCTGCAGGCCACCGGTCCGATGGGCATCGCTCGGGTGGCAGAGAGCGGGGCCGATCCAAAGAGCGCAAGCACTTGCTGTCCCCTGATATCTCCCGCTGCAACTCAGAGGAGAGGAGTCCCCAGGCACACGATGAGTCGCCGGAGCGACGGCGCGAGTCCCGGTCACCTAGCGAGGGCAGGTCGCAGACACCCAACAGGCAGGTGAGTGACAAAAAACACTTTGTAAGGGAGGTGTAGAAAAAGCTCCTTGCCAAAACCACAGAGATAAGCCCCAACTCTGGGAGCTCTGCACTGTCTCTCCTCTCTATGGTGGCATCTCCATGTCCCCTGTGAGCTGAGCAGGTTGGGCTGCTTGGGCATCCTGCAGAGCATTTGGGAGAGGGTTGATCTCCACACTGATCCTCTCACCTTTGTGATATCTGCTCCTTGCCAAGGTTGAGGTCCACCCATCAAATCCTTACCTCTTCAATTTAAAGAGAAGGATATTGTGGGGGGCTGTCAGAGGCCTTATAGAAGTCCAGTTAGATGACGTCTGTAGCTCTTCCCTTGTCTACTGATATAGTCTCTTCATCATAGAAAGATGCTAGGTTGGCCAGGCAGGACTTGCCCTTGGTGAAGCCATATGGGCCTTTGTGAACCTCATGAGATTCAGCAAGGCCAAATGCAAGGTCCTGCACCTGAGCTGGGGCAATCCCCAGTATCAATACAGGCTGCAGGATGAAGGGATGGAGACCAGCCCTGCAGAGAAGGACTTGGGGATGCTGGTGGATAAAAAGCTGGACATGAGTCGGCAATGTGTGCTCACAGCCCAGAAGCCAAAATCATTCTGGGCTGCATCCCTAGCAGCGTGGGCAGCAGGGCGAGGGAGGGGATTCTGTCCCTCTGCTCTGGTGAGACCCCCCTGCAGTGCTGGGTCCAGCTCCGGAGTCCTCAGCACAAGATAGAAGAGAAGAGAAAGCTCTGGGGAGACCTTATTGTGGAGTTTCAGTACTTAAAGGGGGCTTATAAGAAAGATGGGGACAGATTTTTTAACAGGGCCTGTTGTGACAGGACAAGGGGTGATGTTTTTAAACTAAGAAGGGAGATTTAGACTAGATAGAAGAAAGAAATTTTTTGCACTCAGGGTGATGAGACACTGGCCCAGGTTGTCCAGAGAGGTGATTGATGTCCCATCCCTGGAAACATTCCAAGTGAGGTTGGATGGGGCTCTGAGCAACCTGCTGTAGTTGAAGGTGTCCCTGCTCAGTGCAGGAGGGGTGGACTAGATGACCTTTAAAGGTCCCTTTGAACCCAAACCACTCTACGATTCTGTGTCTCTGGGATGCCAATGCTTGAGTGTGCTTGAAACCCACGGGATGCTGCCCATAGAGATCAGCAGCTGGCAAGCCCTTAGCTTTTCCCACAGTAGATTTGTGGGTGCTTTTTACTTTTGACCACCAAGAGCAGACTCCATCCTCATTCCTGGAGTAGACCCCGAGGCACGATGGGATAGGCGAGGGCACAATGGGGCCTCATCCAAATGGATGCTCTGGAAAGCTTAGGCTCAGGGTGGGGAGTTAGTGGGTGATGACACTGTCCATTGCCCCTATATTCCCCAGCATATCTTGGTTGCAGGGAACGGGCTCCCTAAGTGAAAGTTCCATCCCCTCCATCTCGGACACCAGCACCCCCCGGCGAGGCCGCCGCCAGCTCCCGCCAGTGCCCCCCAAACCGCGTCCCCTCCTCTCCTACGCCTCCGTGCTGCGGCACGCCGGGGACGCCTCTCCACCTGCTGAGGAGAGTGAGGGGGGATCGCCGCTCCTCTCCTCCACCCTGGAGCCCAACGCCGCCGGCCTGACTGAGTCTTCCAGCTCCCCGGCGGGGAAGCAGAGCCGACAGTCCACCCCGCAGCGGTACATCTCGGAGCCCTACCTGGCCCTCCACGACGACTCGCACGCCTCAGACTGCGGTGAGGAGGAGACGCTCACCTTCGAGGCGGCTGTGGCCACCAGCCTTGGCCGCTCCAACACCATCGGCTCTGCCCCGCCACTGCGACACGGCTGGCAGATGCCCAACGGGCACTATCGGCGGCGGAGGCGAGAGGCAGGGCAGGGCGTGATGTGCGGGGCCAGCATTGACGTGCTCAGCGACACTGAGGAAGATGACAAGTGCTAGAAGCTGCCCACCCCCCCCCCCACCCTNNNCCCCCAGCCCTGTCTTGGCTCTCCCTTCATCGCCCCACCGTCGCCCTGCCCCTCTCCAATGCATGCTCTTCGCCACCCCTGGGAATGACACACAACCAAAAACCAAATGCAGGGGAAAAGGAGGAAATCAAATCGACTGGAATGGAGGGGAAAGAAAAGAAAAAAAAAAGACAAAAAAGAAAAAAGTCTTTGTGCAAAAAAAAATTAAAATCTGTCAACTTTCATTTATTACTATCATTTTTTTTTTTCTGCACAGAGAAGCATTTGATGGGCAGCAGAGTGGCCTGGCCAGGTGCGTGTGCCAGGGGGGTGAGTGAGAGCACTCCCGGCCACAGCTCTCCTCCCTGCCCTGATCAGGGGCCCCTGGGAAGGCTCACCCCGATGGTTTTCTGCTCCCTGAGACCAGAGAGTCCCAGCAAAGGGGTACCAGGGGCCCCCTTTGGTTTGTCACTCGGGCTTGTGCTGCTATGGATTTTAATTTCCCTCCCTGAGGGTCTCATCCAGCCTGGAAAAGGGGTGAGGCATGATGCTGGGGTGTGGGGTTTGGGGTGCATCGGCAGACCAGACCTGCTCTGGCTGGGGGATTGGACTAGATGATCTTTCAAGGTCCCTTCCAATCCCTAACATTCCGTGATTCCTTGATTCCGTGAAACTGAAGCCAACTGGTTTATACTGGGGCAAGTGGGAGCAGGGCAGGGTGGGCTCAGCACGGCCAAATGTATCCTGCCTCCCACCGCCATATATTTATTTATATACGGAGAACTCTAGGTGTGCCTGTGCGTGTATATATGGTATGTGTGTGTATATATATTTATATGCTGTATATATAAAGATATACACATACATGGATTTGTTTCAGTCATCTGACAATGCAGGGGAGCCCCTTGGGGTTTTTACTGCCCCCACCCCCTTTGGTGGGGGCAGGACCAAGCCTCCTCAGGTGGCTGCTGTGCACCTGTGGCTGTAGCAGAGCATTGGGAATGTCACCCTGCTCCCCCTGCCCTGGCCCAGATGTTTCCAGCGGTGGGAATTGCATTTTCTCCATCTGAGATGGCCGTGGCAAGGGGTCTCTGGGCAGCTCCACTGCTGGCTGTGCCTGCAGGAGTGGGATGCCCAAGAGATGAGGATGGGGCTGTCCCTGGGGCTTTGGCTCACTTGGTGCCAGCGGTGCTGAGGGAGTGATGGCAAACCTCTCAGGGGCCTCTTTGCTGTGTTTTCCCAGGAAAAGAAGATTCCTGTGTCCACAGGGGAGAGAAGATGTTGTGCATGTGTGACGGTATCCTAAGATCTATCCTTCCAGTAGGGGAGCCCAACTTTGGCACCTCCCCTGCCTCGGTTTCCCCAGCAGTCATGGTCCCTTTCCACCCCTGGGGCCTGGCAGACCCTTCAGAGTGGGGTGCCATGGAGGTGGCTGGGTTTGCAAGCCCCATGGTCCCAGCATGGGGACAGGTGGGTGTCCGTGAGCCGGTGGGGCTTTGGGAGCAGGGTGTGGTCCGGGCAGTGAGCAAGGAGGCTTGCACCTCCTGCAGAAATGCAGTACAGGGCTGCCTTCCAGTGCTGGTCATTAGTTAATCTGGTAATTATGTGCTGTCAGCTCTAACAATCAATGCACAGCCTCGTTTGCGGGTGCCATGCTTTGCCTGGCAGTCTGGGGAGATGCTGGTGGCCTTGTGGTGATGGGTGGCTCACCCTGGTGATCACTGGTGTGTTTCTGCTGTGAGTTGTGTCTGTTGTCAGCCCAAGTGTGGTCCTGGGGAGCTGGAGGGTGCTGTGCCTTTGGAGCCTCAGGAAAGGGCTTGTTCTGTGGGCTGGGCATCTGGGTGATGTGGTTGAACCAGGCATGGCTATGTGTGTGGAGATGGTATGTGGCCTTCAGCCTGCTGGGCTGAGCAGAGGGAGGTGATGCAGCTCTCATCCTGCCCATGACTTCACTCTGCGGGGGGTTGTTGTGGTCCGGGTCCTCGGGCTGTTCTCCAGCCCCTCTGGCTGGCCAAGCAGCAGCTTTGGCCAGGCTTTGCTTTGGTTCTGGATAACCCTTGTCTTCTTCCAACCGAAAGATGCTCTGGGCACCAACTGCCCTGCTCCTGCATGTGCAGATCAGCCCCTGCCCTGATTGCTTTGTGAGCTCCCTGAGGGGAGCTCTGCTTTGCAAGAAGCAAATCCCACCAGCACCAAAGGCTGCTTGCTCCTGGGCTCGGTCATGGACCAAGCCCCCACTTTCTAATGGTCAAGCTGCTCTCTGTGCACCTGAGGAGCAGGTTTTGCTTATGGGTCCAAAATCTCCTACCGCCTTGATCAGTCCCTGCTGATGGGTGGCACCTCTGCTGTCCCTGCTCACCCCACGCTTCCCAAACAGACACTTCCAGCTGCCAAAGGATCCAAAAATTGCCCAGGAAGCCCTCTCCATTGCTCTGGCTCAGCTCCTGCATCCCCCATCTCAGTGCTTGGGAGTAAGTGGTGCCCTGTACAGCTATGGAGAAGGTCTGTGGTGCTGGTTGGTGGCATGAGTATCTCCTGTCCCCTTCCAACCACCCGTGAGCTTCAGCCTGAAGGCGCTGAAGCATTGCTCCCTGTGCCAGAGTTTGGCCTGATGGGCACCGTGGGACTGCGTGGGGGCTGGTGACAGGGACATGTGGCAGTGCTGGGGCCAGGGGAGACGATGCTGTCCATCCTTGCTCTAAATATAGGTGCTGGCATCATCTACTTCTAAATGCAGAAAGGTGTCTGACAATACACCGGGCTCTGAGTAACAGCCTGCGGGGAGGGAGGGAGGCAGCTTTTTGTGTCTGTACCTGTTGGGTGGGAGGGAGGGATGCTTTTGAAGCGAGGGCACACGTTTCATGCGTATTTCAAGCTTTGGGTGTTTTTCTTTCCTTGGCCCCAGAACGGGGCTGGTGAGCGATGTGCAGCGGTGCTCTGCAGTGGTGGTACGGGCTGGGGCACAGCCTCTTGGGGTGCACCCCCATGTGGCAGCAGGTGTCCAAACCTGAGCTTTTTGGCTTGTAAGACCCGTGCTTTACTAATGTACAGAGACTGTATGAAGCAAACCAGAGCCCCTTTTTTTCTGGGGCGGAAGGAGACAAAAAATGGCCTGCTTCTGTCTCTCCTGCAATAGCCACAGTCCTGTTCCTGTGGCAGGAGGGACCTGTGGGGACAAGGTGGCACCTCCAAAGCACGTCTCAAACCAAAAACCACCCCCAGGAGAGCCACAGAAAAGACTACGTCAAGGGGGAAAGAAAACAAGCCACAAGGCACAGTTGCAGCCTGCATCTTGCTTTTCAGGGCACTGGACTCACTCTGTTGCTGTATGATCTTTTATCCGTGGCTTTTTGGACATCTCCTTCACCTCCCGAACACCAGGAATCTGCCACTCTGCTCACTGTCAGTGGCTGCTGGCCATGCTTGACCATGGGAGGGAGGATGAGAAAGCTGGGGAATGTGTTTCAACCTCTGCCTGCACAGGACAAGCCCCTGCTTAGGCAGGAATACACCAGTAGCATGCAACTGGTGCCCAGTGTGGTGCTGGGACTAGGCTCAGAGCCCTGCAAAGCTCCTGGGGGACCGCAGTGGGTGTGTGCGGAGATAAGCCAGCCCCAGATCACGGAGCCCCACTGTCCCCTGGGGGCTGGCTGTCCCAGCCCCATCCTCCTCTGTCCCCCTGTGAGGCCTCGGAGGGCACCCTCCTCAGTGTGGGGCTGGCGGCTCC